>CM075344.1:152200000-152800000 GCA_037693485.1 Kitagawia praeruptora | reverse complement strand
TTTTTCATTTTATGTTGGAATATTGACATCGGATATTCGATACTTGGATATGAATATTCGAATTTTGACATTTATTCTAAACCAAAAATATGTATATTTTCCAAAATAATATCGAATCTGATACTTGAATATATATTCATATCGTAGGAATAGATGCATGTAGAACTCATTGTTAAGGAATAGAGAAAGTGGTTCTATTAAGTAGAATCATATTTTCAAATATATGAATCTTCTTGCGTGATAGATACCATTAGGATCCAAACAGATTTTTTAAATTGAAAAATAGATACATGGATAAAGAAAAAGTACAAGGTCAGACTGTTAATTAAAAATTACAGTCAAAGTGAAGACCCGATATAGTTTGAGATAGTATTTCTCGATTTACAAGAATGAGGTCATTAAGATGATACTTAAAATTATCGTGTTGCGAAATTGAGAAGTATATCAAATGAACATTGAGATAGTCTTTCTAAATAGAGATTTAAAAGAAATCGACATGAGATAACCTGAGGGTTTGTTGCTAAGGCAAGTGTAGAAAGACTATGACTAGGTGAAACATTTTTTGAATCAAAATAGACATCAAAACAATGGCAAATAAATTTTGATATTGCTATGATAAGCAATGGTTTCAAAATTAATAACTCAGTTTTCATCTTGAGGACGCTCAAACGTGAAAACTGTATAATGCGTACTGCTAGTTTAGGGACGCTTAAACTTGGCAATAAGGTGAATTGAAATCACTAATTTTTGGGACGCTATAAATTGGTAATGTCAATATAACGAGTTGAAGCCTCAACTAATAATTGGTAAAGTGATTACCAAAATGTGAAATATGCCAATGTGTTGAGATGCTAAAGTGATAGACAATCAATGGATTGGCATGTGGGTTTGCATTATTTAAGAATGAAATGGTGGTCATATGTAATTGCACGCGATTGATCTGATCATTACTAAAAGCAATGAAGAGAGGATCATCTCTAACAATTTTGATGAGACTTGAAGTTTTGATTTTGATAATTAAAATCTTAGTAACTTTGAAAGTCTTAGAGGATACATGTCACACGTTGGTGATGTGAATCTTGAACAGATCAACGTAACTTAATCTAGTATAGCTAGAATGAATTCGTATCTATCCAAGTGTAGATTAACAAGGATCTCTCAAGAATGATTGGAAGTCTGTTGTACATTTTAAAATTGTACAAAATCAGGCATAGGCTACACAGTTGGTAAACTGAGTAGATGCACGAGTCAAATCGAAATTGGTCTCTTGAATGTGATTGCAATGAGACTAAGGTGTTTGAGATATACTAGTGAGTTTGGGCTGTATTGTAAAAGACATCTAATTGCACCATATGGATATAGTATGGATGTTAGATGTGTGACATGAAGAACTTAAAAGTCATTAGTGAATTTAGCACACATTAACGAAAGCAGCCATATCATGGGAATCCTAGATAGACGATTAAACATAGCTCGAATCACGATGGAATACGAGTCTATTTCATAATATGTATACATGTGAGAGTGAATTAGTGAGAGGCTGAATGTAGTCACTTTGTAATGAATATTCCTAAATGATAAGAAACTGTGTCTTCAATATGCATATTTTATGTGAATACAGTAATTTGCAAATTAGGAGATCACATTGTTGTGTATGCAATGGTATGTCTCGCCTCTATGACGAGGACACAATACCATTGATTAACTACTCTCAACGAGAATTATCGAGATTGCCTTGTAAAGTCAAATGATAATGTTGTGGATCCACTAACCGGATGGCTAAAACTAAGATAATTTGGTTGAGCCAAGAGAATCTGGTTATATTTAGAGTTAGTTGTAAAATCATCGAGAGGGATGAGCTTTAAGCCTATTGCTTAACGACGTCATGGTTGACACCCAACCATTGCTGACTGGAGATCCCAAGAACTTGGTTCAATGGGCCAACTACATCATGATGACCAAATCACTCTAGGGGACAGGGGTAAGCCCTGGCCTGTTCCTATGATGAGGAAACAGTGAGACCCGTAAGGTACGAGGGTAAGCTTTCGAGCTTTTAATGATCTTTCGATGAATACATGGAGTTCAAGGTTCGAACGCATGGAATTCAGTTAAGTAAATGTGGGTTACTCTATAAGATAAAGATCACCTATGTGGGAGAGAAGTGGGGCCGCTTCAAAGGAGAATTGTGAGACACAATTCTTTAGAAACTCCCGCATAATCATCGTGATAAGTATAGTCATGAGAGCTGAACGAGTCAGAAAAGATATAGTGATAAGTATATCATCGTTTACATAAACGGTCGAACAGTTCAAAGACAAGCATGTCTATAGTCTACCAGTAAAGTCAGTATGCTTACTCAAGCGAAGGTTCAAGGAGCATTCTCTACCTATCGTATGCTATATCTGATCGAAGAATCTATCACCAAATCAAATTCTGTGTCTGTCTGGTGTGTGCTACTACGATATCAATCTCATCCATGTGGGGGATTGTTGGAATATGTGGATTCGATTATAATTTGAATTCATTGATTCGGTAAAATCAATTCCGTTTTTACTACGGAATTGCCACCGATTTAATTGATTAACGCGGCTAATTAATTAAGGCAATTGTGTAGCACACAAGTCTTCTCATCCTATAAATACTCATCTAGAGCATTAAGATTATACACTCGAAAACACACATCCTCCTCTCATATACAATCTCTTCTCTTCCTCTTGGTGATAGTTCTTGCTCGTCTCAAGCTCGCTGAGAGTGACGTTCGTCTGTAGCCTCACTGCAATCCGTTTTATCCTGGGAGGCGTTTCGCTCGCACATACGATGAGGGCTAATACGCTTTAAGGAGCACTACAAGAAAAACGGCTAAGTATGACCGAATTTCTGTTGGTCTGTTGAGTATTGAACACGGTAAAAGAATACAGAGGGGGGGTGAATGGATTCTTGAACTTTTCTTGGATTGAGTCTGTGTAGCAGATAAGTGCCTGTGTGTGCAGAAATTAAGGTGCGGATAAATAAACAACACAAGACACAATATCACTTTAATCTAATGTATATTAGATAAAGGTTGCTACAATCTGTGAATACAAATGGTAGTATTCTCAGCTTCGTTTTTCTCAGAGAGATATAGCTTACAGTGTATGAAAAACTTGACTCACAAAAGTTACTAAGTTATGAAGTGAGGCTGTGTCCTTATAGAACATGGATACAGCCTGCTTACTACAAATAAGGTAGCTAAAACACATTACTTTCTAGTCTGTCTATCCTTTTTGAGTAAGTGTCCAAACGGTTACAGATTTGACTTTGCAAAGCCTGTTTAGATCCACTTCTTTAGCTCCTTGTCTCTTCTATATCTCTCCAAGCTTCCTTGTAGGCTTTCCAGAGCACGTTACAGGTTGTGGTCCATAAAGTGCATTGGCTTGTTGCAGGTTTCTGACTTGTACAATTTCTTCAGTATTTTGTCTCCAAGAATGTATTCGAGAAGTGACTAAGTAAGTGATTCGAGAACTAGAATTGACTTGATCGATAACTCTGAGTTCTCGAATACTGTTATAGTGACATATCGAACCACTTCTCGAATAGCTCTTTTCCATCAGGATTCCTTGAGTTGTCGAATAGAGCATTTGACTTATCGAATCCTCGAGTTGTCGAATAGCTTTCTGAGTCTTTGAGATATCGAATGGAACTTTGACTTGTTGACTCTTTGAGAACTCGAATACCATCTTGACTTGTTGACTTCTTGAGTTCTCGAATAGAGTAGTAGACATATCGAATCCCTGAGATATCGAATGAGATATCGAACAGTGTATTCAGAGATATCGAATAGTATCTTGAGATATCGAATCTCTGACTTCTCGAATGCTGGACTTCTCGAATAGACAAATATACTTCTCGAATTGGTACTTAGGCAAATTCTTCATTTCTTCAAATCCCAACTGTGATTATTTGGCAGTCTTTAACTCCTTGCTTGAGGCATGAACCATGGAACTTCTTTCAAGCATTATTCTAGACTCTATTTGTACAGTTACACAACTAGGATTTGATGCCTATTACAAGTACAATACAAACAGAAACTCTACAACTAGAGGTTCCCTCAGTTAAGAGGTCATGTAAGTAATGCAAAGCATTACAAACAATTAGGCTTGTTATTAGATGTATACAGGCATGCCTCTGTAACTAACAATCTCCCCCAAATTGTGAGTGAGACCCTTAGTCACAATTTCATGTCTGATAACAAGCCTAACATACATTAAAGATAAAACTTTTAAAAGTACAGGTATGTGATTTGATTGAACACATAAATGAAATTACAAGATAAATACTTCTTACAGTATGATGAGGTACTAGCCGTTTTCTTTTGATTGCATCTCCATTGCCTTGGCTTGTAGATCATCATATGCTTTCTGTTTCCTTTCTTTCTCCTTTCTTGCAATCTCATCTACTGCTCTCATGATTTCTGTCATAGCATCCAATTCTTCAATCATAATAGAGTTTTTGAAATCTTCAAGCACTGGCTTCAGAATGTTGGCAGGATAGTGACTGAGTAGGTTCATTCTTATATTGACATTGTCTCCATTTCTCCTCCTATATTTCACCACATAGGGATCAAACTGAACTCTACACAATCCCTTTGCCCTTAGCTTTTCTGCTTCAATCTCCAGTCTATCAATTTCTTTCTCCCTTTCTAACCATTTCTCATAGCAGCCCTTCCTTATCTTCTCAGCATATTCTTTCTTCATTTTCACAAAGTCAATCAATTCCAGCTTCCATACTTTCTCCACCTTGTCCTTAGAATCCAGCAATGCAATGATTCTTTCTATCTCATACAATTTACCCCAATGTTGACAACCCCCTTGTTTGAATTTCATTTCTTTCCCATCAGTGTACTTGATTACAAGGTGGTCATCCACAATTGCAGCATAGCATATCTTTTGAGCTCTTAGAAATAGCAGTTGCTCTTCATCAAAGTCTTCATCAAGTGGCTGGAGCTTTAATCCTGGAATGATTGTTAGGGCTCTAGATTTGGATAGCTTCACTCTCCTTGCAGCATGTTTAAATTTTATCCTCTTGACATGGTTGCTTGGCAGAAATCTTTGACCTTGGTTGGTAGACCATAGTAGTATTCCATTAGCAGATTGCTTTCTGAAACATACACATGGTTTCTTGACTTGAATCTTCTTCTTTTCTTGAGATGGTAAGACAGTTGCAGAAGCCATAGATGTAGATTTTGCTAGGTCACTACTAACAGTATTCACCCTAGACTTAGAGTCTTGTGTTGTGGTGAGATTACTGCTAGCATTGCCTAAGGCTTGCTGTCTTCCACTCTTTCTCACATATGTTTTACCCTGGTCATCATCATCCTTTTCATCTTTGTCCCCCTTTTTCTTCTTATCTTCATCACCCTTATTTCTCCTGTGATGTCTTCTCCTCCCATCACCTTTGTCTTCAGAATCATCATCCTTATTTCTCCTAGGTTGAGCCATCTCTGGAATTTCACCAGTTGCAATATAGGTTCTGAGGATATGCAGTGCCTCAATTTCTTCAGCATTTCTGGCTCCAACCTTCTTCTGTAATTGATCAATGATAGCAATGATCAGTCTGTGATTTCTGGAGGTGAGATCATGAGGAATGACCAATTGTTTAATATCTTCAATTCTGGTACCAGACTGATAAATAATTGTCCATGGCTTCTTGATCACTTCTGGTAGCCTTGTAGGTTGACCATTCCTCAAATCATCAAACAGACTCTTGCTGTTCTCATTTTTCTTCTCAATGATCTCAAGTATGGCATCTATCTCTGAGTGCTTTAGGTCTTGTAGAGTCTGGTATGTTAGATGCCATATCTTTAGTTTGGAAACCATCACTATCTCCTTGACCCATATATTGTTGACTTTCTTGGGGATGACAGTAATGTAGTCTATCTGCTTCTTCACCTCCCTCAGATAAAACTGAGTGTCACCAACCTGTTCCCTTATGGCTTTCAGAAACTCCAAGAAGGCTTTATCATGATAGTCATTGGAGTTAGCAACTTCTTGTAGCTTGGCCTCAGTAACAACTTTGACTTCTACAGGCTTGGCACTCTCAGATATAGAGATTGGAGGTTTGTCAGATGGCATACTCCCTGCAACCACTGTGGTAGTTATGGATTGCTTTTGTCCTCCAGGAGTAGTGATGTGCACAGTTGGTAAGGTGACAACTGGCAAGATAGATGGAGGCTCATCTACTTTGGCTTTTCCCTTGCCAGGCACATTTGCTAGAGACTTAGAAGCCCTTTGTTGACCACCCTCTTTGATTATTATGCCTTTCTCTCCCTTTGTCCCCCCCTTTGAATTTGAGTTCCTAGCCTTCTTCTCCCCCTTAGGCTTGTTGTCAGGCACAGAGGCTGTAGAAATGTCCTTTGGGAGTGAAGATTCATCAGGTAGAGGGAGACCCATATGCTTCATCATTGCAGCTAACATGGATTGTTGATGCAGAAGGACATCAGCTGTGGTGGATGCTTGAGTGTCCAACTGATCATTTAGCAATGCAACCTTTTCTGTGAGATGAGCATTGGTCTTGGTGAGAGTAGCTACCTCCTGCTCAAGAGTGTTGACCTTAGTGAATAGCTCATTGGCCTTGAAGCCAGATAAAGATTGATCCTGCAGCCTCTTCACTTCATATTTAGACAATTCATGCACAGGGACATCAGTCACTAGTCTATCTCCATAAAGATTTTTGAACATTATCCTCAGCATGGCATTGGCATCTGTAGTCTGGTCAGATAGATTCTGAAATTGATGCCCCAGACCTGTGACAGCATCTTTTAGCACAGCCATCCCATTGTCCACCTGAGTGCAGGTAGAGTTGCAGTGTTTGATGTCCTTGAACACACTGTCCAATTGAGGAAATTTAGCATCAAAGGCCCTCTTGACTTCTGCTACTGAAGTGGCTGTCTTATCACACACCCTGTTGACTTCAGTTTTGACTCCCTTGCCAAGATAGTGTGCAGCCTTGAGGAAACCCTTGTAGGAGTCATTTACAGCTTCATACACTTCACCAGGTGACAGGGATTTTGCATTGGAGCCCAGTGAAGTGATGTATTCCTCCCTGAGATACTGAAGTGCTTCATCGAGAGTAATATCATATTTTCCTTGCAACCAGGCATCTATGTTGCCATCTCTCTCAGCATCATCAATGATCTTTGACTTCTGCACTTCCACATCATCCCTATGGCATAACAGAATAGCCTCATAGTCTGGATTGGGCATGTCTGCAGTGAGAAGGTGCTGAGCAATCTTTGTGAACTCAGGAATCTGATCCACAATTAAGCTTTGAAGTGCTTCAACCGTCAATTGTTGTGGAACAGACCCTGATCCTGAAGCACTGTCATGTTGCACAGGCTTCAGCCATGTTGACATGAAGTCAGAGCTAGAGCTAGGCAAGCTAGTCTCCTCAGTTACAGATGCAACTTCTGTAACCGGATGGATTGACTCTACTACTGGTGTCACCACAGAAGTGGGGTGAATTACACCAGCAGTTGACACAGGCACAGAGTCTCTAGTAAAAACTAGGGGAACCTCTGTGTTTGTGATGGTGTCATTAGGATATGCCTCAGCATGCATTCCCTCACCATCTAAATGTGGGTTCTGAGTGGTGAACAAAGTGTCATGCACTAAGTCACTTGAAATTATTGGCTCATCAAGCGAAAAGGATTCTTGATGATCAATACCTTGCATCTCAGTTGTCTGAGTTGCAGGTTCCAAAGAAATTT
Organism: Kitagawia praeruptora; assembly: GCA_037693485.1. Lineage (NCBI taxonomy): Eukaryota > Viridiplantae > Streptophyta > Magnoliopsida > Apiales > Apiaceae > Kitagawia > Kitagawia praeruptora. The sequence goes on along the minus strand of CM075344.1, from coordinate 152,792,256 downwards.
CAGAGTTAGATTCTGGAAGAGAAGTGTGTTTTAGAGTAGATTTTGGCAACTCCCCCTGAGAGATAGAGGGAGTTTCAAAAGTGATGTGCTCTCCACTCAGTGTTGTGCCAGCCTTATCACTCCCATGTGCTGACTCTATACAAGAGGGTGCATTGGGGAGAATGCTTGATTCTATAGGTGCACCCTGTTGAGAGGATACACCTAGTGAGCTGTGTGCCCCTGATTTTACAACTTCAGCCATTTGTGTGACTGAAGAGGTGGTCTTAGTTTTCTTCTTCTTTGTTCTGTGTAAGGGTAACTCAGGTTCCTCACTTCCTAGACCTAATTCAACAGCTAATGCTGCTTCAGACAAGATATTTAAAGGTGCAGACATTACTTCCTTTCTCTTCTTTTTACTAACATCACCCTTTTGAGAGGATGATGCAGTTGGCTCAGTAAAAGGTAGAGTGTTTGGTTGAGAGGGTTGGTTAGCAGGCCCTGGGTTAGCATTTTGTTCTACTTGCTTGGGCTGTGCTAACTTAGATTTTGCATCAAATGTTGGCATGTTGTGGGGGTAAGTCCTAAACAAACTCTCCATATGGGGAGTTATGTTCAGTCTTACATCCACATCATTCCTAGTTTCCAAGTTACCAAAAATGAGTTTGGTCATGGACTTAGGATAGCCTATTTTATTTTTATCAATCCCAGGCAATTCAATCAATGAAGCATTTTTATAATTAAGTACAGATTGAATAAAGCGAGGGAAGAAAATATCAGTACCTCTCTTGGTTGTGTTCTTACCAAGTCTCCCATATAATTCTTGAAGTATGATTTGGCCAACATCTATCTTCTTTCCATAGGCCAAAGCATATCCAATTTGCTGCACAGGTGCACTGATTTGATCAAAGCTTGATTTCCTGGCAGTGAAGACTTGGAGAAGAGTTGCAAACACATAGCTCCACTCCTTTCTCAGATTCTTTCTGTTTAGCTTTCCAAGGTTAATCCCATCTGAGTAGTTTATGAACTCAAAGAATTCCTCCAACTCTGCGTTAGTGGCCATTCTGTCAAATGACTCTTGTTGTAGTCCTAGTGCTTGGTTCATGTCTGCAGTAGTGATAGTGATTTCCTTATCTTGAACCTTGCAGTAGATGACATAGGAAGTGATTGCGTTTTCCAGGGCTACAACCTCCACAATAGCAGTACTCCAGAATTGTTCCAGAATATCGAGATACAGAGTTGGGTTGGCAGAGAGTGCATCCTTGATATATGACTCAGCCATCCATTTCACAAAGCACTTGAAATTTGCATTGGGTGCTTCAACATCACTAGAGAGAGCGATGAAGTTGGTGTTGAACTTTACTGTTGCCATTTGTGTAGAAGAGAGAAAAGAAATTGAAGGTTGAAGAAGAAATTTGGCTTTTCGTAGCTAGGGTTTCAGGGGTTTAGAGAGTGTAGATGATTGAGAAATCGAATGAAATGAATCGAATAGATGTGAGATTGTATAAGTATGAAGTACTTGAATTGTCGATTAGCAGACTGTTTTGTATCGACAAGTCAGGCATTCGAGAAGTAGAAAACAACTATTCGAGAAGTCAAGAATGGCTTAATCGATAACTCAAGCAGATAGAAACTCACAGCTGGCAGTTATCTAACTTAGAAATAATTCTAAATTAAATAAAATGTGTTTTTATGAGTGAATTAAATTTTTAGATAAAAATCCAAAATCGGTTAAAATTCAGCGAGAATTCAGCCTTTTCAAATGATTCGAGAACTCAAATATAGTGTTCGAGAACTCAATCATTCGAGAACTCAGTTACTATATTCGAGAAGTCTAGAATTCCTCTATTCGATATCTCAGAAAGTCTCTATTCGAGAACTCAAGAGTACTCTAATGAGACTTATTAGAGATGTCGAATAGTGAATCATTCGAGAAGTCTGACTTATCGAACTATACCCATCACTCAAAAAAAATTTGATTTTCACTATCTTGTAAAAATTTACCAGACATATTCATTGAAAACTATCCTAGCAAATCAAATAGTGATTTTCTCAAAATTTCATAGAAATTTTAAGTTAATAAAAATACGATTTTCAACATATGCAACAGATTTGAAATATTTATAAATCATATTTCAGCCAACACTTACTTCAAAAATATTGAGGATTTAGATAAAGTAAGTGTTTACTGCTGCAACAATCTAGATGATGTATTCACTTAGCCAGAATCTGAAGAATTCAGCATTCCAATCTCACTTACCAACCTTGTGAAGGTGGCTTCATCTAATGGCTTAGTGAATATATCAGCTAGTTGTTTATCTGTAGAGACATAATGCAACTCAATGGTTCCATTAGTTGCATGTTCTCTTATGAAATGATATCTGATGTCAATGTGCTTTGTTCTAGAATGATTGACAGGATTGGCAACTATAGAGATTGCACTTGTGTTGTCACACATGATTGGAATTCTTTCCAACACAAGTCCATAATCTCTAAGTTGATTTCTAATCCAAAGCACTTGAGCACAACAACTTCCAGCAGCTATGTATTCAGCCTCAGCTGTAGAAGTTGACACAGATTGTTGCTTCTTGCTATACCAAGAAACTAACCTTTGTCCAAGAAACTGGCAGCTTCCTGAGGTGCTTTTCCTATCCACTCTGCATCCAGCATAATCAGCATCAGAGTAGCCAACCAGATTGAACCCTGTGTCCTTAGGGTACCATAATCCCAAGTTAGGAGTGCCCTTCAGATATCTAAAGATCCTTTTTATTGCAATCAAATGTGATTCCTTTGGATTTGATTGAAACCTTGCACACAAGCATGTAGCAAACATGATGTCTGGCCTACTTGCAGTGAGGTAGAGTAGAGAACCAACCATGCCTCTGTAGACTGAGATATCTACTCTCTTGCCTTTAGCATCTTCATCCAATTTAGTGGCAGTGGCCATGGGTGTCTTGGCAGGTGAACAATCTTCCAAGTCAAACTTCTTCAATAAATCCTTGATGTACTTGGTTTGACTGATAAAGATACCATCCTTCCTTTGACTGACTTGCAACCCTAGAAAGAATGTCAACTCTCCCATCATACTCATCTCATATCTGCTCTGCATGAGTTTAGAGAATTTCTCACACAGTTTCTCATTTGTAGAACCAAAAATGATATCATCCACATAGATTTGAACTAGGATCATATCATCACCATGCTTCTTGTAAAACAGTGTCTTGTCCAATGTGCCTCGAGTGAATTGATTTTCAAGAAGAAATTGTGATAGAGTATCATACCATGCTCTTGGAGCTTGCTTAAGTCCATACAGTGCCTTAAGCAATCTGTAGACAAATTCTGGGAAATGTGGATCCTCAAAGCCAGGTGGTTGTTGCACATAAACCTCTTCTTCCAACTCTCCATTTAGAAATGCACTCTTGACATCCATTTGATAAACTTTAAAATTTGAATGAGCAGCAAATGCCAAGAATATTCTAATGGCTTCCAATCTAGCAACAGGGGCAAATGTCTCATCATAATCAATGCCTTCCTGTTGAGAGTATCCTTTTGCAACCAGCCTTGCTTTGTTTCTTATTATTACACCATCTTCATCCATCTTATTCTTTAGAACCCATTTTGTTCCAACAATGGTTCTATTCTTTGGTGCAGGCACAAGTTCCCATACTTTGTTCCTTTCAAATTGATTCAGCTCCTCTTGCATGGCAATAGTCCAATCTGGATCCAACAATGCATCATCAAGTTTCTTAGGCTCAACTTGTGATAGAAAACATCCATAGAGGCACTCATTTTGAGTTGCTCTCCTAGTCCTTACTCCTGCATTAGGATCTCCAATGATTTGCTCTGCAGTGTGTGATCTATCCCATTTCCTTGAGTGTTCAGCCTGATTTCTCATCCTTGATGTTGCTTCATCATCCTCATCATGATCATCCTCATTTCCTCCCCCTGTGAAGTTGCCATTACTCACAGGTGTGTCTTGGATGCTTGTTTCTTCACTATTGATTGGCACAAATTCTTCTCTTGTATCATTATTCACTTGAGTTTGTTGAACTTGAGTTTCAACTCCAGTTTCAGTCTCTTCATCAGAATCATCTAGATTATCAAACGTCAATGGATCTTTGTCTTCATCATTGGCTTCTTCTAGTCCAGGTAGTTTGCTGTCATCAAATGTTACATTTGTGCTTTCCATAACTTTCTTTTGACTGATGACATAAACCTTGTATGCAATTCTTTCCATAGAATAGCCAAGAAAAATTCCTTCAAATGCTTTTGCATCAAACTTTCCAACATATTCAGAATTGTCCTTAAGTACAAAGCATTTGCTTCCAAAAGTATGAATATACTTCAGTGTAGGCTTCTTTCCAGTCATCAAGTTGTAAGGAGTCTTTCCAGTGTTTTTGTTGATGAGGGTTCTGTTCTGAATATAGCATGCAGTGCTCACAGCCTCAGCCCAAAAACATGTGGGCATTTTTGCATCAAGTAACATTGTTCTAGCAGCCTCAATTAGAGTTCTATTCTTTCTCTCAACAACTCCATTTTGTTGTGGAGTCCTTGGAGCTGAGAATTGCTGAGAAATGCCATTCTCTTTGCAGAATGCTTCAAGTGTGGCATTTCTGAACTCTGTTCCATTATCACTCCTCAATGCAATCACACTTGCATCGTTTGCCTTTGCTTCCTTGTCAACTTTCTTTATATGCTCAATGATTACTTGTGGAGCCTCATCTTTTGATGCCAGAAATTCTACCCATGTATACCTTGAAAAATCATCAACCATTACCAGGGCATACTTCTTTCTTCCAAGTGACATTATGTTAACAGGCCCAAACAAATCCATATGGATAAGTTGTAGTGGCTTAGTTACAGATGTCACTGTCTTTGACTTGTGGCTTGATCTCTTCATTTTTCCTTTTTGACAAGCCTCACACACTCCTTCTTGGCAGAATTCAAGTGTGGGCATGCCTCTCACTAACTCTCTTTTGACTAGAGAATTAATGGCCTTAAAGTTCAGGTGTGATAGTTTCTTGTGCCACAGCCAACAATCTTCATTTGATGCTTTTGAGTAAAAGCAACAAATTTTGTCCTTGTTTGCAGAGTCCATATTGGCTACAAACAGGCTTCCCTTCCTTACTCCAGATAGAGCAAAATCACCAGTCTTCTTGTGGGTGATCAAACATTCATCTTTGTCAAAATTCACTTTGAATCCTCTATCAGTAAACTGACCAACACTTAACAGATTATGCTTGAGCCCCTTGACTAGTGCTACATCTTCAATGATGACATTTCCAACTTTCAGCTTGCCATATCCCAATGTGTTACCCATGCTGTCATCTCCAAAAGCAACCATTGGGCCAGCCTTTTCCTCATACTGTGATAGCAGGGCCATATCACCAGTCATATGATTTGAGCATCCACTGTCCAAAATCCACATGACCTTCTTCTCACTTTCTTTGCCCTGCAAACACAAAGGTATTACTTTTCCTTTGGTACCCAAACAAGTTTGGGTCCATGTGACTTAGAGACAGTTTTATCATAAACAACATGCTTGTTAACTTTCTTAGTGTCAGTCTTCTTGTCACTGTTGGAAGTCTTAGAACCTGAGGTTTCAGACTTAGGTGACAAAGGTACCTTCCTAGCTTTAGGAGGACTTGAAGACTTTGACCTTGTGTAGTGTGTGTGAGAATTGTGACTGATACAACCATCAATGAACTGTCTTCTTAAATTAAAACAACTAGTCATAACATTCATATTGCATGGCATACAGTCAAATTTATCACAGAAGGGTGCATCTCTATGTCTTAGAGGCACAGAACAATCATAGAAAGGTTTAGACACACTACCAACAGGTTTCTTGCATGCATGAGTTAGATGGTTGGTACTGAAACAGTTCTGACAAGTTTTCCTAGGGGCATTAGGCATATAAGCATAGTTGTTATCCTTGTTAATCCCTAACTTGCCATTTCTGTTCTGTTTCTTTTTAGTCACTTCCTTTTCTGATTCACTCTTCCCAGCTGATACAAACTTAACAAACTTCTTAGGTCTTGGCCTATCAACTACTGGCTTCTTGGTCTTTGACTTGGCACTCTCACCCTTAGAGGATGCTTGATGTTCACTAGATTGTGCCTCATCCTCATCATTCAACATTTGCTTGATGAGTAAGGCATCCTCATCAATTTCAAATGTTGATTCCTTAAAAATTGGATTTTCAGTTTTTCTCAAAATGTGAGGCACTTTCTCATGAACAGCTGTGTCCTCTTCGATGACAGCATAGCCTTTCCTTTGTTTGAGAGAGTCATAGTCAAGTCCAATAGCTGCTTTAGGTTTAGCTTCAATTTTCTCACAGTAGGATTGCACTAAACCAGATGATTTCTTGAAAGTTTTAAGTTTGAATTCATTCTCAGCTAATTCATCCCTAAGAGCCTTCTCTACTTGACTAGCACATAGAACCTTGTTCTCCAAATATTCAACTTCTTTCTTAAGGTTTTCTACTTGCATAGCAGTTAGCTCAAGTTCCTCATTCTTTTTGGTTAATACTTCATTTCTAGTAGACAGTTTAGCAATCTCCTCATTAGCAGCAGTCATACTAGTATGAATATTAAACATTTCAACAGATAATTGTTCAATCATGGATTTGTATTCAGAAACAGACATGTCTATAGTAGTGAGAGATGGTACCTGAGAATCAGATGAAGACGAGCCATCCTTGGAGTTGGCCATCAAGGCATAATTGCAGAATTCTTGTTCCTCTTCATCACTCTCAGAATCATCCCAACACTTCCCTTCAGCTATGTAGGCCTTACCATGTGTCTGCTTTTTCAGAAGGGCCTCATACTTAGCTTCTAGCTCAAGATAATCTCTATCCTTCTTTTTAGGCTTCTTGCATTCACTGGCAAAATGCCCTAGGTCATTGCATCTATAACACCTTACAGATGACCTATCCACATAACCGGTTTTGAACTTATTTCTGTTTGGTTTCACATGTGCCTTGTTCTTGTTGGCTGAATGGTTTTGAGTTTTGGGTTTGAAGGGTTGATTTCTTTTAAATCTGATGTTTGGAAATTTTCTGGCCATGAAAGCATATGAAGTATTTTCCATCCCATCAAGTTCTTCCAGAGTGTAAAACTCCTCTTCTTCTTCCTCCTTTTCCTCAACAGGTTCACTCATCCCAACTTCAGTTTCTTCATCATCTGCCACCTCCTCTATCCTTAGTTGGCTTGTAGATGCTTCTAGGTCCAGGATGGATTTGTTGACAATCAAGGCACATGATGTGTTTATCATCCTACCTTGGTTTGCTTGGATAGCCCTCTTCTGAAGCAACTCAAGTTCATGAGTCTTTAGGACTCCATAGAGTACATCATAGGTGACTTTGTTCAAATCTCTCTCTCTTAGGGAAATGACTCTTTGCTCCAGATGATTTGGTGAAGACAACAGAAATTTCATATTTAACTCCTTGGTGCTGTAAACCTTTCCATTCATCTGCAACTCAGTAACTAGCTTGTGAAACCTTTCAAACATCTCAGTGATACTTTCCTTGGGCTGTGCCATGAAAGCTTCATACTGTGTGACCAGTATCTGTTTCCTGTTTTCTTTAACCTCATCAGTCCCTTCACACAACACCTCAATGTGATCCCACATCTCTTTAGCAGACGTGCATGATGCAATGTTTGCAAACATTGACATATCCATGGAATCAATGATGAGCAACATGAGGTGGCTGTCAAGAGCAACCTTCTCCCTTTCTGACTCTGTCCACTTTGATGGATCCTTGGCCTCATAAGCTCTAGGGATTGTTATGGTTCCAACAGTCTTCTCTGGTATCTCTTGTTGTGGAACAAAAGGACCATTCTTGAGAATCTCAGGATACAAGGGATGAGAGGCTTTGATGAACAACATCATCTTTATCTTCCAGAGGTTGAAGTTTTCTTTATCAAACTTAGGGACCTTCACCGTTCCTGTAGTCTTTGGTGTATTCGAACTCATGATCGTTTCTCTGTTTTTGAATAAACAGCCCGCTCTGATACCACTTGTTGAGTATTGAACACGGTAAAAGAATACAGAGGGGGGGTGAATGGATTCTTGAACTTTTCTTGGATTGAGTCTGTGTAGCAGATAAGTGCCTGTGTGTGCAGAAATTAAGGTGCGGATAAATAAACAACACAAGACACAATATCACTTTAATCTAATGTATATTAGATAAAGGTTGCTACAATCTGTGAATACAAATGGTAGTATTCTCAGCTTCGTTTTTCTCAGAGAGATATAGCTTACAGTGTATGAAAAACTTGACTCACAAAAGTTACTAAGTTATGAAGTGAGGCTGTGTCCTTATAGAACATGGATACAGCCTGCTTACTACAAATAAGGTAGCTAAAACACATTACTTTCTAGTCTGTCTATCCTTTTTGAGTAAGTGTCCAAACGGTTACAGATTTGACTTTGCAAAGCCTGTTTAGATCCACTTCTTTAGCTCCTTGTCTCTTCTATATCTCTCCAAGCTTCCTTGTAGGCTTTCCAGAGCACGTTACAGGTTGTGGTCCATAAAGTGCATTGGCTTGTTGCAGGTTTCTGACTTGTACAATTTCTTCAGTATTTTGTCTCCAAGAATGTATTCGAGAAGTGACTAAGTAAGTGATTCGAGAACTAGAATTGACTTGATCGATAACTCTGAGTTCTCGAATACTGTTATAGTGACATATCGAACCACTTCTCGAATAGCTCTTTTCCATCAGGATTCCTTGAGTTGTCGAATAGAGCATTTGGCTTATCGAATCCTCGAGTTGTCGAATAGCTTTCTGAGTCTTTGAGATATCGAATGGAACTTTGACTTGTTGACTCTTTGAGAACTCGAATACCATCTTGACTTGTTGACTTCTTGAGTTCTCGAATAGAGTAGTAGACATATCGAATCCCTGAGATATCGAATGAGATATCGAACAGTGTATTCAGAGATATCGAATAGTATCTTGAGATATCGAATCTCTGACTTCTCGAATGCTGGACTTCTCGAATAGACAAATATACTTCTCGAATTGGTACTTAGGCAAATTCTTCATTTCTTCAAATCCCAACTGTGATTATTTGGCAGTCTTTAACTCCTTGCTTGAGGCATGAACCATGAAACTTCTTTCAAGCATTATTCTAGACTCTATTTGTACAGTTACACAACTAGGATTTGATGCCTATTACAAGTACAATACAAACAGAAACTCTACAACTAGAGGTTCCCTCAGTTAAGAGGTCATGTAAGTAATGCAAAGCATTACAAACAATTAGGCTTGTTATTAGATGTATACAGGCATGCCTCTGTAACTAACATGGTCATATTTACGTTGGTCAAATTTAGTAATTCGGTTGAATTTAGGATAAATTCGACGTAATAATTAGGTCATATTTAGGATAAATTTGACCGATTAGTACGGTCGAATTTAGGATAAATTCGACCAAATTTGGTCAAAATTAGTAGTATTAAATTCGACCAATTTTGGTCAAATTATAAATTCGACCAAAATTTCCAAAATTTTGAAAAATTCAAATTTTGATGAAAAATTCAAATTTTAAAATTTGGCGCCCGAAGCGTACTAAATTCGACCAAATATGGTCAAATTTATTTATATGTTAAATTCGACTAAATTCAATCAAATTTAATTTGCACCAATTTTTTTTTTAAAAAAAGCAGCAGAATCTGCTGCTCAAAAATTGGTTGTTCAAAAACTAGCACTACAACATAATTTAAATTTTGGTTCTCCTACAAATGGCATATATATCAAGAATACGATTGTCGCAACCAAAATTCGGTTACCTCAAAAATTTTCCGGCGAAATAAAAAGTGCCCAAAAAATCACGAAATTAATATATAAGCATAAACAAGCATCGATATTCAGCCTTGCAAGCTCAAAATTATCAAACAATCCATCAAACCTTCGAATTAAATTAAACTCCAAATATTACCCAAAAAAATATTTGTTCGAAATCAGAAAATATTTATATTAATGTATAGAGCTTGATTTGTGGAACTCATACATATATAAATCATTAATTTTGGATGAGTAGATTGATAGATACAAATTTTTGAAAATTAAATTTATGTGGGTGTAGATCAGAGAGAGCAGCAGTGTGTTTTGGGAGGGAGGGGAGAGCAGCAGTGGGTTCGCCGAGGGAGGGGGGGTGCAGGTTGTGCGTGGGGCGCGGGGGGGGGGGGGATGGGGTTTGTGTATATATATATATAGGTAATTGTTTAAATACAAACCTTTTTTAAAATACAAACCTACAAAACAATATTAAATTAATTATATTTCATCTATTCTAAGGTTCCTGCCTAGGGTATCTTCACAAAAAATGCTTAAAATAATTGACTCTATCCAAAAAAAAAAAAAAAAAAATCTGCCGTGGAAATGCGAAGCATTTAAGACTAGGGCTGCACAAAGGTCCAAAACCGAACCGGACCAGACCGAAGACCGGATTTTATTGAATTCATGGACCGGGGACCGGACCGGTCATAACCGGTCTTTGGGACCGGACCGGACCGGACCGACAAAACCCGGACCGGACCGGAACCGGACCGGTTTGGACCGGTTAGTTAATATTTTATAAAAAATTTAATTTTTATAATTTAATTTTCATTCTTTGTTGATTTATAAATTACTTGGTAAGTTAATTTAAATTTAAAAATAAGTAAATGTCATATTATTTGTAAAGTAACATTAATTTGTAAACGTAATTATAAATTATATATAGTATGAAATATGAAATTTAATCATTTATATTACAGTGTTTATATATACTATTTCATAAATTTATTATTTACCAATTTGGATCACTAAAATATGTTGTGTGTGAATATTTAATCATTAAACTATATAATTTAAGAGACAAAATAGAGTAAAATTAACTATATACATAAAATCCGGTACGATCCGGTCCGGGTGTTTTCAGGGTTTGGCCGGACCGGACCGAAGACCGGATTTTTTTGATTTTACGGACCGGGGACCGGTTATATTTGGTCCGGTCCGGTCCTTGGACCGGTAGACCCGGTCCGGTCTAATTTACCGGTCCAGACCGGAAAGTTGTGCAGCCATATTTAAGACAGTAAACGGATGAGTTAGGTAGTCATGAGGGCCGAAGGCTCTCGACACACCCGTCAATCGTTTATTGCCTTTACCATTGATTGCCATTCCTTACAACTTTAGAATGATAAAGGCGCGAAGCGCAGTACAAGAAGGTGCGAAGCACCGTTAACCAATGAAATCCACTGCCACGTCATCACGTGAACAGTGTTTTTTTTTGTTGGATAGAGCCAAGTATTTTAAACGTTTTTTGTATTGAGGTACCCCTAGTTTGGTCATTAGATTAGCTTGAAATATTAGATTATGCTTGGTTTGTAGGTTTATATTTTAAGGAGGTTTGTATTGGAGTAGCCCATATATATATATATATATATATATATAAATAGGTTTTTGCTTAAATACAAACCAATCCTTAAATACAAACTACAAACTAACATAAAATATTTTATATTTCATTTATTCTAATGGCCCCGCCAAGGGAACCTTTACAAAAAATGTCTAAAATTCTTGGCTCCATTCAGCAAAAAAAAAACATTACTGTTCACTGCTGACGTCACTGCCACGTCAGTAGTGAACAATAACTTTTTTTTTTTTGCTGAATGGAGCCAAGAATTTTAGACATATTTTGTATTGGGGTACCCCTAGTTTGATCATTAGATTAGCATGAAATGTTGAATTAGTGTTTAGTTTTTAGTTTGTAGTTAATTTAATTTGTAGTGGAGTAAGACTCTATATAAATATTATATAAGTGTAGTTTAAATGAAGGGTTAGGATTCATTTTTGTTTTTTAAAGGATGGGCTCAGATTGGCTTACTCATCAATCCATGTGATATTAAATGGACCAATGAGAGACAGCCACGTAGATTGAGAAATTCAAATATAATGAAAGCACGGCTAAATTCGACCAAATTCGGTCATATTTAATATTTGGCCAAAATTCAGTTGAATTGATTATTTTAAAAAATTAATAAAAATTGGAATAAAGGCCAAAAAATTAAATACAATAGAAAAAAAAAATTTATTCAGAATTTATAATCACCCACGTATTCGTACCACCAAATTTTATGTTCAAAAATAGGCATTTTTCCTATTTTTATTTAATTTTTTAATTTATTTTACAAACTAGTTAAAAATGGGGAAAAAATTAAAAAAAAAAGTGGAAGATTAGTGAAAGTAGGGTAAGAATCATCTCACAAATAGTGAGTATGACTAATTTGGTGTGCATAAATTTTAAATTGAATTTTGGAATTTTTTATATTTTTATTTAATTGTTTAGTTTATTTTCTAAATTAGTTGACCTTTAAATTACCAAACCAAATTAATTTATTTTTTTTATGAAATTTTGGAAATAACATTGAAATATGGATTTTGACCACCATGTGGTTGGGTCATCGAGAAATATTTTTTAAAAAATCGAAACACTAAACCCTGACGAATCCCTGTTTAGGGGTTCTAGTCAACATAGTAGTTGACCGTTAAATTACCAAACCAAATGAATTTATTTTTTATGAAATTTTGGAAATAACATTCAAAAGGATGGATCTTGACCACTGTATGGTTGGGTCGTCGAGAAATAATTCTAAAAAAATTGAAACACTAAACCTTATGAAACCCTGTTTAGGGGTTCTAGTCAACGTACTAGTTGACCGTTAAATTACCAAACCAAATTAATTTATTTTTTCTGAAATTTTGGAAATAACATTAAAAAGGATGGATCTTGACCACCGTACGGTTGGGTCATCGAGAAATATTTTTTAAAAAAGCGAAACACTAAATCCTGACGAAACCCTGTTTAGGGTTCTAGTCAACGTACTAGTTGACCGTTAAATTACCAAACCAAATTAATTTATTTTTTTATGAAATTTTGGAAATAACATTAAAAAGGATGGATCTTGACCACCGTACGGTTGGGTCATCGAGAAATATTTTAAAAAAAATCGAAACACTAAACCCTGACGAATCCCTAATTAGGGGTTCTAGTCAACGTAGTAGTTGACCGTTAAATTACCAAACCAAATAAATTTATTTTTTTAAAGAAATTTTGGAAATAACATTAAAAAGGATGGATCTTGACCACCGTGCGGTTGGGTCGTCGAGAAATAATTCTAAAAAAATTGAAACACTAAACTTGATGAAACCCTGTTTAGGGGTTCGAGTCAACGTACTAGTTGACCGTTAAATTACCAAACCAAATTAATTTATTTTTTTCTGAAATTTTGGAAATAACATTAAAAAGGATGGATCTTGATTATCGTATGCTTGGGTCATCGAGAAATATTTTTAAAAAAATTGAAACACTAAATCCTGACGGAACCCTGTTTAGGGTTCTAGTCAACGTACTAGTTGACCGTTAAATTACCAAATCAAATTAATTTATTTTTTTATGAAAGTTTGGAAATAACATTTAAAATGATGGATCTTGACCACCGTATGTGATATGGGTTAAAAATAAGCCCTAAAGACACATTTAATGTGGCATTAATTAGACCTAGAATGGTCCAAACGTGGGGCCCACCAAATAGGCCCAAACCCTATTTATAATATTAATTTCGTAATTAATATTGGGGGTAATAAACAGCTCAGCAAATAAGAGTCAAACAAGGATATAACTCTTGCCTGACTTAGCCTCCAAGGCACATACTTCAACATGGAAACTGATTCATACATGGAAGGAGATTAGAACCTTCTTCTAGTCGGTGACTTGCCCACCAAGTCACCTAACCCTACTACGATTTTAGGGCTTCTCAGCCTATATAAAGGGTCTGACCCCATATTCTCAGAACTACGTTTTGGCTCAATCCTCGAATAAGGACATACAAGCCACTACGTCCTAGGTGAGCCCTCGTCGCCATAGCCCTGAGGGCACCATCACCTAGAACTACGTCTTGGCTTGATTCTCAATACGAGATACGTAAGCATTCTGTGAGGACCGATTAGTCTCGAACACGGAAACAGCCATTAAAGCACGAAGCTCCCGAACCCTAGCATTAGATACAAATCCGTAACCTAGTTTTTATTCCACAACATTTGGCATCGTCTGTGGGAAAAAGACATCAACCATGGTTCAAACACGAAGGACACCAACAATTACCAAGCCTCTGCCACTCAATTTTGCACCGCCCACTACGGATCTGGTGCCCCCAACGACCGAGGCGATTGTTCAACATCAAGTTTCTCAACCTCTAGGGACAACTTCCCATGTTGAGAGTACGTTACCTCCGATCGTCCACACAAATCAAGGGACCAATCCTCTTCAGATGGTGGTTTCTACCTTGGTTATCGATCCTAACAACCCCCACATGGGGTCCAGATCCATACTACGGATCTCCCCAGGAACACCAACCCAATATATGGTCTGCCTAACTACCCACCTGGACCCAGTGGCCACGCCTTGCAGATCCGAGATCGAGAGTATCTTGACTACTCTGGCCCCTATACTGATGACACATCATCTGACGATGATGATCGTGATGAAGCCCCGAGGAGGCGACGTGGCAGCAGAGAACCAAGAAGGAGAACACAAACTATCCATGATGGACCTCCCTTGACAGCTGCTGAGATAATCAAGGCTCATGAGGCCGAGATTCTAAGGATAAAGGAAGATATTGCGAGAGAACAAGCTAGGTTCACTAGTACAAAAAGGGCCTATTGCGTCGGTCAAATAGACCTAAAGCGTCGGTTGTTTGGCGTAGTATATGTAGGGGACGCTATAGGTACAGGCCTATAGCGTCGGTTAAATTGGTGACGCTAAAAGTCTGCTAAGGCGTCGGTCATTTAAACAACCGACGCTAAAAGTATGCTTTAGGCGTCGATTATTTAAATGACCGACGCTAAAAGTCTGTTTTAGGCGTCGGTTGTTTGAATAACCGACGCCTAAAGTAGACTTTTAGCGTCGGTCATTTAAACAACTGACGCTAAAAGTCAACTTTAGGCGTCGGCTGTTTAAAAAACCGACGCTAAAAGTCTACTTTACGCTAAAAGTCTGCTTTAGGCATCGCCCATTCAAACAACCGACGCTTAAAGTCAATTTTTTTTAAAAAAAAATAAAATTGCAGTTTCAGATTTAGTATAATAAATATTATATTAAAATACCCATTTTATAATACAAGCTGTATGAAACAATAAAAGATTTAATATAATAAATATAGTAATCCAAACAGAGAAGGTTTCATTTTCTTTGGCAGGAATAGTCTCGAGTTTCTAACTACACATGCAAATTGCAGCGTGACCATTACTTGGCTCCTTGCTCGTTGATCTGTAGAGAGGGATTGTCATGAAGTGGCCTTGTGTACGAAGATTTCTGATTATCGAGTTACTTAACTTCATAATATGCGGCTTGAATTTGAGGGCGTGGTAGTTAACTCTGCATCTCAATCGATGGTATTCTGGTATGTCAATCTCTTCAGCAAGGCGATAAGAAAAAGGACTAACATAGATAGCACCATGCTCTCTAATCTTCTCCAAAGCATCTGTTGTATACCAACTGACAGGACAGGAGCATCTCTAGCAGGTCGAATCTGAACCATCATGACATGACTATTATTGAGAGCCTGAGCCTTCAACTTCTTTGACTTTCCATTTTTTTGAATTTCGGAAATGCTCTCTACAATGTGGACATCATTCTTCAGTGAATTGACAAAATATTTGAAATCATAGAGACCCTGAAAACCACTGGGAAAACATAGGAATCGGAGTTTGAGATTAAGCACAGTAATATAGTTAACTTGGGAATTATGTGTCGATCAACTGTCTAGTGCAGAAGTTGACAAGTACAATTAGACCAATGGTAATTAGCAATTAGGATATCACGTCCTAGTCAGAATCTTGAATCTTTAAAACCATATGCAGTGCAGAACACATACCATATGCAGTGCAGAACACATAATTTCATTTTAAAAAATATCATATTCGCAATTGGCATATAAATAACCTTTGTTCTTTTTCAAGTTTTAGTAAGCATATATAATAAATTAATGAATTGCAGCTATATTGTACCACAATTGGTACATAAAATGATTTTGCAGCGTTAATGCATTTTGCTGGTTCTTTTGTCATCATAAACTGCTCCAAATCGGTTTCTATTTAAGATGTAGAGTCATATTTTAAAAGTGCCAAGCAGTTAAAGCCACATCCATATAGGGAAATGTAATTACCTTCTCTTCAGTATCATTAAATTCGTCTTCTCTTTAGAAAATGTCATAGGCCTCAGCATCAACAAGCTAGAATCAGAAAGGAACAGCTCACGGCCACTGTACAGGACAAAATTTAGACACGTTTAATAGATTACAGAATAATACAAACCTAACTAAATATTTAGTTAACTTAAATAAAGACTCCATATATATTCAGGCACACTGATCATCTACAAACCTTGCATTGTTTATACATATTATAGTTCCTTGGCATTTAGAGAGGCCAAACCCTCCCCCATCAAATGCCTATGTAAATAAAGATATACCTATGTAAACATATAGAGGATTCCTATGTAAATGTCTAAAATTAAATTAATTAATTAGTGACGGAAAACAGGATTCTAGGCTAAAACCATTTACTGTAAACATTTAGAGGCTACCCGACCAAATTCTACTATATATATCAAACTAAACTGGGTGTCAAAATATAAAGAACGTTATTAATTTTTTAAGTTTATCATTTATGCTATTCCCCCGTTAAAGTTTACCTTCCAAATAAAAGTGATATCCCTGGTATCTCAAAAAATTATCATTTTAGAGAGTTTATCGCAGTAAAAGAATTTTAATAAATTAATGTCCTGATTTGGGATACATTTTTTTAGAATAAATTAAAAAAGTTATCATTTGTTGAATATCAACGCAAAAATGATTTATAATAACTTAAAGTTCATGCAATATGAAAGCCCCTGTAAGTGTTTAATATATAAATCAACTTCTGGTGACAAGGCAAAAACATTAAGCATCAAAGAGATATGCAACTAGATCAAGGTGCAGCGTTAAAATACATTTGATGTAGATCTCTTTTACATTGCATATTTTCAAATCTGTGGAATGGCTAATTAGCTAGCTAACAAGATAATTTTAAAAGGGAGAAAACAATAAAACATTTCAGCTTGAGTTTAAAGTTGGTTTTCAGAGAATACGTACCAGTGGAGGTGTTCCCTCAGGTAAGGATCACTAGGGCCTGGAACATCAGGGTCTGCAAGTACCTGTACAAATAAAGATGATTGATTAAAGCCACAAGAGGCATCTATTAGCTAGGGTGGAAATATGCAACAAAAAGTATTAAACAAGCTTGTTAGAATAAATATATATGTAGACTTGTTTAATTACCAGGGTAAAGAAAGTCCTGAGATCACCACTATGAATCTCAACCTTTGGTTTAGTAGTAACTGCCGAAGGAAAGAGCTCATGACCATTGCAAACAAGTTTGTTGTTGCAAGTAATCGACATTTTTATCGAAGGAATGAAACCAACGAATAAAGAAACATACATTTAGAGAGGCCAAGCCCTCCCCCATCAAATGCCTATGTAAATAAAGATACATACATTGTACAATCTCTTGTAAACTACAAAGAACCAACGAGAGACCATTCTATCCAACAACTAGAATGAAACCAGATCAGAGTTAAGATATTGAGTGCAAGAATTTCTACATCTAAACAATGGACCAAGAATTCTGCAAATTTCTAAATAAACTCAATTAGTGCAAAACCAACAATAACCCAAACACCACAACACGAACAATTAGATCCTCAAATCCTTTCTCTACATAAAAACATATAAATTGGTCACAAATATAAAGTAATTTTGCACTTTGAACATATCCCAACAAAAAATATATACACACACTAACACACATCACATACTTATTATGTGTACAAAGAAACCAGTTGAGAAGATGAGTAAATCGGTTGAGAAGATGAGTAAATCGGTTGAGAAAATGAACTAACCAGTTGAGAAGATGAGCTAATCGAGTTGAGGAGTTGAAATCGAGTAGTTTTTCCACCCAATCGAGCTGTGTTCTTCCCCCAAATCGAGATGTGTTCTTCCCCCAAATCGAGTACTGAACTAGCTAGGGTTTTAATCGACTAGTGTATGTAAACTGTGTGTGAGATGTGGGAGCGAGTTGGGTGAGAGAGACAAGAGAGAGATGGGAGAGTGTGAGAGATGTGGGAGAGAGTTGGGTGGGAGAGGGACGAGAAAGAGATGAGGGAGCTTGGTGAGAGAGCCCGTGAGACTTACTGAAATAATTGTGCAACATTTTAGGTAAAATAATTGTAAAGCAATTGTTTTATCTTAAAATTGTAAAGTCCCTGCCAATGCAATTTTGGTTTAGCCGCCTAAATGTTTTGGTCAATTAAAAATTGTGTAGAAAATTTTTATAATTAAAAAATGTGAAGAAAATTTTTATAATTTTTCTATTTAGTTTATTCAATTTTTGCAGAATTTAGTCGATTAATCACACTAATTATCGGAATAGAATATAATTATATGATATAAAAAATGATTATTTATTTTCTACATTCTAAAAATCAACAAGTAATTAGGATCAATAATTAATATTATATTAATATAAAGTGATTATATAAAGAATATATAACTAAAGCATTATTTGTAATTGCTTAATTTAAAAAAAAATTCATTAAAAAATATTTTTTTTATTTATCAACAATCAAAATATTAAAATATTCTTTTACAAAACTTGTTTGTACAAATTATTTGCTATAATATTTTTAAAATGAAATTTTATTTATATAATTATGTAATATACAACATACAATATTATAATATTTGTCAAATATTAAGAAATTTGTTATTTTTTAAAGTAGTGTAGGATTCATCACACAAATAGTGAGTATGACTAATTTGGTGTGTATGAATTTATGTTCAAAAATTGGCATTTTTCCTATTTTTGTTTGATTTTTTTATTTATTTTACAAACTAGTTAAAAATGGGGAAAAATAAAAAAAATGGAAAATCAGTGAAAATAAGGTAACATTCATCACACAAATCACGTATGACTACTTTTGTGTGTATGAATTTATTTTCAAAAATTGGCATTTTTCCTATTTTAATTTAAGTTTTTGAACTATTTTACAAATTAGTTAAAACTGGGTAAAAAATTAAAAAAATGGAAAATTAGTGAAAATAAGGTAACATTCATCACACAAATAGTGACTATGACTATTTTGGTGTGTATGAATTTATTTTCAAAAATTGGCCTTTTTTCCTATTTTTGTTTAATTTTTTAATTTATTTTACAAACTAGTTAAAAATGGGGAAAATTAAAAAAAATGTAAAATTAGTGAAATTAAGGTAACATTCATCACAAAAATAGTGAGTATGACTACTTTGGTATGTATGAATTTATTTTCAAAATTGTCATTTTTCCTATTTTTATTTAATATTTTGATTTTATTTTACAAACTTGTTAAAAATGGGGAAAAAATTGAATTTTTTTTGAAAATAAGGTAACATTCATCACATAAATAGTGAGTATGACTACTTTGATGTGTATGAATTTAGCTTCAAAAATTGTCATTTTTCCTATTTTGATTTAATTTTTTTATTTTATTTTACAAACTAGTTAAAAATGGAAAAAAAATAAAAAAATGAATTTTTTTTGAAAATAAGGTAACATTCATCACACAAATAGTGAGTATGACTACTTTGGTATGTATGAATTTAGTTTCAAAAATAGGCATTTTTTCCTATTTTTGTTTAATTTTTTTATTTATGTTACAAACTATTTAAAAATGGGAAAAAATTAAAAAAATGGACAATTAGTGAAAATAAGATAATATTCATCACACAAATAGTGAGTATTACTACTTTGGTGTGTATAAATTTATTTTCAAAAACTGTCATTTTTCCTTTTTTATTTAGTTTTTTTTATTTATTTTACAAACTAGTCAAAAATTATATAGGTATACCTATAGTGTCACCTAGGGCTGTTCACGAACCGAGCCGAACGAGCTTTTCATCGAACCGAGCCGAGCTTTGCCCGAAACGAACCGAGCCGAGCTTTGGTCAACTCGAGCCGAGCTTTGGTCAACTCGAACCGAGCCGAGCTTTGACCGAGCTCGAGCCGCACGCGAGCTGTTCACGAACAACTCGAGCCGATCTCGAGCTGTTCACGAACGATTCTGAGTTCTGGAGATCCATACAGATGTCAAGATATATATAATTTCATAATTTTACCAAATTTTAAAAAATAAAAAATTAATTTGGTTGGAGATATTATTTTGACTAGTACTAGTAACTACTGTTTTGTCACGGATTGTTGTTTCCATTTTGTGAAAATTATTTCTCGACGATCCAACTGTACGGATGTCAATATATATCTAATTTAATGATATTTCCCAAATTTTAAAAAAATAAAAAATTAATTTGGTTGGAGATCTTAGTAGATCATTACTATTCCGACTAGAACTAGTAACTAGTGCTTATTCACATATTCTATTTTATAAAAATTATTTCTTGACCATCCAACCGCACGGATGTCAATATATATCTAATTTAATGACATTCCCAAATTTTAAAAAAATTAAAAAATTAATTTGGTTGGAGATCTTAGTAGATCACTACTATTCCGACTAGAACTAGTAACTAGTGCTTATTCACATATTGTTGTTTCTATTTTATAAAAATTATTTCTCGACGATCCAACCGTACGGATGTCAATATATATCTAATTTAATGATATTCCCAAATTTTAAAAAAATAAAAATTAATTTGGTTGGAGATCTTAGTAGATCACTACTATTCCGACTAGAACTAGTAACTAGTACTTATTCACATATTGTTGTTTCTATTTTTTAAAACTTATTTCTCGACGATCCAACCATACGGATGTCAATATATATCTAATTTAATGATATTCCCAAATTTTAAAAAAATAAAAAATTAATTTGGTTGGAGATATTAGTAGATCACTACTATTCCGACTAGAACTAGTAAATAGTGCTTATTCACATATTGTTGTTTCTATTTTATAAAAATTATTTCTCGAAGATTCAACCGTACGGATGTCAATATATATCTAATTTAATGATATTCCCAAATTTTAAAAAAAATAAAAAATTAATTTGGTTGGAGGTAGATCACTACTATTCCGACTAGAACTAGTAACTAGTGCTTATTCACATATTGTTGTTCCTATTTTTTAAAAATTATTTCTCGACGATCCAACCATACGGATGTCAATATATATTTATTTTAATGATATTCACAAATTTTAAAAAAATTAAAAATTAATTTGGTCAGAGATCTTAGTAAATCGCTACTATTTTGACTAGTACTAGTAACTAGTGATTTGTCACGGATTGTTGTTTCTATTTTTTAAAAATTATTTCTCGACGATCCAATTGTACGTATGTCAATATATATTTAATTTAATTATACTCCCAAATTTTAAGAAAATAATAATTATTTTATAATATTTTCAAAATATCTCAAATAATATAAAAATATTTTGATAAATTTTATTTTTTTTCGAGCTTTATCGAGCCGAGCCCGAGCCGAACGAGTTCGAGTCGATCTCGAGCCGAGCTTGAATCGATCTCGAGCCGAGCTCGAGTCGAGCTCGTTTTCTTAACGAACACTTTTTCCGAGTTCGAGCTCGAGCTCGAGACTTAACGAACCGAGCCGAGTCGAGTCCTTAACGAGCCGAGCTCGAGCTTGTTCACGAACAGCTCTGTTCGTGAACAGCTCTAATGTCGCCCTTAAAAGGGCGACGCTATAAACTACACTTATAGCGTCGCCCGCTAAAATGCCGACGTTATAGTTATGTTCTATAGCGTCGCCCTTCAAATGGGCGACGCTATAGGTATACCTATAGCGTCGCCTTTTCCTGGGCGACGCTATAGGCTATACCTATAGCGTCGGTTGATGCAAACAACCGACGCCATAGCTTCTGACAGAAGTCAATAAGCGTCGGTTAATGCAAACAACCGACGCAATAGGTAAAGTGGCGACGCTATAGGTCAATAACCGACGCTATAGGTGGCGACGCAATAGATCCAGTTTGTACTAGTGGTTGAATCAAACTCAGCCTCCTCCAACCTCAGGACCGATTCCCTTTATAGATCTGGAGAGGTCTTTAAGAAGGCAGAGAAGGGCTGACGCCCCAACTGGAAGAACAACGAGGGTGGAAACCCCCAGGGGCAACCCCAAGGATCTGATGCCACTTGGGGATCCTGATGATCCCACACCCCCGTTTACTGAGGAGGTGATGAATGCCTGCATCTCAAATAAATTCAAGATGCCGACAATTAAGGTTTATGATGGAACGGGCGATCCCGCAAACCACGTGAGGACATTCTCAAACGCACTGCTATTGCAGCCTGCAAGTGATGCCTTGAAGTGCAGGGCGTTCCCTCAAACTCTGTCGGGCATGGCTCAGAGATGGTATAGCCGGCTTCCTGCAAATTCGATTGGCTCCTTTAAGGAGTTAAGTGCTGCTTTCGTTAGTCAGTTTATCAGCGAAAGAGTTCATGAGAAAAGTTCTGCATCCCTCATGTATGTGGTACAGGGGAAGAACGAAAATCTGAGAGATTACCTTAAGAGGTTCACTAAGGAGACGTTGAAAATCACTGATCTGGAGAATAAGGTGGCCATGGTAGCCCTGGAACACGGAACTACTGATCTGTTCTTTAAAAGGTCATTGGCGAAGCATCCTCCTGAAACCATGGCCGAACTCCAACGAAGGGCTGACAAGTATATCAAAGCTGAGGACAGTATGAAGAAGGAAGCCACGGGGGGCAATGGAAGAGGTAACAATGACTCCAAGAAGCGAAAGTAAGACCATGAGTATGATGCTAGGGACAAGCGACCCCGAACTAGCGAGGACTCCGACTATGCCCCTAAGAAGAACCAAGGACCAAGGTTCACTGAGTATGCAAGGTTGAATACTCCTAGGAGTCGAATCTTGTTGGACATTGAGAAGGATAGGGATTTCCGATGGCCGAAGCCACTCAGGGGTGATCCCGAAAAGAGAAACAAGAATCAGTATTGCAGATTCCACAGAGATGTGGGGCATGACACTGATGATTGCAAACAACTCAAAGATGAGATCGAGTTTTTAATCCGTAGAGGGAAATTGAGCCACTTCTCTAAGGGTGAAGATCGTGTTAATCAAATTAGAGATTATAATAGAAGGGATGACGATCAAGATCGCAACCCACAGCCCCGAGGGCCAATAATCAACATGATCTCAGGAGGCCCGACTGCGGCCGGCATAACAAGGAATTCTCGGAAGGCTTATGCCAGAGAAGTGATACACATCGTGGGAGAGGCCCCGAAGCGTGCTAGGACTGAAACAACAATTGATTTTGATGACTCAGACCTTGAAGGGGTGAAGTTCCCCCATGACGACCCGTTGGTCATAACTCCTGTGATTGGAAACTCAGAGGTGAAGCGAGTCTTGATAGATAATGGAGATTCCGTTGACGTTCTGTTTCATGATGCATTTGCGAAGATGGGGTACAATGATTCTCAGTTGACCCCCAATAACATGCCTATATATGGATTTAATGGAGTAGGATCCAAATTTGAAGGGACTATTCAATTGCCTATGACTATTGGACAGGAGCCCAAGAAGGCCACTCAGATGTTGAACTTCCTGGTAATCAAGGCAGTTTCAACGTACAACGCTATCCTCGGAAGGACTGGACTTCATGCATTCAAGGCTGTTGCCTCAACTTATCATATGAAGATCAAGTTCCCAACCAGGAATGGTGTTGGAGAACATAAAGGCGATCAAAAGATGGCACGAAGCTGTTATGTAGCCGCATTAAGGCCTGACGGAGTCGGGGGCAGGTCCTTCCGATTGAAGACATGGATGTCCGCAGTAATAAGGAACACCGAGAAGGGCCAACAGAGGACGTCACACAGAAGCCTCGGACGACCATTGAGGCTAAGGCATTAACTGACTTCGTGGTTGAATGTACCATTGACAACCAAGAAGTCGGGGGGCAGGAGGTAGTACCCCAAGCAGGAAGTGAACTTCAGAATAAGAAGGTGGAGACCATAAGGAGTGGTGGGTACTCTATTTTGATGGAGCATCAAAATCAAGTGATGTAGGCCTAGTCTAGTAGGACTTAGCTTCATATTTATCTAGTAAAAGTAGAAATAAGGTTCATTGAAACCATTGCAGAGCATGTTGCTCCGAGTAGGACAGTAGTATTCTATGTAAGGGTTGAACCCATTTCAAGTTATTAATGCAAATTTGTTTCCCATTCATTGACTGTGTGATTTTATTTGTGTGCCAAGCACCTGATGAGTGTAAGTCAAGGATGACCGAGTACCGAAAATAAAGGAATACATGAGTGGAAAACAAACAAATGTATAAATAAAGACCATGAAGGGTCAAGAGTTAGGTTACAACATGACCAAGTAAAAGTTTAAGTCCGTGAAGGACCCTGGATAAAATACAAGCAGATAAAAGCCACACGCAACAATCAAAGCCATGCAAGGCCAAGGATGTTAATGACTGACTACTCTTCAATATTTCTTAAGTACTTGGGTTAAGAATCCAAGGATGAAGACTAACAGAGAACATTGCATTATTAAGGGTCCTTGAACAAAGATTAAGAAGTTCAAGCATGTTCTCGTCTTAGAAGTTCAAAAGGCAAGAAGCCCATGGGATTGCATTTATCAAAATCTAAATCGAGGAATCAACCCCGAATCCTAGGTTGAGAAACACAAGTTATTAGCCATGAAGGCCAAGATTAGCCATGAAGGCCAAAATTGAGGGGGTCATGAACCTCCAATTAAGATCCAAAGGTTGAAACTTAAAAACCAACATGTAAATTTGGATTCTCGATCCAGAACGCCGACGTTGAATATCTGAACACCAGCGTTCAACACTTGAATATTAACCCTGAAATGAAGATTGAAAACCTCTTAGGGAAGGTTCAAGACCTCGTGGGGCTGATCAGAGATCCCGTGGCCTTGGACCGGCAGCTCTGATAGATATTTCAGTGATTTAAAACACCCTTGAGATTGAAAACCCTTGATTTCAAACATTGACGTTCAACTTTTGAAGATTGACGTTCAACACTCAAGGCCGAATGCATGCCAGCCGAGAGGCCGCCTGAGAAGTCCAAGACCAAGACAAACATTGAAGCCATGACGGCCAAGAGAGCTAAGAAAGTTGTTTATATAGGAGCTTCTTTGAAGGTTGAATCTCGAAAGACAATAAAATAGAAGAAGAGGAATTTTGCTCCTTAAAGGCAAGAGGCCATCAAGCAAGAGGTTGACAAACTCTTAGAGGATGGGTTTATTGAAGAGATTCAGTTCCCCGAATGGTTAGCTAACCCGGTAATGGTCAAGAAGGTAAATGGAAAATGGAGGATGTGTATAGATTTCACTGATTTGAATGATGCATGTCCAAAGGATTGTTTTCCCATCCCAAGGATAGACATATTGATAGATGCCACAGCTGGGCATGAGATGTTGAGCTTCATGGATGGATTCAGTGGCTACAATCAGATTAAGATGCACAAGGATGACATTCCTAAGGTATCTTTCATAAATGACTTTGGTGTTTTCTGTTATCTTGTTATGGCTTTTGGTCTAAAGAATGCAGGAGCTACATACCAACGACTGGTGAATAAGATATTCGCCCATCTGATTGGGAAAACCATGGAGGTCTATGTTGATGACATGTTAGTCAAGAGCCTGTGTAAGACAGACCACATTAAGCACCTCAGAGAGGCATTCGAAGTGCTGAGGCACCACAAGTTGATGTTGAATCCAGCCAAGTGTGCTTTTGGTGTTGGATCAGGAAATTTTTTGGGATTGATGGTTTGGAAGAGAGGCATAGAGGCCAACCCTGATAAGATCAAAGCGATCCTGGACATGGAACCACCCCGCTCTATACGAGATGTACAGAAGCTAACTGGCCGAGTTACGGCCCTAGGGAGATTCATCTCCAAGTCTGGCGACAAGTGTTTGCCTTTCTTTCAGGCATTAAAGAAGGTGAAGAATTTTGAGTGGACTTTTGAAAGCCAAGAGGCCTTTGAACAGTTGAAGAAGTACATGGTTGAGGCCCCGTTGTTGGCCAAACCAAGTCCTGGGGAGACTCTTTACCTATACCTGGCGGTATCTGGACAAGCATTGAGTGTTGTCCTTGTTCGAGAAGAGAAAAAGATTCAGAAACCCATCTATTATGTGAGTAAGGTTTTGCATGGGACAGAGTTGAACTACTCGACCATCGAGAAGTTTGCATTGGCATTGGTAACAGCCTCGAGGAAGCTACGACCATACTTCCAGGCGCATAAGATTGAAGTCCTGACGGACCAGCAGTTAAGAAACATATTGCACAGCCCGCAGGCCAGTGGGAGGCTGATCAAGTGGGCGATAGAGCTTAGAGAATTTGACATCACGTATAAGCCTCGAACAACCATCAAGGCTCAGGCACTGGCGGACTTCGTGGTTGAATGTGACATTCGCAACCAAGAAGTCGGGGGGGGGGCAGGAGACAGTAACCACCCCTGGAAGAAAGGATAAAGATGAGGAGCTTATACCTGATCAGAAGGAATATTGGGTGATCTATTTTGATGGAGCATCAAAAACAAAATCTAGTGGTGCAGTTTTGGTCTTGGCTAGAATCATGAGAGTCAAGAATCTCAAAGTACGACAAAGTACTTGAGAGTCGTGAAGGCCGTGATGACTCAGTTTGATGAATGGTATGAGAAGCACATTCCGAGAGAAAAGAACGTTAAGGCTGATGCCTAATCTAAGTTTACTTCTTCTGAGATAGAGAACTACGCCGGAAGTGTTTACTTTCAGGTCTTGAAGGACCCGTCTATTATTTCGAAATTGGTAGCACTAGTTGATGTAAGATGAAGGATAGACCCTCTTAAAGGCTCATCCTGAAACTGGTTGCCCCCCCTGATAATGCCTTGAAGGCACAGAAACTGTTAGTGAGAGTGTTGAGATAAGAGGTCTTTTGTCATTCCATACTTAAAATCTTGAATCTCAAATCCTGACACAAAATTTTAGCCTTGATGGCCAAAAAGGCTGTATGCCTCCAATCGAGTTTGTCGTTTGAGTTTAAGGACTTGAATCAAGAGCTGTCAATCGAATTCAAACCAAAGTAAGATCTTTTAAGCATAAGAAGAAGGTTGGAAACCTAGAATCAAGATAAAGGGTTGACAACCAGCCAAGGCACACCAAACTTGAAGTCAAGTGCCGAGTGGCATGGGAACTTCTTGAACGATCAACCGAGAATCAAGACCTCTACCATATGTAGCAAGGGGGGCAAGAACTAAGGGACTTCATCATTTTTACATCTTAGAATGAGAGTTAAGGGTTGATGATAACCAACAACCATGAATGAACTCAAGGTTCAAGACCAAGGATTCAACAAGCGAGTATATTGCGCCAAGCTGCGCTTGAGCGTTTAACTGAGCATTAAGAGTTAATTACGTTTAAGGAAGATAGATTGCAAGAGATTAGTTTTGCTAATGAAAAGACTAACTACGCTTTGAAAGGAGGTACTTAACACCCAAAAATCAAGGTCATGATTCAAGAACGAGACTCCAGACATTGCGAAAAGGCTCTGA
Organism: Kitagawia praeruptora; assembly: GCA_037693485.1. Lineage (NCBI taxonomy): Eukaryota > Viridiplantae > Streptophyta > Magnoliopsida > Apiales > Apiaceae > Kitagawia > Kitagawia praeruptora. The sequence continues at coordinate 152,764,674 of CM075344.1, read as the reverse complement.
GAGGCAGGACAAGGCAACCAGGAGCATCCTCCAGCCGACCTGGTGCCACGAAGGGGCTCCAGCCGACCAGGAGCATCCCCCAGGCAACCTGGAGCATCCTCTAGCCGACCTGGTGCCACGAAGGGGCTCCAGCCGACCTGGAGCATCTCCCAGGCAACCTGGAGCATCCTCTGGCCGACCTCCTGGCACCTATGGCACCTCCCGTCAGTTGGTTGGATCGTTTGATGGTTCTGTTGAAGGTTTTTACTTTCCGGAACGAACATCGACCTTCAACTTAGCGCCGTCTAGCGTCATTTAGCACCGTGTAGTGCCGTCTTATGCCATGCAACGTCGTTTAACAAAGATTGAAACGTCGTTTAAGCATCGTTTAACACCGTGTAGTGCAGTCTTATGCCATGCAACGTCATTTAACATAGATTGAAATGTCGTTTAACCATCATTTAGCGTCGCTGAAGTCAACATGGATCTCCCGTCAACCTGCCAGCCGACCTGGAGCATCCCCTAGGCAACCTGGAGCACCCTCCAACCGACCTGGTGCCATGAAGGGGCTCCAGCCGACCTGGAGCATCCTCCAGCCGACCTGGAATATCCTCCAGCCGACCTGGTGCCATGAAGGGGCTCCAGCCGACCTGGAGCATCCTCCAGCCGACCTGGAGTATCCTCCAGCCGACCTGGAGCACCCAAAAGGCCCTCACACTGTTTGGGTCATATCTTGAGCTCTGGGTATCAGATTTGGACGATTTTAAAGTCCACGCGAAGCTCATGGAGTTTTCTACAACCTTGGAAGGTCCCCAGCCGACCAGGACCTCCTGGAAGCCGACCAGCTGCCCAGGAAGGGGTCTGGCCGACCAGGAGCTCTTGTCAGCCAACCTCACGCTGTTTGGGTCATATCTTAAGCTCCGGGTATCAGATTTGGACGATCTTACAGTCCACGCGAAGCTCATGGAGTTTTCTACAACCATGGAAGGTCCCAGCCGACCAGGACCTCCTGTCAGCCGACAGCTGACCGGAGGTGGATTTAACTGTCCCGAATCTCCTTTCGGTCGATCATTTAAGCACCGTCTAGTGCCGTTTAGTGTCGTCTAGTGCCGTCTAGTGCCGTCTAGAGCCGTTTAGTGCCGTCTAGCTCCGTTTCACACCGTTAGTGCCGGTAGCACAGTTAGTGCCAATAGCACCGTTAGTGCCGATAGCACCAATAATGTCATTAGCACCGATAGTGTCTTTTAGCACCGTTCAGTGTCATTTAATGCCGGTTGGCATCACTTAACGTTGTTTAAGTGTCATTTAAGGCTAGTTAGTGCCATTTAGTGCCATTTTATGCCGTTCAACGTCGTTTAAACATTGTTTAAACGTCGTTAAGGCTGATTAGTGCCGATTAGCAACGAATTAACATTGTCGTAAATGCGTCGGTAGCTCCACGCTTTACATCAAGACAATACTCGTGAAACACTAGTGTATAAAGATGAGCCCTGACCCGAGTCTCGGAAAAGGCCGTTAAAACTTCAAGGAAAACCTGATCAGTTTTCTTAGAAGTTGGGGGGCAAATGATATGGGTTGAAAATAAGCCCTAAAGACACATTTAATGTGGCATTAATTAGACCTAGAATGGTCCAAACGTGGGGCCTACCAAATAGGTCCAAACCCTATTTATAATATTAATTTCGTAATTAATATTGGGGGTAATAAACAGCTCAGCAAATTAGAGTCAAACAAGGATATAACTCTTGCCTGACTTAGCCTCCAAGGCACATACTTCAACAAGCAAACTGATTCATACATGGAAGGAGACTAGAACCTTCTTCTAGTCGGTGACTTGCCCACCAAGTCACCTAACCCTACTACGATTTTAGGGCTTCTCAGCCTATATAAAGGGTCTGACCCCTCATTCTCAGAACTACGTTTTGGCTCAATCCTCGAATAAGGACATACAAGCCACTACGTCCTAGGTGAGCCCTCGTCGCCATAGCCCTGAGGGCACCATCACCTAGAACTACGTCTTGGCTTGATTCTCAATACGAGATACGTAGACATTCTGTGAGGACCGATTAGTCTCGAACACGGAAACAGCCATTAAAGCACGAAGCTCCCGAACCCTAGCATTAAATACAAATCCGTAACCTAGTTTTTATTCCACAACAGTATGGCTGGGTCATCGAGAAATATTTTTAAAATAATTGAAACACTAACCCTGACGAAACCCTGTTTAGGGGTTCTAGTCAACGTACTAGTTGACCGTTAAATTACCAAACCAAATTAATTTTTTTTAATGAAATTTTGGAAATAACATTGAAAAGGATGGATCTTGCCCACCGTACGGTTTGGTCATCGAGAAATATTTTTAAAAAATTCGAAACACTAAACCCTGACGAATCCCTGTTTAGGGGTTCTAGTCAACGTACTAGTTGACCGTTAAATTACCAAACCAAATTAATTTTTTTTTATGAAATTTTGGAAATAACATTAAAAAGGATGGATCTTGACCACCGTACGGTTGGGTCGTCGAGAAATATTTTTAAAAAAATTGAAACACTAAACCCTGATGAAACCCTGTTTAGGGGTTCTAGTCAACGTACTAGTTGACCGTTAAATTACCAAACCAAATTAATTTATTTTTTTCTGAAATTTTGGAAATAACATTAAAAAGGATGGATCTTGACCACCGTAAGGTTGGGTCATCGAGAAATATTTTAAAAAAATTGAAACACTAAACCCTGACGAATCCCTGTTTAGGGGTTCTAGTCAACGTAGTAGTTGACCGTTAAATTACCAAACCAAATGCTTTTATTTTTTTAAAGAAATTTTGGAAATAACATTAAAAATGATGGATCTTGACCACCGTATGGTTGGGTCGTCGAGAAATAATTCTAAAAAAATTGAAACACTAAACTTGATGAAACCCTGTTTAGGGGTTCTAGTCAACGTACTAGTTGACTGTTAAATTACCAAACCAAATTAATTTATTTTTTTCTAAAATTTTGGAAATAACATTAAAAAGGATGGATCTTGACCACCATACGGTTGGGTCATCGAGAAATATTTTTAAAAAAATTGAAACACTAAATCCTGACGGAACCCTGTTTAGGGTTCTAGTCAACGTACTAGTTGACCGTTAAATTACCAAATCAAATTAATTTTTTTTATGAAATTTTGGAAATAACATTAAAAATAATGGATCTTGACCACCGTATAGTTGGGTCATCGAGAAATATTTTTAAAATAATTGAAACACTAACCCTGACGAAACCCTGTTTAGGGGTTCTAGTCAATGTACTAGTTGACCGTTAAATTACCAAACCAAATTAATTTTTTTTTATGAAATTTTGGAAATAACATTGAAAAGGATGGATCTTGTCCACCAAACGGTTGGGTCATCGAGAAATATTTTTAAAAAAATCGAAACAATAAACCCTGACGAATCCCTGTTTAGGGGTTCTAGTCAACGTACTAGTTGACCGTTAAATTACCAAACCAAATTAATTTATTTTTTTTTATGAAATTTTGAAAATAACTTTAAAAAGGATGGATCTTGACCACCGTACGGTTGGGTCGTCGAGAAATATTTTTAAAAAAATCGGAACACTGAACCCTGATGAAACCCTGTTTAGGGGTTCTAGTCAATGTACTAGTTGACCGTTAAATTACTAAACCAAATTAATTTATTTTTTTCTGAAATTTTGGAAATAACATTAAAAAGGATGGATCTTGACCTCCGTATGGTTGGGGCGTCGAGAATATTTTTGAAAAAAATTTGAAAGTATCTAATGAGTAAAAATTCAACATTCTCTTATCATATGAATATTTTTTTGTACAAACTAAATTTGTACATGTGATTAATGTCATCCTACTGTTTATAAAAAAATTTTCATGATGTGTACAAACATTTAAATAATTAATAATATTTTTTCAAATTCTAAAAATAATAAATTCAACCAAATTTGGTCACATTTATTACATTCGACCAAATTCGGTCGAATTTGCTCTTTATTTTTTGTTTAAAAAAATTAGGTTATATACCGTATGTATTTTCAATACCCTCACAATTTTTTTTTTGTATTTTTTAAAACTAATTAGATACTTATTTAATTTATTTATACAATCTACTAAATAAAAATTCAACTTACGCCTATCAAATGAATATTTTTTACACACAACTAAATTTATACATATGAATAATGTTATCCTTGTATTTATAAATATTTTTAATGATGTGTACAAACATTTAAATATTTAATATTAATTTTTCAAACTAATAAGATACTTATTTAATCTATTTAAACAATCCACTAAATAAAAATTTAACTTTCTCCTATCATATGAATATTTTTCACGCACAAACTAAATTTATACATATGAATAACGTTATCTTTGTATTTATAAATATTTTTTCATGATGTGTACAAATATTTAAATATTTAATAATATATTTTCAATTTCTGAAAATAATAAATTCAACCGAAGTTGGTCACATTTATTAACTTCGACCAAATTTGGTCGAATTTAATATTTTACCGAATTCGGTCATATTTATAAATTCGACCAAATTTTGGCAACATTTGGGAAAAATTGGGCGGCAATTTTCCCGCTTCCCTACTAAATATGACCGAATTTGGTCGATTGTATTAAATTCGACCGAATAAAAATAACGGTCGAATTTAGTAGCTACTAAATTCGCCTGAAAAAAAAATGGTCGAATTTAGTAGCTACTAAATGCGACCGAAAAAAAATCGGTCAAATTTAGCACTAAATTCGACCGCGGCTAAATTCGACCGAATTCAGTCATATTTAGCCGGGTCAAAAATGGTCGACCGAATTCGGTCATATTTAGCCGCGGTCGAATTTATTTGGTCATATTTAGCCTTGTTTTCTTGTAGTGGAGACAGTCACGCACTGGACTCGGGTTTTTCGTTCCTTATCTCTTCTTTTGCCTGTTTTAATTATACACATAATTGTTACTCACACAAACACACACAAATATTATACTGTTTGTATTTATCGTAGATTGTTTAACACTCATATCTGGGCTCTTTGGATTTCGAGCAGTGTTGGGGTATTTGTTTATACTCCTAGCAAGATCCAAATTATATATAGCTGGGCAGTGGTTTTATATTGGATCAAATCGAAGGAATTGAAAGTTAAAACTGAAAATTTTTAGGTATCAAATCAAAATCATTTTTACGATAGAACTGAACCGAAAGAATTAAAAAAAAACATTGTTGTGAGAAAATTCCGCAACAACACCCCGAGTGAATATCGCTGGAATAACCGAATTTGTCCTTGGATATCGGACATTGAACCAGGTTCGCACGTCCGCAGCTTCAGCTCCAGCTCCAACTGCCGAAGTGGGTGGAGATTTGTGGTGTTTTTGGGACTGAATTAGCAAGGTCACCGGACAACAATGGAAAAACTCCGGCCAAATATGTCCAGAATATGATCACCGAGGGTACACGTGCCTTACGCGTAGAGAAGTGAATATCCGAACCCCCTTGCCAACTGCCTACATATCCTATTTATAGGAATCAAGCCTCGATGTAGTTCTTTAGGTTATGGACTCCTTTTCTTGATCAATAAGCCACGAAATTGATAGAGTTTTACTCAGAAATACGCCTTATCCTTGAATCAGCCAGCTGCCTTGCAGAGTCCTACTCGAAGTATAACACTAGAAGTCCATTTATCCATGTATTTCCATGTAATTATCCACATATATTATGTATATAACGTGTGTATCCCATTTGATGTAGTAGAATTCATCTCAAAGTCCATCTCTTGAGTCCATTTCCGTGCTCCTAAAGTTTAGGAACAAGAATCCTTGTCCAACTTTACTTCTGTTAGACAGAGGTGGAGCATGTACACCTGCACCTATACAGCTTCCCTCTAAACCGAACCTCCACCTCCAGAGCTACCCTTCAAATGTACACCTCCACAGCTTCCTTTAAACCCATACCTCCACAGCGGAATCTCCAGAGCTACCTCCATATTCGTACCTCCACAGCGGAACCTCTAGAGCTTCCCTCAAACTTTTCACCTCTAGAGCTTCCTCCAAAACTGATCCTCCTCAAATATCACTCAAACCACTCAAATTGGACCCCCAAACATCCATGGGCCTAAAATTAAATCCATTACAATTTTTGGGCACAACTACCCCCGGTTCCTTGATGTCATGGAATGCGAAAGGAACCAATACTATAAGAGGCCCAATCCTTCCTTACCTTCTCAGACAGATACATAGCTTCAACACTGTACTTCCAAGCTTACATGAGATATCTCGGCATAAGAAATAGGAAACACAATGCTTCTGCATATGTACCTCAATCTGAATCCTTAAATGAGACCCATCCGTATACCATAGATCAGATACGATGTTCCACCTCCTGTTATAAGCATCCTCAGCTTCGTAGCTGAACCTACTAGCTTCCAGCATTTTTCCTTGAAATCCATAACCTGACTCCTCAAGATGCTCCTTTCTCCTGCTAAGATAACCTTCGTGTAAGAATTCCTCGTGAGCCATGCCATGGAGCTTCCGTATAGAGCTCCTGCTGTTGCAAAGATACCTTAAACTTCCAAACCTGAGCTGTGACAATAACTAGAAACAATGATTAGTAGTTGGAGCTAAACAGCTCACATATATAATGTATACAGCTCATACACATAGAAGACATACAAACAAGTATGAATATGCAAGCGCAAATGATTTTTTTTATATATATCCGTTGCTACCTCTACAATCAAGCAGAACCTTGGCGAACACACTCTTCAAGACATAATGCCACAATTTTTAGAAATTTCCATGAACATATCACAATGGACCTCCAAAGATGTTGTTAAGTATTTTGAGGACTTCTCCTATAATGCCCAGCATCGTGGGACTTTCCAGACCTTTCCCATAAACCTTGGGATCCTCCGAGCGTTGTAAGTTATAAGTGTTCCATATACGTACCACAAGAGGGACCAAGGGATCAGCTATGAAACCTCCTGAATTGTTGCTATGTTTCTTCAAGTGGTTACATTATGGGGCATATAACGTGCCTAGATACCTACTTAACAGCTTCAGCTAGCAAGTTTAAAAATATCTTTGAAATCCATGCAATGTGAAAGTAAATGTATATGAAATGAAGACCTTTTCTTTATAAATCCATGCAAACTTGTCTCCTTGAAATCATATGAAATGCGCATTTTGATAATCATGAGCTAATACAATGCTAAAGATAATGATCCATTTGAAAATATGAGGTTCGAATGATGTTTTTAGCTTAAGGCTATGAAAAATTTCCATCCATGTACATAAAACATGCATGATAATTAATATGTAAAAACATGATAATAGAACTTATCTATTCCCTTATGGTTCCGGTTTAGATCAGGTTCGGCCATTTAACCTACTTGGTAGAAGCTCCCCCTCAGCAAGCTCATAATGAGAACCTCTTTTCCAATCTGCCAGCTCTTCGACGAAAATCTAATGTACCCCCCGAGCCGTTGGATTTCCTTTCGATATGACATGCAAAACCTTCTTCAACATGAATCTTAAACTTGTTGAGAAGTTTAGAAGTTGTTGGCCCTTATAGAGATTCCAGCAAGGACACCCCTGAGAGGGCACCTCCTCGAATGAGCAAAGAAGGCCTTAGCGATATCAGTAGAGTTGGGAGATGATGCCAGTCTATTAACCCGAGATAAGCTCTTGAGATATGGATTCATTCCAGAATGTCCAGCTGCATCAGCTACAACTATTAAGGGAGCTGCAACTGAGTCCTCCATAAGTTTTAGTTATTACCGAGTCCTCCATTGTATTTATTCCAACTGCCTTATGTAGGCATAAATCTTATAGCTCAACTAGAGGTTCCCATCTTCAATCCAAGAGATAAGACATACCAATCCATGTTTGTTCTATTTTGAAGTATTCCTGCACACACTACTAGAAATTGTCACATAGACATCAGGGTTTAGACATCGGTTAGTTATACCCGTGATGTTAAAACTAATAAAGACATCGGTTTACCTACAAGCGATGTATTTCTAATATTAGACATCACCCATACTAACTAACCGATGTCAAAGTTGACCATTTTTAAAAATTTTCCCCGTCCCAAATTTTTTTAACTTAACGTTCCCCCCAATACTAATATTTCATTTCCCCCTTAGTTTTTTTTTCATTTCCCCCCTTCCACCTATTTTCATTTCCCCCGGCCCCTTTCAAAACTCTAACACAAAAACCAAAAACACTTACCAATTAAAAACATAATTAAACAGATCTGCAAGAACATAGCTCGAGAAAAACTAGATCTATCCAAAACTCACGCCGATTACCCCCCGAACCCTAGCTCCACAACTCCCAACTCCACAACTCCTAGCTCACTCCACAACTCACACAAGCATTCAAACCCTAGATCGAGAAGAACAGAAAGAACAGCTCGAGAAGAAGCTCGATTGGTTCAATTCGTTCGAGAAGAAGTTGAAAACCCTAGCTCTGTTCTTTAATTAGTAAGTGGTTCTTTAGATTAGTTCATCTATCTGCTATATTTGTTCATCGATTTAAGATATTAGTCCGCTTTTTAAATTCCAATTAGGTTAATTTTGAATGGGTATGTTTGTAATTACTTTAATTGGATATGAATCTCTTTCAATTAGGTTAATTTGTTGGTCGATATACATGTATGTAATTTTGAATGGGTTTGGTCTGTTTGGTTTGTTTTGTAATGCATGTAATTAAATTCATGTTTGGTGTATTAGATTATATTTAATTTAAAGCTTTCTTGGTATTTTGTTAATTAAATTCATTATAAGTCTCTAGTACTATTTCTTGGTATTATGTTAATTGTTGTTTCCTGGTATTTTAAGCTTTCTTGCATATATTAAACTGATTATCAAACTGCATCAATTTCTTTTGAATGATTGTTCAATAACGAGTCTAGTAATGTGTTTTACAACGTATCAGGTATCTAGGTTCATTATATGGATAAGTCGTGGATAAAAGAAGATAGGGATTCCTTAGAATATGAAATTGGGGTCGAAAAGTTTTTGATATATGCTGAAGAGAATTCTGATGACCCGAAAAAAATTCCTTGCCCATGTGCACGTTGCGCTAATTTCAAAAAATTCTCCGTGAACGTAATTAGAGGTCATTTGTATAAAAATGGTTTTAGTTTAGGGTACGTTGACTGGATTTGGCATGGAGAAAATCCTTTTAAGTCTTCTATGGGTAGTACGTCCCCTGATTTGGACGACTTTATACCAACAGAAACAGTTGACATTTGTAAGGCAGCATATAATAAGGGAAATTACGATGACGAGTCGAATGACTTCAAGAAGTTTGTGGTTGATGCTGATCAACAACCACTATATAAGGGTAGTGAGTGTAGTAAGTTGGAGTCGATGTTGAAGCTACATAATTGGAAAGCTAGATTTGCCATTAGCGATAGTGCATTCACTGAACTTTTATCTTCTATGGGGTCAATGCTTCCTAAAGATCATGTATTGCCTGTTAATGCATATGAAGCAAAAAAAACACTCTCTGATCTAGGCCTTGAGTACATAAAATTTCATGCATGTCCGAACGACTGCATATTATATAGAGGTGTCTACCTTGATGCCTCTAACAATCCCAAGTGTACTCTATCTCGTTGGAAAACTACAAAGGATGGTACGGTTAGAGTTAATATCCCAGCAAAAGTTATGTGGTACTTTCCCATCACACTACTAGAAATACAGCAATAGACATCGCACATTAGACATCAGTCAGAAAAACCACTGATGTTAAAACAGTTTTTTACATCACTTGTTAAGAAAGTGATGTCTTTTTATAAACTTTACATCAGTCAATAAGGAAAGCGATGTCTAATCCCTTCTTTTAAAAAAAATGAAACTCGCGGGACATCAATTAATTAAGGAACTGATGTCTAAACCCCTTTTTAAAAAAATTGAAACAAGCGTACCCTCCCTTTCTCCCCGCCTTAGCCAAAATTTTCAATTTTAACTCCCCCCATCTCCATTTCACACTCCCGGTTCCTCCCCCTAATTTTCAAATTGATTAAAAGAAAAATTAAAAATCAAAATCATAAAAACAAAACTGAAAATCATAAAATCAAAAATCAAAACCCACACAATTACTCCTTCCCCCGACTGTCTCTTTTCTTCCCCCGAGCTCTCTTCTTCCCCCGACTAATTTCTGCTAATTGCTGCTCTAACCAAATAAATTAGGGTTCGTTTTGTTCAATTACACCTGTAAATTACACCTTTCTCTTGCTCTTTCTTTCTTCCTTTGTTTTAATTCTTCAATTTGTTCTAATTAGGGTTTATTTTTATGAAAACAGTGGTTGTGGTGGAGTTTGTTCGAGCCTAAAGCTTTAAGATTTGGAAATTGGAGCTTAAAGATTTGGATATTGGAGCGTAATTAGGTATTGTTCTTGATTTCACTCCGATTATTGACATTGATTTTATGGTATGATTTTAGGGTTCATTTTTAGGGTTTGATTTTGGGGTATTTGCTTGATTTGTTTGTATAAAGTGATTTTGTGTACGTTCTATTTCAGTTCTTTAATTTTAAATATCTTTGTGTTTTATATTTTTGCAGAGCAGGTGTTTGCTTAAAGATCTAAGAGAGTTTTTTACATAAAAAAATCATGTTTAAACTCTAGAAGAATTGCTCATTCGAAATAAGGTATTGTTCATCAAATTTTGAGTAGAATGTTTAAATTTCATCAAATATGGATTTGCCCATGACAGAGCAACTTCCAATGTACGGGAGTGTAGAAATCTTGAAAATGGATGGTCATATGAAAATGGAATATTGCGTAAATTTATGCATTGTAGGTTTAGGAATACAATTTAAAGGAATTGATGCTACTTAGTGCCAAGCTTTAACATGAAATCAAATTTTGACTGCATCGGAAATTTAAACACGCATTTAACAAATCAGTAACTTATATTTTAATAAGTTAACAAATCAGTAATTTATATTTTGAGATTAATATTTAAGTTGTTGATAAGTGGGTATTTTATCTACTTAGAACGTTTCCATTTGGCTTAAAACGATGGTTTGTACTTGAGTTGTGGTATTTTTGATCTCTTTTAAGGGTATTGTGCAGGGAAATCATTCACAGGTGTTAGAGGAACGAAGCGTAGCAATTGAAGTGCAAAACGGAGTCAAATTCAAGAAAAGGAAAAATATGTTGCTGGACAGGAGGTAGGGCGCCGCGTCGCCGTGTTTGCATTGGGTCAGGGCGCCGCGTCGCTGCAGGGAATGTCAGGGCGCCGCATCGCCGATTTTGTACTTGAGGACGGCGCCGCGTCGCCGTCTCGGCTGACCCGTTTCCTGATTTGTTTGGGGTGATTTAAAAATAAATAAAAAACATTCTTTTGTACTAGCACCTGGAGGCCCATATAAGGGAAGAAAAGAAAACCCTAGAGAGGGGTGATAGCTTGTTTTTTTACGTAGTTTTTTTTAGCACAACAAAGAAGGAAGAAGATAGTTCCCAATTTATTCTTGTATTCTTCCTAGTTTGTGGATGCTTAACATTGGTGTATTCTTTAAAACCCTTGTTATTTATCTCAGTCATTATTCGTTTCTTTCTATCATGTTTTCATTGGAACCCATGATGATGATTAGTTCGATCATGAACTAATTCGTTGTCATGGGGGTTTAGTGGACTTAATCATGAATTCTATGTGTTGAATCTTCTCGATGCCTTTAGTGTGATTGATGTGATATCCTATCATGGTTGATTTAATTCGTTATAGGAGAGTAGCTAACTCCTGTAATTGTGTGTTAATTCTTGTTGAAGCGAAAGTGGAAATAAGAGTTTAGAACTTGCCATGTTAGCGTAGGTTTATGCGTGATAATATCATTCGTAATTAGTGTCATAACTCTAATCGTTTTATGACGACTATGTGATCAATTGAATGCTTGCACCTCAACCATTATGTTTTATTCTTTATAGACATATGAAGACTTGGCATAATCGGGAGACTAAATGATTTCTATCTTTATTGTGGATATTGTTTAGGATGGTATTTGTTTAACGGAAGTTGGCTTATATCAGTTTTGTGTGTTCGATCAGGTGTTAATAAATCACATGAACAAGGCTAGGGATTTGGAGACTATAGATGGATTGTTTAAGGAAACTAAATTCCCATGTTTTATTTGCATAAGTAATTCGATATAATTCTTAGTTCAAGTAGTTGATAATTGGCTTTAAATCTTAGAATAATTTTAGTGATAAACCAAATCCAATTTGTTATTTGTCTTAGCATCGAATAATAATCATACAACGGTGAGTGAATTAGCTAAACAATACAACGAGTCCCTGTGGGAACGAATTTGGACTTAACCTTATATATTACTTGTGACCACGTACGCTTGCGTGATTTAGTGCAAACAAGTTTTTGGCGCCGCTGCCGGGGACGCGGTTTTATTTGTTTAGTTTCAGTATTTGCCATCAGTGGTCATTAAAGTTCGGTGACTAGGACGTTTCTCACCAATTTTCTTGTTGGTGAATTTCAGGTACTTTTTGAGAGTGTATGCGTACACGAGCTCGAGCACGTAGAGAAGAACTAACAAGGAGAAAACTTGACTTTGAGAACATCGGTTTAGAAGACGATCTTGAATCAAAAGAAGTTATGGCAGATCAAGCACAACCAGCGAAGGCTTTGAGTGAATTCTCTCAGCCAAAAGTGGAGGACATTCATACCAGTATTGTTCGTCCAGCTATTGGGGCTAACAATTTCGAGCTTAAGCCAAACATCATTCAGATGATTCAGAATACAGTGCAGTTTGGGGGTAGTCCTGCTGAAGATCCTAATGCTCATATTAGGGACTTCCTTGAGATATGTGATACTTTCAAATTCAACGGAGTTACAGACGATGCTATCAGATTGAGGCTATTTCCCTTTTCTCTTAGGGACAAAGCCAAGAGTTGGTTACATTCTATGCCATCAGGCTCTATCAAAACTTGGGCAGACTGTGCTCAAAAGTTTTTGACGAAGTATTTTTCCATGGCAAAGACAGCAGCTTATAGGAATGCTATTTCTCAGTTTGCTCAGCAATCGCAGGAATCTTTGGGGGAAGCTTGGGAAAGGTACAAGGAGATATTGGCACGTTGTCCTCATCATGGGATGCCGGATTGGATGATAATCAGCAATTTCTATAACGGGTTGGGAGCTCAGTCCAGGCCTATGTTAGATGCAGCTTCTGGAGGTGCTCTATGGGCAAAAAGCTATGAAGATGCCTACAATCTTATTGAGATGATGGCGGCCAATGAGTTTCAGAATCCTACTCAGCGCTTGCCACCTGCAAAAGTGGCTGGAGTTCTTGATTTGGATGCAGCAACTGCTATTGCTGCCCAACTCAAAGCGTTGACAATGAAGGTAGATTCCCTTTCTAATCTTGGTACTAACCAGGTTGCTATGGTGTGTGAATTGTGCGCAGGGGCACATGACACAAATATGTGTGCTATCTCAGCTGAATCCGCACAATTTGTTAGTAATTTTCAAAGATCTCAGCAACCAGTGCCACAATTTTATCATCCCAACAATCGGAATCATCCTAACTTCAGTTGGAGCAACAATCAGGGAGGTGCTCAGCAACCACATAATCAGCAGTTCAATGCAAGGCCAAGTAATCAGAACTTTCAACAACCACCTTATGCTCCAAGGCAACCATTCAATTCACCGGGGTTTCAACCATCTCAAGGAACTTCATTGAATCAGTCTGAGAAGTCGGAATTGGAAGAGCTTCGAATGATGTATAAGAGTCAGGCAGTGTCATTGAAAACTTTAGAGAATCAAATTGGCCAGCTAGCCAATGCTTTGTTGAACCGTCAACCAGGAACGCTTCCAAGTGACACAGAGGTAAATCCAGGCAAGAAAGATCAAAAGGAACAAGTTCAAGCAATAACATTACGATCAGGAAGAAATCTACAAGGTCAGAACGAAGAAAAAGCAACCGAGGAAAAAATTGAAAATCCTGAGCAGGCACTACGGCGCCGCGGCGCCGCCTCACAGTATAAAATCGGCGACGCGTCGCCGTGCTCTCTGGAGGAAAAATGTGACTTTTCAGTTGAGGTCGATTCTGGTTCTGATTTGCTTCCTAATGCTACTCCTTCAACTCCTATCATTCACAAGAGTGTTAATTCTCAAAAAGAAGTAGAAGATAAGGTGTTTCCACCTCCTCCATTCCCAAAACGAATTCAAAGGCAAAAGTTAGACAAGCAATTCGCTAAGTTCTTGGATGTATTCAAGAAGCTGCAGATTAACATACCATTTGCTGAAGCACTTGAACAAATGCCAAGTTATGCCAGGTTCATGAAGGGCATACTTTCGAGGAAATTGAAACTCGAGGATTTAGAGACCGTCGCTTTGACGGAGGAGTGTAGTGCTGTCTTGCAACAAAAGTTGCCACCTAAGCTGAAGGATCCGGGGAGCTTCACCATACCTTGTACTATTGGCAAACAACTTTTCAGCAAGTGCTTATGTGATTTGGGAGCTAGCATTAATCTGATGCCGATGTCTGTTTTTAAGCAACTTGGGTTACCTGATCCGAAACCTGTTAATATGACCTTGCAGTTGGCAGATAGGTCGATCACATATCCTAGGGGTATAGTGGAGGATGTATTGGTGAAGGTGGATAAGCTGATTTTTCCGGTTGATTTTGTTATACTGGACTTTGAGGAGGATAAGAGGATTCCTATCATCTTGGGAAGGCCATTTCTAGCTACGGGCCGAACTCTGATTGATGTGCAAAAAGGAGAGCTTACCATGAGAGTGCATGATCAGAAAGTCACTTTCAATGTGTTCAAGGCAACAAAATATCCGTCAGATTCAGAGGAGTGTTTCAAAGTGGACGTTGTTGATAAGAATGTGAAGAAGGAGATTGAGCAGCTAAAAAAATCAGATCCAGTGGAAAAAGCTTCAAGTGGGATTTCTGGCATTGAGAACGAAGGAAGAAAGGGGCTAATTCAGTTGTTGGATGCAACTCCATGGGAAAGAAGAGTTGACATTCTACATAAGTCTCGTGGGCTAGCTGATTCTAATAATTTTCAGGTGCTTCGTAAGTTGTCAAATGAGGAAGTTTTTGCACTCGGGCTCAAGCCATTACCACCCGAGGAGGGTGACCCTGCTGATGATTGAGGTATTCCTGTGCACTTTCTTTGTTTCTCGCCTTCAATGGGGACATTGAAGAATTTAAGTTTGGGGGTGGGGATTAAAGGTGCATTTGTATTAGTTGTATATTAGATGTGTTGCATGTCATGTTAGGAGCATAATTGCATGATAGTGTAGAGCATTTTTGTTTTGTTTTTATGTATGCCATATAGGACATTCTGTTTATTGTGATATTTATGTTCATATAGTTGCATTTGCATTGCATAGCATGCATTTTTCATAATCCCTTAGAACGAGCTAATTCTGATTGGTGGATAGATGTCTAATTGGGTGTGGTAATGATGAATAGAGGGTTGATTTATAGTTCCCATGGAATTGACTTGCATGTTACGGAAACAGAATCTTTTCACTAGTCTCATTAGGTGCTTTTGGGCTAGGTTAGGGTCATGCCTGTTTGTATGTTTGAGACTTAATCACTTGATTATATTTAGAATTTTCGTTATTCCCTTGATGACGTAGGAGCAATAAAGTCTAAGTTTGGGGGACACCAAGGATTTCATGCTAGTGTTAATTTTGGTCAATAATGGCTAGGCGTCAAACGGCTAGTAGCCGGCTCATTTTTATATGAGTAGTCTAGGGTTGGAATTGAGAATTCTCGTTCCAGATTGCATACATTAAAAAAAAATGAAAAAAAAAGAAAAAAAAGTGAAAAAGAAAATGAAAAAAGAAAAAAAGAGTCATGTAAATAATTTAATTGCAAAATTAGCCAGAGTGAGCTCTTTAATACTCGAGTTATTAAGTCCGAGGGGACTTAGTCCTAGTGACCTAAGGCTTTATAGTCTGGGATCCTGCTGACCTAACACTCGCTACATGGGTATTATTGTATAAGCCTTTTGGGGTCTCACTCATTGCACGGTTAAATAAGCATGCGTAGTATTTATAGTATTTAGTGTCGTAGTAATAAAGCATGAATTCTTGGTTAACTTGAATAAGGATGGTGGTGTTCCTAGGTTATGAAGTGTCTACAGTCTATTCTGTTTATAAACCTGTGATTGTCTTGGCGAAGGATAGGTATGATTTTTGACCTAGTGTTGGGAGCATTTCTGATGAGCATTGCACACACACACGTTTCTGTTCATGTATTGTTAGTATACGGGGGCTTAGTCGAGCTCTATTCGGATTTAGTTGCATTCTTTGAGGCAGCTGGTTGCTAGTTGGTTTTGGTCAGTTTAAAGGGGATTGTTGCATTTTCATATAGTTGCATTCATGTAGTTAGTTGCATTGTTAGTTGCATTATTAGATGGATTTTGTGGGTACATTCACTATAGGCCCTCACGAGACCTTACTCGTCCACTAGGGCTGCCTAGGGGTTTAAAGGGCTTGTTGCATATGCCAAATGCAACCGTGATCACCTACGGAAGTGGTACTAGGTAGTTGTAAATATTTTGTTTGTTATGCTTGAGGACAAGCATCGGTTTAAGTTTGGGGGTGTGATAAGTGGGTATTTTATCTACTTAGAACGTTTCCATTTGGCTTAAAACGATGGTTTGTACTTGAGTTGTGGTATTTTTGATCTCTTTTAAGGGTATTGTGCAGGGAAATCATTCACAGGTGTTAGAGGAACGAAGCGTAGCAATTGAAGTGCAAAACGGAGTCAAATTCAAGAAAAGGAAAAATATGTTGCTGGACAGGAGGTAGGGCGCCGCGTCGCCGTGTTTGCATTGGGTCAGGGCGCCGCGTCGCTGCAGGGAATGTCAGGGCGCCGCATCGCCGATTTTGTACTTGAGGACGGCGCCGCGTCGCCGTCTCGGCTGACCCGTTTCCTGATTTGTTTTGGGTGATTTAAAAATAAATAAAAAACATTCTTTTGTACTAGCACCTGGAGGCCCATATAAGGGAAGAAAAGAAAACCCTAGAGAGGGGTGATAGCTTGTTTTTTTACGTAGTTTTTTTTAGCACAACAAAGAAGGAAGAAGATAGTTCCCAATTTATTCTTGTATTCTTCCTAGTTTGTGGATGCTTAACATTGGTGTATTCTTTAAAACCCTTGTTATTTATCTCAGTCATTATTCGTTTCTTTCTATCATGTTTTCATTGGAACCCATGATGATGATTAGTTCGATCATGAACTAATTCGTTGTCATGGGGGTTTAGTGGACTTAATCATGAATTCTATGTGTTGAATCTTCTCGATGCCTTTAGTGTGATTGATGTGATATCCTATCATGGTTGATTTAATTCGTTATAGGAGAGTAGCTAACTCCTGTAATTGTGTGTTAATTCTTGTTGAAGCGAAAGTGGAAATAAGAGTTTAGAACTTGCCATGTTAGCGTAGGTTTATGCGTGATAATATCATTCGTAATTAGTGTCATAACTCTAATCGTTTTATGACGACTATGTGATCAATTGAATGCTTGCACCTCAACCATTATGTTTTATTCTTTATAGACATATGAAGACTTGGCATAATCGGGAGACTAAATGATTTCTATCTTTATTGTGGATATTGTTTAGGATGGTATTTGTTTAACGGAAGTTGGCTTATATCAGTTTTGTGTGTTCGATCAGGTGTTAATAAATCACATGAACAAGGCTAGGGATTTGGAGACTATAGATGGATTGTTTAAGGAAACTAAATTCCCATGTTTTATTTGCATAAGTAATTCGATATAATTCTTAGTTCAAGTAGTTGATAATTGGCTTTAAATCTTAGAATAATTTTAGTGATAAACCAAATCCAATTTGTTATTTGTCTTAGCATCGAATAATAATCATACAACGGTGAGTGAATTAGCTAAACAATACAACGAGTCCCTGTGGGAACGAATTTGGACTTAACCTTATATATTACTTGTGACCACGTACGCTTGCGTGATTTAGTGCAAACAGTTGTACAATGTGAGAAGTATAACTTTTGCTCATATGAGAGCTTACACAATATATATTTTTTGCTCATTCCTATTGCTAATTTGGCTCTTGGAAAGCAAGCATAGTTCTGCATGTTGAAGTTTTTGGTGAAATGTATATGTGAGATTAATGGGATCAGTCTAAACTGGGATATTTCTTGAAATGCATGATGTATGAAACTGAAACTATTACTATAAATAATACATGTGGTGTCATAAACGCTGATCTTTTGGTTTTTGTTGACAGTATATAAAAATGAGGATGAAAAAAATATCAGCTATATTGAGGAAGAGG
Organism: Kitagawia praeruptora; assembly: GCA_037693485.1. Classification (NCBI taxonomy): domain Eukaryota; kingdom Viridiplantae; phylum Streptophyta; class Magnoliopsida; order Apiales; family Apiaceae; genus Kitagawia; species Kitagawia praeruptora. The sequence goes on along the minus strand of CM075344.1, from coordinate 152,746,386 downwards.
TTTACAGCACCAAATTGGCTCAAGGTCGGTATAATCTATGAGCTTGGGCCTTTGAGAACATATATAGCTAAGCATATCAGTTTCCCTTGTTTTCTGCACCAGCTTTGTCATTCAGGGTGTGATTTTTTGATTTTTATCCCTGTGTCATAATTATCTTAACATGTGTAGTAAGAATACAAATTGACTGCTGCTATATACGTACAGCTGTGCATATGTTTATTGCTTGTCGTGGTATTCCTGTTCTTGTGGGCTTTTTAAACTCACTCTTTTTAATTGTTGTAATTATAGCTATCATGGATGGTGTGGTTTCTGTGTTCCCAAATCGAAAGAAACATCTCTATACAACAAGAACATAGGATATAGACAGGTTAGTTTTGCTGAGATTGAGGATGTGTTGGAAGGAGCCAATAACTGTGAGTTTGCTCTAGAATATATTGTATATGTCTCAAGTTATTATATATTTAATTCTTTGCGATGTAGTTAGTTGAATATATTTCTACGTACGCAATCTACTACTCACTCCTTGCAGATGCAGAGCATAAGTGCATAACACAACACTAATTTACTTCTCTGAAATATTACAACATCTGAACTCCTTTTATGACTCCAGAATCCAATATTAGAAAGCAGCCACATACTATCAAAACTAAATTATATGTTTCTACACACTATAATCTCATATTCAACATGCTGATCTCATGTGCAGTTTTCTCAGTGACACCGTTGGAGTTGAATTTGTGAGCGCCAGTACAGATCCAATCAGTTCATAATCACAAGGATGCTATATATACTAGTGCTGAAGTAATGTAGGTTGGGGAGTCACAAGTACAGTATTTCTGGGAGGTAATATTGTCCTATAATATATAGTTCTCCAATCTATTTACGGGCGTGCTCAATTGATTTTTCTTGAAGTGTAATAATTTACAATGGAAAAGTTTCTAAACTTTTATGCTAATTCGTTTGCCCTGCCAATTGGTTCCAGGCCTTCCCTGCTGGTTCAGGTCTCAGACAGTCTGTCCCTCTTAAACCCATGTATGGTTAGTGTTTTCTAGATCTTTTTATAATCAAAGTAGCGTAGATCCCTCTGGTCATGCCTTTGATTAAAATTTTATATGCAGCCCAACTTGAGTGCATCTTGGTTGTTTCAAAGAGCAATTTCAACAAGAAAAGAGTCCTCAATTTCACCCGATTTCATCAATCAACTTCTTTGTGCTAACTTTCAGAGTATGTAGGTAATGTGTGTCACTAAGAACATCATTTCTGCGTAAAGACTGGTGTGGTTGAACTTGGTGATGTTAAGCTTGCTGCATACCTATCGGAGAAGAGATCTACTGGACAACCTTTCTTTCGGAATGGTATGTAGTAGTGCAATGCATCTGCATATATTAGGATTTCATATCTGCTCACTGGTTTTCTCCAAGTGATGACCATGAATCCATGGTTTCTAGAACAGAGCTATGCAGTGTCAACTTGGCCGTAAGTCACAGGTTGCTTCCCATTAACGACCATGTATGCTTATGTGCAAACGAAGTTACGATGAATTCATGTTTTTGGCATTAAGAAACTTTTGTCCAGTCCTTTTTTGTCTTTTATTAGTTGTAATTGTAATTACGCAGTCCTTCTTGTGATAGGATTCATTGGTAAATTATGTAGTTTGGTAAATTATGAATGTATAGTAATTGGTTTTGATTTATGTAATTTGGATGATGTAGTTGGAATCTTGGTAAATTAATGAATGTTTGGTTTTTTAGTTTTGGTATGGTAATTTAGTTTTTGGATGAATGTTTGGTTTTTGGGCATTTCATTAAAACAGGGGATTCATGAATTACAAAAAGAAAATTAACATCACTTTACAAACAAAAGAAGTGATGTAAAATATAAGCGAAAATATAGAGAACATCACTTTACAAACAAAAGAAATGATGTTAAAGTATATAATAGACATCCCTATATAATAGAAACTGATGTTAAAGTATACAATAGACATCACTAGATAATAGAAACTGATGTTAAAGTATATAATAGACATCGGCTAAAAAGCGATGTCTAAGGCCCATACTTTTAACATCGCATGCAAAGACATCGCTTGGATTTTTAAAAGACATCGGCTAATAAGCGATGTCTAAGGCAGTTTTTCTAGTAGTGTCATTCCGAGATTTAAAAGAATGTTTAAATCTGTTTCAACCGCTGAATTAATGACTTGGCATGCGGACAAGCGAACTCAAGATGGGAATATGCGCCATCTAGCCGACTCTCCTTCTTGGAGAAATATCGATTATAGGTGGCCTACTTTTGGTAGTGAGACAAGAAATCTACGCTTAGCATTGGCAGCAGAGGGTATAAATCCACATAATAATGGTCTAACCAATAGATATAGTTGTTGGCCGGTAGTATTAGCAACATACAATCTTCCTCCATGGTTATGCATGAAGAGGAAGTTTCTGATGCTAACAATACTAGTATCTGGTCCTCAAGAACCAGGTAATAATATTGATGTCTACTTGCAACCATTGATTGATGATTTAAAGAAGTTATGGAATGAGGGTGAACCGAATGTATATGACACATAATAAATCTTTCTTCACTTTACGAGCAATCTTTCTTCACTTTATGAGCAATTTCTTTCTTCACTTTACAAGAAGGATAAATATGTATCCGTTGAACAAGTAACACAAGTTTTCTATCTTGAAGATCCTGTTGATGCCAACTGGTCCGTTGCACTAACCTCCACCACTCGAGACTATCAAGAGTTGTACTACGACGATGACCTAGGAGATCCTACCTTACTAAATCCACCATTCTGCTATGAAATTCCTATATGTGATGTCTTCACCAATGTTGAGATTAGTGTTAGCAATCAACGAAAGAATGTAAAGGGGATTTGGGTGAAGAATTGATCAAAATGTAACAATTTCTGTTAGGTCTAGTTACGTCTTGTAGGCCTGAAAAGTTGATCAAAAAGTATCAATTTTTAGTTTGTTGATCTCCTATTCCTATATCCTCATATTCTGATTATTCAGTTTACTAATTATCCCATTGTGTGTAATGCTTGATCTAGTTGATTTATTTGGATACCTTTTGTGTATTTAGTTTTTAGTTTGCTAATAGCTTGTAGCACTTTCTTGATTTATTTATTTTTGATTGTATTATGTTCAGTTGTACTCTTATGACAATTTTATGCCTATCAAACTGTTTTATATCATGCATATTTTATGTGACTAATTTTAGTTGTAATTTACAGCTAGATGGCAAAGAAGACAAACCATGGTAAGAAAGGAGAATTGAGAGAAAGTGATCCTAAAAACATGCAGATAGAAGAGGCCAAAGCATCGGAAGAGGTCAAAGCATCAGAAGAGGCCAAAGCATCGGAAGAGGCCAAAGCATCGGAAGCGGTTAAAGCTTCTGAACCTACTCATTCAGAATCAGCACAAGCCACTGTCACTAGTACTCAGTCTGTGAAAAGAAAGTCTGGAGGGCCGCGAAGTGTTTGTTGTATGTATAAAGTGGTGAAGAAGAAGGCTCTAGGTAAGAAGCTGAAAGTTACGTACGATGAATTTGGAGTTCCGAATGGGTCGACTAGGAAAACATTGGCATCCTACGTGGGAATGACAGCTAGGTCAATGGTTCCAATAGATATTCAAAGCTGGCCTAATGTGCCTAGTGAATTAAAACAGAAGTTATGGCTTGATATTCAGGTAATCTTCAATTTTTTTAGATTTAGGTATTATAATATGGTGTGGATATTAGTGATGAGTGCTTGTCCTTTTTTTTTTTCAGAATACATTCAAAGTTTCTCCTGAAAGTGAACGACTAATTCTAACGTCAACCAGCTTAAAGTGGAGGCAATTCAAAACTAAATTAACAACCAAGTTTGTTCTACCGTTTCTTGGAGATAAAAAGAAATTGGCAAAGCCCCCCAAGCAGTATGCCTTCGTTGGAAGGGAGCATTGGAAAAACTTTGTTGCAATGAGGAAGACTGAGCAATGGAAGGTATGCATTAATTTTCTATTTTCTATTTATAAGTTGGCATAATGACTATTTTTTCAGAATACATGTTTTGATGATTACTGATTAGTTATTATTTTTAATGTAGAAATTAAATAAAAGTCAGAGTGCAAGAGTAAGAAAGCGGAAATATCCACACCGCATGTCAAGGAAGGGATATATTGGATTAAAGGAAGAAGAAGTAAGAATCTACAATTTTAATTGTTTTAATGTTTTAACATATTAATTGTTTCTTATTCTCAAACATATTAATTGTTTTTTATTCTTAAACAGATAAAGGCAGGGAGGTTGGAAAAAGGAGTACAAGTGGATCGAGCAATTATTTGGAAAAAGGGTCGTAAGCGAAAGGATATGAAGATAGATGATGATCAAGCAGAGATGAACGATAGAATTGTAAGCATTTGTGTCATAAATTGTTTTACCTATTCAATTTTAACAAAGCACACTGCAACATAGTTTTGTTCTTTGTTTTTTTGGGAACATGATTTTCTACTGGAACAAAAGGAGAAGGGTGAATTTAAGCCCTCTGGCAATGATGATGTTTTAACTACTGCATTACAAACTCCTGAGCATGGAGGAAGGGTTCGTGGAGTTGGAGGTTTTGTTACTCCAACAGTCTACTTCAATTTGCCGAAACAAAGAAGGGTTCGAGTAACTAAGTCTGAGTTACTTGCTCGTGATCGAGAGAGGTCTGAAGAGTTTGAGAAAATGAGGTTGGAATTAGATCAGCTGAAGGCGTTGATTACTTCAGCACCCAATATGAATTATTCGCCAAATTTTTCTGACAAAGCAAGTTGTGAACAGAAGGAAACACCAGCTGGTGAAGAAATCCAAAAAAAACCAGTACCTGCAAAAGTATTGACATTGGACGATGATGACTGTGGTGTTATACCACCACCTCCTCCACCTCCTGAAATTTTCAAGGTAATTAATATTTGCATTTGCCATGATGTCATTGATAATTGTAATTGTAACTGTAATTTGACTTCATATCATAATTGTAGGCTCCAATATCGTGTGAGTTGGTAGTGGATAGCATAGACAACAAGGTTGGATTTAGGATGGCTTTTCCAGATGAGGGAGAGATGAGCAGAAAAATACATGGCAAGCCTATGCCTGATGGATGTCTTAGAGTGTCGGTGGATGGATGGATTAAACCAGAAGCCTTGATTCCATTTTCGATAGTTGGTGAGATGGAGATGGTCAAGGATGCTGTTGGATCTCATGTCGCATGGCCTAAGGAATGGATCATAACTCGAAATATCGCGGTTTGTATTTCTAGTAAAATAATATAATCCATGTTTATGACGTGTAAATAAAATGTGTTGATATATTTATGACTTATTATTAAATACTTACAGATTAAGAAAGATGAACTACCGCAGAAAAAGAAAAAAGAGTTACAGAGTATGAAGGCTTTAATTGGTGCAGTGGAGCCCGATGAGAATGTGCCGGAGGGATTTGGACTGTTGTATAAACATGCAACAGGGCATATGGTAATTACAGGGGAAGCCATACAGCTTCCTTGCGATGTTGAGGTGTTTGGAGTTGATAAGACAATATTTATGCTCCAAGAGAATTTATTAGAATTGTTGAAGTATAAAAAGATTGGTCAAGCAGTAATATCAACATATATGTGGTAAGTATTCTTTCTTTAGTGTTGTGTTTTTTTTTTATCTTTTTCATATTTTTTATATTTCATAATTAATGGTATAATGTGTGTGTTGATAAGGAAGAATTGGAGACATTTGCTTTTTTTGATCCGGCAGCCACATATAAACTTAATGCTGATTTTGTACCTTATGTTGTTAAACGCTTGAGGGAGGGCAATGTTGATCGAATATTCTTCATGCCGCATAATCACAAGTAAGTGTTATTTCTAGATTTTAACATCATCAAAATTATAAGTTATATATATGAATATTGGGTTGTATGTAATTCCTTCACATTCTGGGAATTGTTTTAATAAAAACAGTGCGCATTGGATTTTGGTGATAATCTGGGAGGGTGATATTTATATTCTCAATCCACTGTCGCTTCCGAAACAGTTCTTAGACTTGGAAAAATCATTAGTAAGGTAATATTTCTTTTACCGTCAAATTTTTATTGTGGATGCTTTTTTGGACTTCACATTAATTAATTCATCCATTAACCTATGCAGCGCGGTGAAAACTTTTAATGCTGAAACAGGGAGGGGAAACAAACTGCCCAAAGTTAAAAATCTTGTCGTAAGACTTTTTGTACTTTCTTATATATGATGCATCTCATTTTTAAATTATTGGCTAATTTTTATTCTGCAAAATAATGTGTCAAATTATTATTTGATTTGAACAGGGATCTCCTAAGCAACCAGGTGGCCATGAATGTGGGTATGTTGTTATGCGCTACATGAAGGATATCATCGAGGATAAGAAATTAACATTTTCCACAAAGGTATGCTTTCATGTGCTTATCTAGAATATGTTTGGTTGTTTTTACTTTGGGAAAAAAAGTTCTAGAGTAGTGTTGGTTTTTTTTCAGATGTTAGGTTTGATATGATATGATGTTGGATTTTACCAATTTTTGTAGTGGATGAGCAAGAGTCGGAAGTCTTACACCAGGGACCAGCTTGATGAGGTGCGGACTGAGACTCTCCGATGTATCCAATATCACATTAAGTAACAAGAGTAGTTGTAATTTGCAGCTGATTTATTCTTTAAGTTTATGGGTAGAACTTTATCAAATGGTTGGCAGCAGCTAGAGTGCATATGGATTTTCAGTGCACGTAGACTATTTTTCCATTCTATGTTAATGATTTTAGATTTCGTAATCGATATGGATGTTAATGGTAACTATTGAACCTTATTTTGTTGGATGTTAATGGAAATGACTAGCTAACTATTTAACCTTATTTTGTTGGATGTTAATGGAAATGACTAGCTAGCTGTTTAACCTTATTTGGATAAATAGATGGATTTGTTACTCAGATAGATTATTGGGTTTTGTTTGATTTGAATGGGTGGGTTTGCTTATAGCTAGCAACAATAGTCTTGAAATTAGTAGATTGACTGGTGGAAATCATGTAAAAACAGGAGAGATCTGTTCTTTAAAGTAAAATAAGCACATCACTAGATTCTAGAGAACTGATGTCTAAAAGAATAAAAGACATCACATACAAACAATGAAATTGATGTCTATTGCAAACAAAACAACAAATGAAAAGTAAGAAACTGTTGTACAAATGTAACTTTACATCGATTAGTAAAACAAAAACTGATGTACAAATGTTAAATTTACATCGCTTTTTCAGAGTACAACTGTTGTGAGTATTTATTTAGACATCGGTTTTAATAATACAAACTGATGTCGAAGAGGATATCTTACATCGGTTTCTAAAAATGAACTGATGTAACATGTGACTTAGACTACACTTTAGCTTCGGAACTGATGTCTTACAAACTATCTAACATCGGTTTCATTTGAAAAAATGATTTATTAAGTTTTTTATGCTTGTTGTGTCCTATGTTTAAATAGCTCATAAGCTCATATCTACCCTAATGTAAAGTTCTGTCATGCAAATTTTATTTTAAAAAGCATTATAGACATCAGAAAATAAAGAGGAACCGATGTCCTAACTATTTCAGACATCGGTTAAAAACCGATGTCAAAAGTATATAGCTATCTCTACACCGAAAAAGACATCGGTTTTTTGTCACAATGACATCGGTGTTTATCCGATGTCTATTGTAAAATTTCTAGTAGTGACATTATTCCTTTCCACCAACGTTTAGGATCATGATTCCCATTCAAACCTACTTCTGCTCCGTATTTCCTTAAACCTAGCACTTTGAGGTCCCCGTAATTCGAACCTCATAGGAAAGTTATGTCCTTCTATCCAGCCGAAGCTCATATCCGATTTTATAAATCCAAACATTCGTACATCCGCACAAATAACAGCCTTCACCCGACATGTGTTCCAACTTTCCTATAACCTTTCCTTATGAGCCATCGAACTTCCTTTCCATACAATATGCAAAACCTTCTTCAGCTTGAATTCCAAATATATTAGCCAGCTCAGAAGCAATTGGTCAAAAACATGTAGTTGTACCTTAACCTGAACCTCAATATACCATAAACAGTTGTAGCTAAACCACACTTTCAGAACTTGGCCTTTTAAGATTCTTGTAGGTATAACTCGTATCAAGTCTCCATATGCTTTTAAACATCATTCTATTGACGTAAAGATTTTCAAAAAATGAAAGAGCTTCACTACCCGAACAAGGGTTTGATGAGCTCATAGTCCAATCCGAATTCCAATCCATATGCCAATATTCGCGATCCTATAAGCATAGGAACTTCGCGAGCTTGACTCCATTAAGGCACCTCGCGATCCTATAAGCATAGGAACTTCGCGAACCAGACTCCATTAAGGCACCTCGCGATCCTATAAGCATAGGAACTTCGTGAGCCTGACTCCATTAAGGCACCTCGCGATCCTATAAACATAGGAACTTCGCGAGCCAGCACCAACTTGATTACACAAAAGCCTCATGGCATTGCGCAAGATTCACACATATACCATAAACAATAAAGTATTTGTCAAATTTACTGAACAAACATGTTTCATGTAACATATAAACAAAGAGCACATAAACATGTAAAACATATATTCCACATAAGTCATATAAATACAATGGCACACAATTTACTGATAACTAAATAGATCAAAACCTGAACCTAAGCATGGCAGCCGTACTTAATAAACCATTTAATCTCTCCTAACCCTAAAGAGGTTTACCGAATCCTTACCCCAAAGGTGTCTACTAGGGAGGTTCCTCCAAAATTCAAATATCCAAATCGGTCCAAGCCACACTTAAATATCGCGAGCTAGCGAATATAAGGAAGCTCCTCAAGAATGTGAACCTAGATCCTCGAAAATTTATAGATAAAACCAATGCACCTGCATATTGTAGATGAAACCAATGAACCGGCAACCAATAGGTAAGTTCCTAATGAAACTGCAATCCGTAGCTAAAATCCAATGAAGATGCACCTGCAGCTAAATCCAATCAACCTGCAACCAGCAGGTGAATACCAAAGAAGCTACCTGCAACCAGCAGGTTAATACCAAAGAAGCTACCTGTAACCAGTAGGTGAATAACAAAGAAGCTACCTGCAACCAGCAGGTAAAATCCGAAGAAGCTGCTCCAGCAGCTGAAACCAACCAACCTACAACCAGCAGGTTAATATCAAGGAAGCTGCTCATGTAGCTGAAACCAATCTACCTGCAACCAGCAGGTGAAATCCGAAGAAGCTGCTCCAGCAGCTGAAACCAACCTACAACCAGCAGGTTAATACCAAGGAAGCTGCTCCTGAAGATGAAACCAATCAACCTAAAACCAGCAGGTTAATACCAAGGAAGCTGCTCCTGCAGCTGAAACCAATCAACCTGCAACCAGCAGGTGAAATCCGAGGAAGCTGCTCCTGCAGCTAAAACCAATCAACCTGCAACCAGCAGGTGAAATCCGAGGAAGCTGCTCCTGCAGCTAAAACCAATCAACCTGCAACCAGCAGGTTAATACCAAGGAAGCTGCTCCTGCAGCTGAAACCAATCAACCTGCAACCAGCAGGTTAATACCAAGGAAGCTGCTCCTCCAGCTGAAACCAATCAACCTGCAACCAGCAGGTGAATACCAAGGAAGTTGCTCCTGCAGCTGAAACCCATCAACCTCCATCCTTTTAACAAGAAAGCTGCCAATGATAGTGCCTTGGGGGGAGCTACCTCTTGATAGATAACAATCTCCTTGTACGATTCACCTTCAAAACTGAGATGAATATTTCACTCATGTGCCACCCAGGTTACCTTTCGATCCTTCATATTTCACTAAGATTATTGACATCTACCAATTTTGAGATGGCGTCTTCAGTCCCACCTAATTCTCATTGCCTCAACATACAAAAGTCCAAATCCTCTCCAACCGAGATTCCAATGTCAGCTCTGTTATTTTCCTAGGCTTTCATAGTTTCTGGTGAATTTTCCCTTGAGAGGTTCCTGCTTACATGCCTTTAACAAAGATTTCAATTCTGCATTCGCCGATTGGTAGGTAGCTCCTTATGTGAACCTCGCGCCAGTTCCCTTAATAATTAAGAGGTCATGTGTACCTCCTTCTTTGTCCAATAGCATCTTTTCCAGAATCTGATTGAGATTATTATAATCTACTCCTTCTGCAATTCCTTCCATAAGGTATTCCCAAATTCCAGCTTCCAATATTCGAGAAGCTCATAGGAGGAGAACCTCTTTGTGAAACACCTTCCAACTTATCATGCCTTGTCATGCCAATGGGGCTTACAGTATGTGAACCTCCTCGAGATTCTTCATCATGAAGAATGCCATGGTTATATTGCTTGAAGTTTCATGAGCTAAGATGGTTTCTTTCCAGGAGCTTCCTTTTTTAACCCTATTGTTGGCTCCTATATTAGTTGATCACCTTAGAGACTTCATATTCCCCTCCTGCTGTATTTTTCAGAATAGGTCCCTCGTCTCTTCAATTTATGAGAGGTACCAATTCACCTTCATCTTCCCTGATGCCTTTTTTGCTGAAGCTTCAGCGTCACCTAAATCATACCTTGGCACCTTTTGCTCATTGCCTTCAACTACATGGTACGCCTTCCCTTCATTATCCTTCATTAGAGCATCCATTTGCATCAATGCCATGGGTGGTACTACCCCCCGAAAAACTGGAACCTTCATCGTGAGGTTCCTCCATTAAGGCTACCTGGTAACATGTTTCCTTTGTTATTCTACATTGAGCTTCCTGTAGTGAATTTGGTCATGAAATAAGGTGGATCCTTCAGAGAACCTCAATCAAGTAGCTTGTTGTAGTGGAACCTCAAGTTGCATGGTAGAACTGCTACGATTGACCCAGATTGCTTCATTTGCTCTTCTATTTTCCTGTAGAGGTTCTTGTTATTTGACTTCTTGTTAATTCCAGTAGTTGAACTTCTTCCATGATCCTCATTCCTCATGCCTTTGTTGCCTGTAGTTCGAAAGCGGTGTTGGAGGTTCTCTTTTCTAAGCAACTCCCTGGTGAACTTCTATTTCATTTCCTTTTACGTGAGGTACCTGCACCTTCACATCTGTACTTACACCTCTTCAGCTGCACCTTTCCCATCTCCATGTCCAGCTACATCCAAATATCCAATAGATTGAATAAACAGCTTCAACTGCATCCCTGGTTCATTGGTACCTCCTTGGTCAAGAGGTTTGCATCTAGCTCCACCTTCCTTTACATGTAGGTTCACCTTCAATCAGCGTGTTCCTGGATTGTTAGAGTAGGGGAAATGAGAGCAGCTATGTTGGAGGCATTTGCCTGAGCTTCAGCTGTCTCTTTCATGGGAACCTCCACCTCATTCTCCTTAACAGCTGGATTCACTTCATCCACCTTGATTTTGGTAGCCTCCTTTTTCTTGATATCCTCCACCGCTTTAACAGCATCTTCGCCAAGCTGGGACCAGTCTAGGTCAGGGAACCTGAGGTGAGTGGATTTGATATAGTCGTTGATGGCAACGTTGTAGCCAGCTTCATAGGCTTCCTTCCTTCTTTCCTTCTGAGTAGACCTTTCCTAGGCAAGCTTTGTGTTTAGAGCATCCATCTTCAGCTCTAGCTGGGGACCGTATACAAATTCCCGAATTCTTAGATAACTCGGGGTGTTATCTCATATACATTGAGATTGAACCTCCAATCGATTGAACCTCTAAATTGAGATTCACCATTTTCTGACCATAAGAATCTCCTCATCATATGCCAAGATGAAGTATTTGGGGGTACCTTACGGAAACCTTCTACCATATGTGCAACCTCGAGATTGAGGTCTCTCCTCTCTTTGCCATTAGAAACTCTCGACCAAACCTCTCTAGATGGTCGCACCTCCATTAGTAGGTGGATGTTCAGCTTCACCTGTCTAGTTAAACATATCAGCACCCCTGACATGAGAAGCTCCCGGGTCCTAGAAGCTCTCATAACGGAACCCCATTTTTGGATATTTTTGATGAAAATTAACATCCGAAAACTTCATTTTCCGGCCATTCTTTTCATGTACCTTCCATCAAGCGAAAAATATGTGCCTCTTTGAGTCATATATCATCCTTTATGCATTTTCACCATCAAATGACTAGTATGAAGGTGATTACCTCCCTTCTTCTTCGTCTTTTCTCCAACAAGCCATGATTTCTCCTCCGTTTCTCCAATTTTTCGGATTTTTTTAGAGTAATGATTCTCCTGACCATACGTGGAATTCAATCCGTGAAATCCTTGCCCAAGACATTGTTTTCGGGCTCATTTTAAAGATTACCTCGGTCGTTCTTTAAGGTACGATCATCGCCGGAGCTTTTAGACATTGTTCTTCTCAAAATATCAGAGATTGCCCTCCTTCTAGCGCCAAAAATGTTGTGAGAAATTTCCGCAACAACACCCCGAGAGAATATCGCTGGAATAATCGAATTTGTCCTTGGATATCGGACGTTGAAGCAGGTTCGCACGTCCGCAGCTTCAGCTCCAGCTCCAACTGCCAAAGTGGGTGGAGATTTGTGGTGTTTTTGGGACTGAATTAGCAAGGTCACCGGAAAACAATGGCAAAACTCTGGCCAAATATGTCCAGAATATGATCACCGAGGGTACACGTGCCTTACGCGTAGAGAAGTGAATATTCGAACCCCCTTGCCAACTGCCTACATATCCTATTTATAGGAATCAAGCCCCGATGTAGTTCTTTAGGTTATGGACTCCTTTTCTTGATCAATAAGCCACGAAATTGATAGAGTTTTACTCAGAAATATGCCTTATCCTTGAATCAGCCAGCTGCCTTACAGAGTCCTACTCGAAGTATAACACTAGAAGTCCATTTATCCATGTATTTTCATGTAATTATCCACATATATTATGTATATAACGTGTATATCCCATTTTCGTTTCCATCTCAAAGTCCATCTCTTGAGTCCATTTCCGTGCTCCTAAAGTTTAGGAACAAGAGTCTTTGTCCAACTTTACTTCTGTTAGACAGAGGTGGAGCCTGTAAGCACACCTGCACCTATACAACTTCCATCTAAACCGAACCTCCACCTCCAGAGCTACCCTTCAAATGTACACCTCCACAGCTTCCTTTAAACCCATACATCCATAGCGGAATCTCCAGAGCTACCTCCATATTCGTACCTCCACAGCGAAACCTCTACAGCTTCCCTCAAACTTTCCAATTCCAGAGCTTCCTCCAAAATTGATCCTCCTCAAATATCACTCAAACCACTCAAATTGGGCCCCCAAACATCCATGGGCTTAAAATTAAATCCATTACAAATTTTGGGCACAACAAACATATTTCCAAAATATCATGGATGCTATAAATCACGTACAGCAAATATGTTGGTATTGTTGGAATATTAATCTAAAATTATAGATTAATAGGAGGAAAACGTGGAGGAAAATCAGGAAACAAGTCCAGCAAATAATAATCTCAATCAGTTGAGAGATTTTAGGAGGTAGTTTTCTGTCAGTAACTTAATTGTGAGAGTTGCTTGATTATAGGAGTCAATGCTTAATTCTAGCTAGCAGTATTTTCTATTTATTGTAATCATTTTCTATTCTGTAAAAACAACAAGAACTAATACAATGTAGTCCTGAAAGTATTCCCGGTTTGTACATACTCTTTTATTCTGTTTTTCTCAGTTTATAGTTCATAGTTGCAGATTGTTTAAAGACTAAAATACAACATGGTATCAGAGCTTTTGGGGGAAGAATCAAGGCTTAACAGCCTTCCCTAACCGTTCCTTGGGGAGGAGCAGTTAAGTTTGTTGCAGTGCTGTGTTGAAGGTTGACGATAAATCTTTGATGACGAGACAGACATGAAGAAGCTTGAGGAGGCTGTTCGCAGTGTTGTATTGCTAAGTTTTTTTTTGTGGGAAGCATCGAAACTAAGTTCCTATTGGTTATGGGATAAAGAAGTTGAAGACATAAGAAATGAGGATACGATGATTGAGGATTTGGGATCTAAGATGGAGGAAGTTGTTCATCAGGGTTTTGATTTTACCAGGGATTGGAAGACTGTGCAGACTGCTTGTCTTAATTTCGGCAAGGATCGGTTTGATATATTCAGGATATCCAAGTTTTGGTTGGTCATGGATGTCCTAGCACAGACAAAAAGGTTGTTTTTTTTTCTGCGAAATTGTTGAGAAAGCATGTCCACCTTGATGAGGGCGATGTCTGTAGCTCATGTAGTTTGAGGAGTTCTTGTGAAAGGGGAAATCAACTAACAAATAAGGAGGATGAGTTCGTAAATTGCTTCATCATGTGGTGAGATTGAGTGCAGTTCCCATTGACCCAAATCTTCCTCCACCTGTCATTAAAAGACCTCCACCAAAAGTGAAGATCATGTTTAGGATTCTTGAAGGGCCTGAGACGAGGACTGTAATGAAAAGTAAGTGGGAATCTGTAAAGTCTGCATCGAAATTAAGAGGTTTGAAGAGGAAGTCTTTTCATGTTACGAAAACTGGAAAAAAGAGGACGGATACGCGGACTCAGGCTAAGAAGAAGAGGAGATTGAGAGCGGAGGTGCCGAAAGAAGAGAGGATTGAAGCGAATAAGGCTAGGGTGTTGGAGGAGAAACAGAGGGCTAAGGATTTGAAAAAGGGAGAAAGCACTTGAGAGATCCAAGAAGGCTATGGATATGTATAATACTAATATGGATTATCAGTTGTTATTTGAGAATGTTTCTACCCTTTTTGCGGATTTGTTGAAGGCGGATACACAGTTTGTGAATTCTGGCGAGGCAAAGAAAATTAGTTTGGCTGGAAAGTGGTGCCCTACGATTGATTCGTCTTATGACAAGTACTTGCTGATATATGCTAGTATTGTCAAGAAAGTCTTTGCGCGTGAATATTACCCTGAGTATGAAGGAATTGCAGAGGATCGGTATGTGTATTTAGTTCGAAACAGGTTGAGGAAAGAAGTTCTTGTTCCGCTTCATGAGGTGCTTAAGTTTCCTGAGGTTTATATGAGTGCAAAGGAATGGAATTTAATTGCTTACAGTAGAGTTGCATCTGTTGAAATGAAGAATTATACCAAGATTTTTATGGATCATGATAAGGAAAGGTTTAGGGAGTATCTTATGAATGTGAAACGGGAAGAAAACAAAGATTGCAGCCGGGGCATTGCTTCCCCATGAAATAATTAGGTCTTGTATGGAAAGCTATATTGATAGTGATGGCGATAGTGAGGGAGAAAAGACTGTCGCAGAGCTGCAATGGAAAAGAATAGTTGATGATATGACAAAGAAGGGTAAACTGACTAATTGCATTGCAGTTTGTGATGTCTCTGGAAGTATGAGTGGAGCTCCCATGGAAGTTTCTGTTGCGCTTGGTTTACTAGTCTCCGAGCTAAGTGAAGAGCCTTGGAAGGGACAGGTGATTACATTCAGTGAGGAACCACAGCTTCACATCATTAAGGGAGATACCCTCCAAGAAGACGGGTTGGACGTGATGATATTGAGATGAAAAAAAAAAGAGATTGGCTTTGTCCAAAGTGCGATTTTATGAATTTTGCGAAGAATTCGGTATGCCCGTAATGTGATTCCAATCGTCCAGACAACTTCTTTCAGGAGAATGGGAATGTCCTGAGTGCAATTTCTTGAACTATAAGAGGAATGAGATATGAGGAATGAGGTATGTTTTCACTGCAAGTGCAAGCGGCCACCTGATGAATATACGGAGAACAAAATGCAAGAAAAGCAGCATGACTCTAGGACAAGGCCCACGAAGATTTCTACCCGGAAGGACTCTTGGAATTTTGACTTTGATGACAACGAGTCCGATGGAGCAGATTCTCAAAAAACTTAATGAAGCTAGGTGGGATGAAAGAGAGAATAGTAGAAGATCTGAAGATGGGTTTCAAACAAGCAACATGCCTCCAAGGGCACCTGAAAGAGAATACTCAGATCTCAGCCGTAAGCAGCCTGGAACAGGTTTCGACGATTTTGATGATGATGAAGACGATCTGAAGAGTTACGAGTTAGATAACCAGAGTAGGGACCAAGGACAGGGAACTGATACTGTCGACTTCTCTGAGATTGAGGCTGATTCTGAAAGTGATGATACTAAAGGCCCTAACGACAGGTTAAGTGCTACAAGGAGAACCAGCTTTCCTCGAAACGCTAAGACACTGAGGCCAATGCATCGAAATGCCGCTTTCTCGGGATCTGAAGGCGATGAACTAGATTTTGATTTAGACCAAGATATCCCAGTTCATCCAAATTGGAAATCCAGTCATGTTGCTAACTCTCAACGAGAACTTAGAGGTAGAGCAGCGAATAATTTTGATTCGGACGAAGACATTGGGCTCATTTCTGGCTCCGAAGATGAGAAGAATCATCGATCTAGAAATACAAAAGGAAAGAAACGGGAACCTAGCAGAAGGGATTTTGGAAGGAGAGCTAGTCACAGTTCTGAAGATTTCTCTGGATTTGAGTCCGATGACGAAGATTTAAGATCTCATAGAGACGAAGGCAATAAAGCAAGTTTTGATAGAAAGAAAAACATGTCAATGGGCCGTGGCAGGTTTGATGGGTTTGAAAGATCAGGATTTAAGTCCCGCAGTATGATGGGTGACAAAAGTCAATCTTCCAGGGACAAGTTTGAGAGACCATCTCGTGCATCTCGTGGTAATGATAGAGGATTTAATAGTGGAAAGAAGCATGTGCAGGGGTATGTATGTGTGCATATATGAGTGTAGATTGTTGTTTTAGGTTGATGACTAGGAGGAAAAAATTGATATGATGCAGTTGAGGCGATTCAGTAGCTAGGAAGGGAATCAACTAGGCGAGGTTGACGATATTCTTGCTTCTGTTCGGTGAAGCACAGAGGCATAGAGATGGTGTTATGAAGATGCTGTTGTTTCATGTATGTATTGGGGTAGTGATAAATTTGGAGTTAATCACCCGATACCTTGAGGCGTGTATGCGCGAGATGCAAAATATGAGGTTGCATTTGGTTGCATTGTTTTGGTATTTGTCTGTAGATTCAACAGTAGATTGGTTGTGAATCAAGAGTTTCCATTTGTTGGAAGCTAGTTCTTGGGTAGAAGCGTCTTGAGAAAACTAGTATCAGGGCTAGATGCTAGTAGCGCAGATGGCGCAGATGATTGCATAAGTGCAAAAGATGGACGCTGAGGACAGGAGCATAGGCTATTGAAAAGGAAACATGCAAGGCAGAAGAATGCGAGTCTAAAGAGAACAGTAGCAGCAGTCAGTGCTGTGATGATCTTTCCACAATGTGGAGAAAGAGGTGTGCTGTGTGCGCACCAAGTCCCGGGCAAGTGTGAATTGCCGGACGGGAACAGAAACGTGCCAGTGGGCGCGCAGGAGTCGACGTGCCAGACGGGCACAAGTGTCGACGTGCCATACGAGCAAATGTGAATTGCCCGTGTGAAGTGCCAGAGGGGTACACACAAAGTTCAAAACCAAATGGGTTGATGTAAATTTTAGATTAAGGGGGAGATTGTTGGAATATTAATCTAAAATTATAGATTAATAGGAGGAAAACGTGGAGGAAAATCAGGAAACAAGTCCAGCAAATAATAATCTCAATCAGTTGAGAGATTTTAGGAGGTAGTTTTCTGTCAGTAACTTAATTGTGGGAGTTGCTTGATTATAGGAGTCAATGCTTAATTCTAGCTAGCAGTATTTTCTATTTATTGTAATCATTTTCCATTCTGTAAAAACAACAAGAACTAATACAATGTAGTCCTGAAAGTATTCCCGGTTTGTACATACTCTTTTATTCTGTTTTTCTCAGTTTATAGTTCATAGTTGCAGATTGTTTAAAGACTAAAATACAACAATAATTACAAAAAGAACAATGCAGCTTTGCCATTATATAAAAGATTTATACTTTTTTTTATCATATATCCCTCAATACTAATTGCAGAAGGGTGACCAATTCAACAATGAAATTACCTTTTTCTGTTTCTTGTTGGGCATTAGATTCTCGTGATGATGCCAACCCTGATATCTATGCATATAATCTATGGACTAAAACTTTGAAAAAGATTAGGATTCCTGTCTTGTAACTTTTGCAGTTTTTTTTTCTCGTCACCAAAACTTACATATATACATTTAGTCTTGAACTAATCAAGATATATACTACGCACAACTGGCCTGTAATGATTTTAACGAGCAATTTACTTGACGATTTGCTTGATTACAAATAAATTCACAATGATAGTATCAAACAGATGACGAAAAGTCGAAAACCGAAGAAAGGTAAGGTATACCATGATCAAAGACTCACCGGCCACCACCATCCCCCCAAGTTAAAAGAATCAGTACACTCCTCATTTATGTCCATTAATTTGCATGACCACACTGCACACTGTAATATCACTGCCAACAATAGGAACTAGTATTACACTGCAGATTCGCAGAACCAGGCACATCGTCAGTTAACATCGTCAACTCGGTATCATTTATGCAACTACAATTGGCTTCAACAACGGCTATTCCGGTAGAAGTCCAGTCTGCCCTAAGGCCTACTCAACTAGGAAAATGACGTACAAAATTAAGATACGCGTATACGCGCTGCAACATGTTCATTCCCAAGATAAAAATTGCTATCAGTAGAAAATTGCTGCATATATATAAATATATTGGAACAAATATTAGCGGCCGTACAGAAATTACATATTGGTTTTCTAGGTCAAGGAGTTCAGTACTGCAAAATCTTGAAAGAAATAGTAATAAACATATAGCCTGTGTTATAGTATGAGTCTTATTTAGGCGCGCACAAGAGTAGTGGTAGTGATCTTTAAGAGTTAAGTTGTAGGGAAATCGCAATTTAATCAAACATCCTCGAGATTATTTATGTTTTGCAAGTAAAACGTTGCAAAATGTACAATTTTACAAAGAATATTTCATGAAAATTATTATTTCATTAAAAATCATGTATTTATATTAGCAAAATATTGCAAAATAAATTGTTCAGTAAAATACGTTATTATTGCAAAATATACACGATCACCTTGTAAAACATAAATATACACTTTTGCAAACTATAAAATTTCTCTTAATAAAATACCTCACAAAACGAAATGTACAAAGCTGACTTGAATAGAAAAAGATAGAGAACAACCTATAATTCGTTTGGTTTAAAGAAACCCGATATCACACGGGTGTGTAGTGTGAACTTTTGAAACTCCAAATCATATTAAAATTGATAAGAATATATTATAATATAGAGAGTATTTAGAGGAGAGAAACAATGGATTTCATTGAGAGAAATTGTATCATTACAAGCTTAAGAATAGTGCCTATTTATAGGCTAACTAGTTGTAGGTTACATGAATTTGTAGAGCCAAGAGTCTTAAGTTACATGAATCTAAAAGGCCAAAGGTTGTCATCTAGAGGGTTAAGTACATTCTAGAGTCATACATTTATTTCACAACACTCCCCCTTGGATGACTCGTACAAACATCATGCCTCGTTAAAACCTTACTAGGAAAAACCCTGTGGGAAAAACCCTAGTGAAGGAAAAAGAGTACATGTGTTGCACTAACAATACATGTCTCCCCCTCATTTAAATATGACTTTGAGTATCATCATATATCTCGAAGTTTACGCATTCCAATCTTGTGTCTCAATTTCTCGAAAGATGATGTAGGAAGTGATTTTGTGAACAAATCTGCTGGATTTTGACATGAGCGAATCTGGCAGACATCAATTTCTCCTCTTTGTTGAAGTTCATGGGTGAAGAAGAATTTTGGATCAATGTGCTTCGTCCGATCTCCTTTAATGTAGCCTTCACGAGTCTGAGTGATACAAGCTTCATTATCTTCGAATAGAACAGTAGGGCTTCCTTTATCGACTAAAAGACCACATGATTCTCGGACATGATGGACCAAAGACCTTAGCCACACGCATTCTCGACTAGCTTCATGTAGTGCCAATAATTCAGCATGATTCGAAGAAGTTGCTGCAAGAGTTTGCTTTGTAGACCGCCAAGATATTGCGGTATCACCATATGTGAATATGTAACCTGTTTGTGATCTACCTTTATGGGGATCAGATCGATAACCTGCATCTGCATAACCAACTAATTCTACTTTTGAGTCTTTAGAATAAAACAAACCCATATCCATTGTACCTCGAAGATATCTAAAAATTTGTTTCACACCAGTCCAATGTCTTCGAGTTGGAGCAGAACTATGTCTTGCCAATAAATTAACAGAAAAAGCAATATCAGGACGTGTACAATTGGCAAGGTACATTAGTGCACCAATGGCACTGAGATATGGCACTTCAGGACCAAGAAGTTCTTCTCCCTCATCTCTTGGACGGAATGGATCCTTTTTCTTTTCAAGTGAGCGAACAACCATAGGTGTACTCACGGGATATGCTTTATCCATAATGAATCGCTTAAGGATCTTTTCAATATATGATGATTGGTGGACAAAAATTCCTTTGGATAGATGTTCAACTTGAAAACCAAGGCATAGTTTTGTTTTGCCCAAGTCTTTCATTTCAAATTCTCTTTTCAAATATTCAATCGTTTCATTAAGCTCATCTGGGGTCCCAATGATGTTTAGATCATCAACATAAACCGCAATTATAGTAAACCCCATTTTTGTCCTTTTAATAAAAACACATGGACAAATTACATTATTAATATATCCATTCTTCAAAAGGTACTCGCTAAGGCGATTATACCACATTCGTCCTGATTGTTTCAACCCGTACAATGATCTTCGTAATTTAATTGAATAAATCTCTCGGGGTCTTGAACTATACGCTTCAGGCATTTTTAATCCATCCGGGATTTTCATGTAAATGTCATTATCTAGTGACCCATACAAGTAGGCAGTCACAACATCCATTAAATTCATTCGGAGCCCTTCTAAAATCGATAAACTTAGTAAAAATCTGAATGTTGTTGCATCCATTACCGGGGAATAAGTCTCTTCATAATCAATTCCCGGTCTTTGTGAGAAGCCTTGTGCAACAAGGCGTGCCTTATATCTCACAACTTCATTTTTCTCATTTCTTTTGCGCACAAATACCCATCTATATCCAACGGGTTTCATACCTGCAGGTGTTTGGACAATAGGTCCAAAAACTTGACGTTTTTCAAGTGATTTCAATTCTGCCTCAATAGCATCTTTCCATTTTGGCCAATCATTTCTTCTTTTACATTCATAGATCGATCTAGGTTCATGATCCTCGATTTCTTCAGAAATGTCAAGTGCAGCTGCATATGCAAATATTTCATCCATGACAATTTCTTTTCTATTCCACCTTTTTCCTGAAATGATATAATTTATCGAGATCTCGTCATTGTCCTCAATTTCAGGTGTTTGATCATCCTTTGAAGACGTCTCTTCAGTGATCAATTTTATTTCATTTGGAATGATATCATTTGATGTACCAGCTTGTTTATCAAGTTTCCTTGATTTTCTAGGATTTTTATCTGTGGATCCAATAGGTCTACCACGCTTCTTGCGTGTTTTAGACTCATTTTCTAGCATGACTTTATTTTCTTCATCAGGAAGTTTTATTTTACAAGGAACATTGACAGCCGGTATATGTGACTTTGTCACTGTCTTGACATCAGTAAATGAATCAGGCAATTTATTTGCAATTTCTTGTAGGTGGATAATCTTTTGAACCTCAAGTTCACATTGATTTGTGCGAGGATCATAATGAGACAGAGATGCTGCATTCCACAAAATTTCTTGTCTTTCTTTTTCAAATTTTGACTTATCTCCCCCTAATGCAGGAAAAACTGTCTCATCAAACTGACAATCAGCAAATCTTGCTTTAAATAAATCACCAGTCATGGGCTCCAAATATTTTATAATTGAGGGAGAGTCAAACCCAACGTGTACCCCTAATCTTCTTTGGGGTCCCATTTTTGTTCGTTGGGGAGGAGATATTGGAACATATACCGCACACCCAAAAGTTCTTAAATGAGATATATTTGGTTCGTGACCATTCACAAGCTGCAATGGGGAGTACTTATGATAGGCCGTTGGCCTTAATCGAATTAGCGATGCAGCATGCAGGATTGCATGTCCCCAAGCAGAATTTGGCAAATTTGCTTTCATAAGTAAAGGTCTAGCAATTAATTGTAGCCTTTTAATTAACGATTCTGCTAGACCATTTTGAGTGTGCGTGTGAGCAACAGAATGTTCAACCGTAATCCCAATCGACATACAATAATCATTAAAAGTTTGGGATGTAAATTCTGCTGCATTATCCACTCGGATATTCTTAATTGTATGGTCTGGGAACTGTGTCCTCAGCCGAATAATTTGAGCAAGGAGTCTTGCAAAAGCGACATTACGAGTGGACAATAAACTAACATGCGACCAACGTGTCGATGCATCTATAAGTACCATAAAGTACTGAAATGGTCCACTTGATGGTGTAATAGGACCACATATATCTCCTTGAATTCGCTCCAAAAAGGATGGACATTCAATTGCTACTTTCACATACGATGGCTTTGTTATTAGTTTTCCTTGAAAGCAAGCAACACAAGAAAAATCTTTGGACAATGGAACAATCTTATTCTTTAAAGGATGTCCATTTGAATTTTCTATAATTCTCCGCATCATTGTTGAACCCGGATGGCCTAAACGATCATGCCACATAAGAAAATTTTCCGGGTCTGATAATTTTTGGCTCATTAACATGTGTGTCTCCACTGGATTAATAAAGGTATAATATAATCCAGATTTATATGATGGGAGTTTTTCTATTATTTGTTTCCTCCCAGAGACTATAGACGTGATACATAGATATTCATCGTCATTTTCATTTGTTGTCTCAATATGATAGCCATTGTGGCGTATATCTTTGAAACTCAAAAGGTTTCTTTTTGATCGGGTAGAGAACATGGCATTCTCAATAAATAAATGTGTACCATTAGGTAACACTATATTTGCTCTTCCGGAGCCTTCAATAATATCTGATGCACCCGATATTGTATTTACATTAGCTTTAGCTAATATGAGATGCGAAAAATATTCTTTATTTTTCAAAATTGTATGTGTTGTTGCACTATCCGCCAAACAAAACGATTCTTCATCTTTCATAGCACATAATGAGATATTACTAGCCATAATTCTTCACAAAACAAATATATAAATGAAGATTAGAATAATATCCAAAATAACTCATTCATGCTAAAAGATAATTATATAGAATGCATAAAGCAAAGTCATTAATCATTATAGAGTTCGAACAGAAATATGAAATAAACAAAAGCAAAGTCTTAATATATGGCCTAATTATTGCCACCACCAGATTTGGCCATCTCTTCATTCCCATCTTCAAAAAAATCACCAACTTCCATGTGAGTGAGGCCCGAAGGATCAACTGGATCTACACCACCACCAAGGTGTGCTTCAAGATGAGCAATTCCCAAAGGATCATTTTGTTCAGTGAAATTAGTTTCAACATTTTTTAAAGAGGCTTGATAAAGGTCAACAAAGTGCTTGGAGGTACGACATGTACTTCTCCAATGACCTTTCATTCCACAACGACTACAAGTACTCTCACCCCTTTTAACCATCGTACTTCCCTCGGGTTTCTCCTCATTTTTTATCCATTTCTGGTGGTGAGGCTTCCTTTTAAAGTTGGAGGGATTTTGTTGATTACGGCCTCGACCATGCCAAAAACTACGGCCACGTGCACGACCACGTCCACGTCCATATCCACGCCCACGTCCAAATGGCTTATTACCTCCATGTTCATTATTAGTCACCGCATTCACTTCAGGGAATGGTGTTGAGCCAGTTGGACGTGCTTGATGATTTTTCAGCAAAAGTTCATTATTTTGTTCAGCAAGAAGCAAGACAGAAATCAGCTCAGAATATTTTGTGAATCCACGTTCACGATATTGCTGTTGCAAGAGCATATTATTGGCATGGAAAGTGGAATATGTTTTTTCCAACATATCTTTATCAGTGATATTCTCGCCACATAATTTCAATTGAGATGTAATTTTAAACATGGCAGAATTATACTCGCTCACACTTTTGTAATCTTGCAATCGCAAGTGTAGCCAATCATAGCGAGCTTTTGGGAGTATCACCGTTTTTTGGTGGTCATATCTTTCTTTGAGATCCTTCCAAAGAATTGATGGATCTTTAATAGTTAAATATTCTGTTTTTAGGCCTTCATCAAGGTGATGGCGGAGAAATATCATAGCCTTTGCCTTATCTTGCTCGGAAGCTTTATTTCCTTCTTTTATAGTGTCACCAAGACCCATAGCACTAAGATGAATTTCGGCATCTAATATCCATGTCAAATAATTTTTGCCGGTAACATCAAGTGCGTTGAACTCAAGTTTTGTGAGATTAGACATTATCACTAAAACAAAATTTTAATCAAAATTAACATACAAGCACATCCATATAATAATATAAAAGTCATATTGTATTGCATACATGAGACATGATATAACAATATACTGTAATTTGGTAACAATCCGTATAGTAAAATGGTGGAATAAAGTCATGCATTAATTTAATATAACAAGATAACAAATTAATATTGCAATCCACTTTATGCATGCATATATAAATAATTAAATAGTATTGCATGACTACTTTTAATGCAAACAGTTAGATGCAAGCAGGGAAACAAAAAGGTCAGGTGCATGCATTGAAACAAAAGAAACTTTGATTACATATTTGATAAACCGAATAAGATTAAACAAGGCAAATATTAATGAAAATAATGCTTATTAATAATTCCTAAAATGATCCAGTTATATTTACATCATCTAAATAAAAATAAATTAATGGAATGATAAATAGCAAAATCCATAATTTAAAACAATTTTTTTTTTTTTTAAATATGTCAACAATCATTTTAACACTTTATCATTCATCATTATAGATATTTGAAAATAAATAAATTATACTTGAATCTATCCAGAATAAATAAAATCAAAATTTGCAACACATGATCAACATAATCAAACTTAAGATCACTAAATATGCTATGCACATAAATTTTAATAGAAACTTTGCCAGGTTATTAGCATGCAGAATACGAACCCCCCTTTTTTTTTTTACTCATGGATTATCAGTGTGGGTAAAAACTAACGGATCACTAACATATTGCACATGGTTCAAATGATTATCTAATTATCATAGATGTGCATTCGGAATCACATGGACAGAGTAGCAAAAACATAGGCAGACTAGCATAGAATTCTAAAATAAATAATACAAATATCATGGAACTTGGTGCTATAACGTGAATTAACATGAATTTATACAGAAAGTTTTCTGATTGCGTACCTTGTATTAAAGTAGATAGTGTTCTTCAACTTGGAGTACTAGTAAGCCTTAAATCTGTAATATCAAGCTCAGTTGGAGTTGGTTCGTGCTGATAACGTGATAAGAATATATTATAATATAGAGAGTATTTAGAGGAGAGAAACGATGGATTTCATTGAGAGAAATTGTATCATTACAAGCTTAAGAATAGTGCCTATTTATAGGCTAACTAGTTGTAGGTTACATGAATTTGTAGAGCCAAGAGTCTTACGTTACATGAATCTAAAAGGCCAAAGGTTATCATCTAGAGGGTTAAGTACATTCTAGAGTCATACATTTATTTCACAACAAAAATAGAGTTATTCTCTACTTTCAAAGTCAATTATTCATTAACTCATTTTGTGAATATAGAGTATCCAAGCTGTATGTATACTTGTGAATTGAGCAGTAGAAAAGTTGGACGCATTGGCAAACAATTGACCACCGTCAAAGTTAAGGTGAGCAAGCGAGATAAATATAGAAAGAGACTGATGATATTTAGGAGCTCCAACGGTATTTGGATGCTTGATACATTGTATCCTTTCCACTATATAAGCACTTCTATGCAGGAGCAGGAAGAGCAGAGTTAACATTTACAACCACTGATCAGTAACAATAAATTAAGGCACTCCGAGAGTTCATTTCGAAAAGGCTCAGTTGAGCATACAAGTTTCTCATATAATCATGCTTAAACTGTCGTTAGCTTCTTCGATATCGGAGCAATTAGGTTCCTTGAAGGTAATTAGGTTCCTTAAACTACGATCACATACAGATATATTTCCCTATTGGTTTACCATGTTATGATCATTGCATTAAATCATGTTGAATTCTTTTTGATGTTTTATTTAAACGAACAATGCAGTATCTTTTATATGCACCATTCCTCATAAAAGCTCTATTTTCAACTTTGGACGACGAAAGCACGAACTGGTCCCTTCACATTCTCATCATATGTGCACTAAGAGCTACCATGTATTCGCTCTGGACCTCTTACTGCAATATGTATTTTCTCAATCGAAACCGCCGCATCATTCGAGAAGGTGTTGACTTCAAGCAGATTGACAAGGAGTGGCATTGGTAGGTGTACTTCAAGTTTTCTCATGGTAGAATAAATCATAGAATAGTCCGAAAGAGTGTCATATTTTATTTTCTGTCCTAACAATTAATAATCTTGATTTAATTTCAGGGATAACTTCCTAATTCTTCAGAGTTTGATTGCTTCTTTGGGGCTGTACATGATCCCCGTGCTAAAAAATCTTGTTCCGGTATGGGACACCAGAGGCTTCATTGCTATTATGATACTTCACATGACAGTTTCAGAACCTCTATACTACTGGGCACATAAATGTCTCCATGGAAACCATCTTTTCGGCAAATATCATTCATTCCGCCATTCCTCGCTCATCCCTCAACCATTTACTGGTAATCTACCATACCTCAAGTTGTTTCATTTTTAATACTTCACCTCTCCCTCTCCCTAGCTCTCTCTCACGCCCATATCGCATTTATGCATAATTATTTATTGAGTACACTATCGTTTTCTTTAATTATAAAATAAAATATCCCGTGTTCATAATTTCTTAATGATGTTGCAGCTGCTAGCGCAACCTCTTTGGAGCAACTTCTATTGACTACAGTTATGGGGATCCCCATTCTCGGATCGTGCTTGATCGGATATGGATCCATTAGCACAATATATGTTTACATATTGAGCTTTGATTTCCTGAGATGTTTGGGGCATTGCAATGTTGAACTTATTCCTCATCAGATCTTTGAAATCTTTCCTTTCTTCAAATATCTTCTCTATACTCCAACGTAAGTAACCTAAACAATACCAGTTCTTCCTCTATTCTTTTGTCACCTTCTAAAACAAGTTATTTGTGCACAGTCCCAAAAGAGGACCTACTAACTAATTTGACAACAAAACCAAAGAGTCTAAAAAGAGATGATGTGAATATTAATTAGTCATGCATGCATGCACATGCCCACACAGTAAGTGAAAAGAAATAGGAATTGTTTTACAGCTTTGACAAAGAAATATGCATGTGAATGTGGGGTAATGATTACTGGACCACATCAACAAGCATGGTGATAGAAGATTCCCGTGAGTCCGAAAATGCACCGATATGATGTAATTAAGCAGTTTTACTCTTATTTACGAACACCCTTGATCATCGCACCAAACAAGCACTTGTATGCATATAGCATTACCGTAGTTCAGGTTTATCGATATGCTTTGCTCTCCATCTCTATTTGATGAGCTGTGTATAAGCCTATATTGGCAATTGGATTGCAAATTACAAGCTACTTGTTTTGTACCATACTTTAAAGGGAAATACTAATTCCAGAACTAGTTTTTTAGTTCCAGAACAAAAAATTGTGAAAAGACAATATTGTCTTTTTTTTGTGAATACAGGGGGATGGATTAGTTTAACATAAGAATAATTTTGTCTTTTCACAATTTTTTTTGCTCCGGAACTAAAAAATATGCTCTGAAATTAGTGTTTCCCTACTTTAAATTTAAATTATGTCCTTAAGGAATAAGATCTAATTTGGTGCATTTCTCGGTTGGTGTGATTTTTGCAGATATCACAGCATACACCATACAGAAATGGATAGCAATTATTGCCTCTTCATGCCTCTCTATGATGCCTTGGGCAATACCTTAAATAACAAGTCATGGGAGCTACATAGGACCGTGAGCTTAGATTCAGGTAATAATATATTTGAACTCGTTACCAAAATAAACAACATATTTATTACTCCATACACACAGCATTTCAACATAAGCAGAGGAAAGAAAGAATCCGCGGACTAAATTAAATTAGAAGATGACAGACAATTTTATAAATCTAAACTTTCGTATGCAGGTAAAAATAAAAGTGTACCAAATTTTGTGTTCCTGGCTCATGTAGTGGACATAACATCTTCAGTACATGTGCAATTCATCTTCCGCTCCGTAGCATCCATGCCCTATACCACCAGAATTTTCATGCTACCATTGTGGCCAGTGGCATTCGTCGTAATGCTACTGATGTGGGCAAAATCCAAGGTTTTCTTGCTCTCATTTTACAATCTCAGGGGCAAGTTACACCAAACATGGATCGTTCCTCGGTTTGGATTCCAGGTTGGTTATAATAGAAATACTTAAATTATTTTTATTCATATCAATCATTATCACTACTATACTTAAATTAGTATTGTGTCATTAATTAAGATGTGCTACTGTTTTCTATTCTGCAGTATTTCTTGCCATTTGCTAAAAGAGGCATTAATAAGCAAATTGAAGATGCCATTCTCAGAGCTGATAAACTGGGTGTTAAAGTGATTAGCCTCGCTGCTTTGAATAAGGTTTCATTCTCTCCCTTGTTACAATCATCTGCACACGAAATTTATTTTAATTTACTTCGTCAAGGGTAAGCGGAAGAACCATAAGCAGATTAATGGTAATGTTAGAGTTGTGGTTGTTGGTTAGAACCCAAGATGCATGCATATCCTTTCTGATTAATGAGTCCCTGGTTCATACATGTGCAATGAATGTAATTGAAGGGCGAAGGGATACAGCAGACTAGTACACTGCATGCATTCTAGAAAGAGTAGTCCGTTTGTGGGTTCAGTTTCTTAGTAAAAATGGGTGACGGTATTCTGCCTAAATAGTAGACACAGGTAATAAATAAGAGAATACTAAATATTCGAGCCATATAATTTCTCAATTCTGACTTATTAGATCGAATAAGTACATTCGATCTAATAGAATTATTTTGCCGTATCCAGACTAATACCAATTCAACCCATTTCATGAATAAAATGTGACCGATTAACCAACCAACAAAACTGCTTGTGCAATGAATGTAATTGAAGGGCGAAGGGATACAGCAGACTAGTACACTGCATGCATTCTAGAAAGAGTAGCTTCTATGACTACTTATAATTTAGGTCCAAGCTTGCTAAGGTCCACCTCATTCATGCCATAACAGTTAATAAGAGATAATGAGGCTAATTGCCTTTCCGGTCGACTATAAGAAACAATTAACCAAGTGATCACCCCCACTTAAAAATCTAATATGAATGTCAATGTGTGTATGTATCTTAATCTAATTTAATTGATTTTCAGAATGAAGCTCTAAATGGAGGTGGTCTGCTCTTTGTGAACAAGCATCCTAATCTTAAAGTTAGAGTGGTTCATGGTAATACCTTGACAGCTGCAGTTACTCTAAATGAGATCAACGAGGATGTAAAGGAAGTATTCTTGACTGGAGCAACTTCAAAGCTTGGTAGAGCCATTGCCCTGTACCTATGTAGACGCAAAATACGAGTTCTCGTAAGTAAAACTATTAATTTTAAAGTCTCCGTTATAATATAGATTGAAATATGAAAGATCCAACATCAAAGACAGAAAATGCCTTTTATAAATAACCACAACATTCTAATCAGTTAAAAACAACTGCAGATGTACACCTCGTCGCCTGATAGATTTCAAAAGATTCAGAAAGAAGCCCCTGCGGATTGTCAGAAATACTTAGTACTAGTGACCAAGTACCAAGCAGCCAAACACTGCAAGGTATGAGACATATACATTAGCAAGATTCAAATTTAATTACTAATTCCAGTTATTTGATGTAACTAATCGATTGTGTTCCCGTGTAGACATGGATTGTTGGAAAGTGGATCACTGCAAAAGAACAAAACTGGGCACCACCGGGAACACATTTTCATCAGTTTGTAGTGCCACCAATATTCTCATTCCGAAAGGACTGCACTTATGGTGATCTTGCAGCCATGAGACTACCTGAAGATGTCCAAGGCCTAGGATGTTGCGAGGTAACTAAATATGGAGTATTTCATCGATCTATTAATAATTGTTACATAGAATAATTAAATGCGACTCTCGTATTTTGTTCTAATATATGAATACAAATGAACAGTATACAATGGATAGAGGAGTCGTCCATGCTTGCCATGCAGGTGGTGCAGTTCACCACTTGGAAGGCTGGACTCACCACGAAGTTGGAGCTCTTGACGTCGACAGAATTGACATAGTTTGGGAAGCTGCACTAAAGCATGGGTTCAGACCGCTCTCGAACAAAAACAATATTTCCCCAAAACAAATTCAATTGTGAAGATAAAGATACAATCAATACAAGAATATACAACCACAGATCATGATGAATCTTTTTCCTTTTTGTTTTAAGTCTGCATTGTTTAAAGGGTGAGCTCAGAATTTCCACATGAGCTCAGAATTCACCTAGTATTTGTTGTTTTAGTTTCAATGTAATTTACACTGTTTCTTGTATGATATGGTTATACGTACCTTGCATTTTGATCAATATATACCGGAAAGTTGCACACATTAGAATCTACAAGGTCATGTCGATCACAACATAAACATAATTAATTACTTCAAAAAACAAAATATTGCGTTCTTAGTTGACAATCATTCATTGCAATTAAGCAACTATGTGTTTGTTGAACGCAGAGAAATGAACTTCGGATCTGTAACAAAAGAAATTTATTGAATTTATCAAATTTTCATCTAACAAACCATTTCACTTGGAAAAATAAAGAAAAATGAATATAAAAATGATATTTGACAATATTAACAATGGCCTGATGCAACCAACTATCAACACTTTTTAAAACTGATAAATTTAGCACTGCTTTTTAATGTAAATGAAAGTAGTCACATCATTTGAACAACCCTTTTTTAAGTAATGTTTATAAATTCAATAGATTTCATGAAACTTGATACTATAGAATAATAAATAATAACCCTTTACAAGTGATGTGCTCTTAAAATCATTATAATTTTCTATTACCATTATAATTGATAACACTTACTCCCTCCGTCCCAAATTGTAAGAACTTGTTTGACTTTCACAGAGATTAAGAAAATTGTGTTTGACTTGCTAGGTGGCAGCATGTGGTTGGTTGGTTGTGAAAGTGGGTGTATAAAAAATGGGTAAAGTAGGAAAGTAGTGGGTGTAATAATGTTTATTTAATAAAAAATGGAGTATAAAATAGAGAAGTAGTGAGTGTAATAGTGAAAAGTAGTGTTAAAAAATAGTAAGTTTAGTAGGTTCATTTTTTTTGGGACATCCCAAAAAGGAATAAGGGTCATATAAAATGGGACGGAGGGAGTAACTCTGGCTCAGGAACAAGAGAGAAAAATTCTCTAAATAACTCACTTTTATTACTCAAATTCAATGTGTCCTTACAATGCTCTAATCATGCCTATTTATAGTAATGCTAGAGGTCCTTACATGCAAATAATGAGGTCCTTAAATGCAAATAAATTATGGTATGTGGAGTAGGTAGTTAGGTGGAGTGTAGAATGTTGAAAATAAAATTGGCACATGGGTGGCTATGGATGGCTTCTAGAATTATGATGGCTGCTGGAATCATACTGCCTGAGTTGGAGAGAACTCGACCTCGAGTTTTAGTATTCTTCAGTCCAAATAAGGTTAAAGATCATCAACATTAAAAGTTGCCGAAACACCGTATGTTCCAGGCAGTTCTACTTTGTAAACATTATCATTGATTTTCTGCACAACTTTGAATGGTCCATCAGCTCTAGGTGACAACTTGGCATTTGGTTGATTAGGAAATCTCTCTTTTCGTAGATGAATCCAGACCAAATCTCCAACTTTAAAAATCTGTTGCTTCCGATGTTTGTCTCGCTGATTTTTGTATCTGGAATTTTGTTTCTATATCTGCTCTCGAACTTGTTCATGCAGTTTCTTGATTTCCTTCGCTCGACTATCTGCATCAGAACTGAATTGTTGTTTGTTGGTTGACGGAGTCAAATCAAGTGGGCTAAGTGGACGGGTGCCATATACAACTTCAAAAGGGCACTTTCCCGTGGACTGATTAGTTGAATTATTGTAAGCAAATTCAACTTGAGCTAGAATAAGATCCCACTGCTTCAAGTTTTTGCCAACAAAACTTCGAAGTAGATTTCCCAACAGTCGGTTGACAGCTTCGGTTTGTCCATCAGTCTGAGGATGGCTCGCACTACTGAACTGCAGCTTAGTTCCCATCTTCTTCCATAAAGTTCTCCAAAAATGGCTTAAAAACTTCACATCTCGATCAGAAGTGATTGTTTTTGGAATTCCATGAAGACAAACTATTTCTTTGAAATACAAATCAGCAACTTGAACAGCATCATTGGTCTTTTGACAAGGAATGAAGTGGGCCATCTTTGAAAATCTATCCACCACGACCATAATTGAATCTTTCTGACGTTGACTTCGTGAAAGTCCCAAAATAAAATCCATAGTAACATCTTCCCATGGTGATTCCGGTACGGGAAGTGGCATATATAAACCAGTGTTTTGGCGTTTGGATTTAGCCAAATGACAGATTGTACATCTTTGAATATGCCGATTTATATCTTTTTCCATTCTTGGCCAATACAAATTTTCCTTTACCAGGGCCATAGTTTTATCTCGGCCAAAGTGACCTGCTAATCCTCCATCATGGGCTTCCCAGATAATGGCTTCTCGTAGTGAACATCGAGGAATACACAAAGTCTTCTCTTTGAATAAAAATCCTTCATGATGGTAGTAATCTTTGGAGGATTGCACTTCAGTAGTATTCCAAATTTTCTGGAAGTCAGGATCATCTGGATACAACTCCTTTATCATTTCAAAACCAACTACTTTTGTTTGTAGTGTAGACAATAGAGTATGGCGCCTACTGAGAGCATCTGCAACAACATTTTGAATTCCAGCCTTGTGCTTGATTAGAAATGGATAAGACTGTAAAAACTCATTCCAAGAGGCATGTCGACGGCTAATCTTCTGTTGAGAATTCAAATATTTTAAAGCTTCATGATCAGAATAAATAATGAATTCTTTATTTAACAGGTAATGACTCCAATGGTGCAAGGCTCGAACAATTGCATAAAACTCCTTGTCGTATGTTGAATACCGAAGTTTAGCATTGTTAAGCTTTTCACTGAAGAAGGCTATAGGATGACCTTCTTGACTTAGAATAGCACCAATTCCAGTGTGGGAAGCATCACAGCTAACTTCAAATACTTGATCAAAATTGGGAAGGGCTAATACTGGTGCTTCAGTTAAACATTTCTTCAGCTTGTCAAAACTTTTCTGTGCAGCCTCGGTCCATTGAAACTTGTCTCCTTTGATACAATCTGTGAGGGGAGCGGCAACTGTACTGAAGTTTTTGATGAATCTTCTGTAAAAGGAGGCTAATCCATGGAAACTTCTGACCTCATGGATTGATTGCGGAACTGGCAAGCTATCGATTGCTTCTATCTTTTCCGGATCAACTCGTATGCCTTCGGATGTGATGATGTATCCAAGAAAAGTAACTTCATTTGTTAGGAAAGCACATTTCTTCAAATTGGCATAGAGCTTTTGTTCACGAAGAGTCTGTAACACTTGTCGGACATGTTCCAAGTGCTCCTCCTTGTCCTTACTAAAAATCAGAATGTCATCAAAATAGACGACGACAAATTTACCAATAAAGGGTCGAAGGACTTGATTCATAAGTCGCATGAATGTACTTGGCGCATTGGACAACCCAAAGGGCATAACTGTCCATTCATAAAGACCATCTCTTGTTTTAAAGGCAGTCTTCCATTCATCTCCTGGTCGAATTCTGATCTGATGGTATCCGCTTCGAAGATCAATCTTTGAAAAAATAGTGGAACCATGTATCTGATCTAGCAAATCATCAAGTCTAGGAATTGGAAATCTATACTTGATGGTAATTTTGTTGACAGCTCGACTATCAACACACATTCTCCAGCTTCCATCTTTCTTAGGGACTAGAATGGCAGGAACCGCACAAGAACTAACACTTTCCTGTATTAATCCTTTTTTTAATAATCCTTCAACTTGATTTTGAATTTCAACATGCTCCTGAGGACTCATTCTGTATGCGGGTCGGTTTGGAATCGTTGCTCCCGGACTGAAATCAATAGCGTGTTGGATGTCTCGCATGGGGGGTAGTCCAGATGGAATGTCTTCTAGAACCACATCGGGAAACTCTTCAAGTAATGGTTTAATTTCGACTGGAACATGAGTCTCCTTATTTGATTCGAATAATAGAAATAAGCTCATGGTTTGAACTTCCTCTATAGCTTCCTCCAGTTGTTTCTTCGTGACTAGGGACACTAATGGTTTGGCTTCCTTTTTGTTTTTATCAAACTCACTCGGCGGCAGAGTAGCTAGCTTGATTTTTACTCCATCCTTGACAAAAGAGTAGGTGTTTGCATAACCGTCGTAAAGTACTTGACGATCATACTGCCACGGCCTACCTAGGAGAAGATGACAGGCATCCATAGGCACAACATCACACCATACTTGATCCTGGTACTTCTGACCAATAGAGAATGTCACTAGGCAACGCTTGTCAACTTTGACTGTACTTCCTTTATTGAGCCAATGCAAACTGTAGGGGTATGGATGAATCTGGGTTGGTAGATCCAATTTTTCTACCATGTAACTTGAAACGACATTTTCACAACTCCCATTGTCTATGATAACATCACAGACTTTTCCTGCAGAAGTGCAACGAGTGTGGAAAATATTGCGTCTCAACCAAGGTTCTTCCTTATTGGCCATTGTGTTTAGGCTTCGTCGGATTACTAAGGACTCACCCTGATCAGCAACAGTAATTTCTTCGTCGTATATTAGATCTGCGTAATATTCTCCTTCAGTATCTTCTCGAGTCTCTTCTTCCTCATAAACTTCATAGGATTCTCCTTTGATAATTGTGATAGTTCTCCGGTTTGGACAGTTTGAAGCAATGTGACCAAAACCTTGGCATTTAAAGCATTTAATGGCCTTGTTTTTGTTTTCTGTAGAAATGGTTTTAGGAGAGGGTTGGGTGGAAGAGCTGGCTTGGTTGGTAGGTGGCTTCTGATTGTAAGGTGGTTGGTTTGCTGGAGAGAAATTTCTCGTGGTAGATCTTTTGGATAGCTGCTTCTCTACTCGCGTAGCAAGACGAATAACATCTTCTAACGACCAATATTGTTGAAGTTCAACACGATCAGCAATATCAGTATTTAATCCTCCGAGGTATCTGGCAATGGTCTGCTCCTTTTTTTCTTGTATATCACACTGCATCATCAACTTCTCAAATTCTCTTGTGTATTCTTCGACTGATAAATTCTTCTGACGAAGATTTTGCAGTTGGATAAACTTGTCTTGGTAGTAGTGAGGAGGAAGAAACATTCGGGTTAATTCCTTTCGCATTTTTTCCCATGTTTTGATCTTGCTTTTTCCTTCTCGATCTCGCCTTTTTTTAAGATTTTCCCACCAAATGGAAGCATGTTTCCTTAATTTCACAGCAATAATTGTTGTGCCCAAAATCTCCATGGGCTAGATTTAGGCCCATTAGGCCCTAGGGTCCGGTCCATACGAGCTAGAAGATTGATCCAGTACGAGTTATGAAGATCAGATAGAAGAAATGACTAAGGAAGTACGAGTATCAGGAGGTTCTCAATGGTCAGGAAGCTGAGCTGAACATTAGAAGACCAGGTTCCTCCCAGCAGAAGAGTTCGAGTTAGCATAGCAACAGCCATAGAGATGATAAAAGCATGAGAAGAGTTATCCAGACTAACCTGTTTGTTATTTGTGCAGGTACTCACGCCTAAAGGGAGGTCCCTAAGTGATATGTCCCGAAATAAGGAGGTTCCTGAGAAACAGGCTCCTGAGATATAGGTTCCTGAGTACCAGGTTCCTACGAGTTGCCAACAGAAAGTTCTAGAAGCCATCTAGAACAGATAAATGAATTGGTATCTGAGTATAATTCTAGGGCGCAGCTGATCCTAGAATAACTCTGACCAATGAGAGAATCATAGTAGGGTACGAACTCGAGTTCTACTCTACTTAGCCTACACGAACTAGGTGATCGAATACTACTATTCCAGCAAGAGACAGAGTCCCATTAGAACTACGTGAGCTTGATCCCTATATATACAAGGGTACGTAGGCACCTCAGGGGAAGACGCATTAAGTTCTCTGATTCTCTCTAAAGGCACTTGAGATTATTGGAGACACCCTCGAGCACAGCTCAACCCCCACAAACACAACCCAAACCTTTCACAGAACAGTTGATCGCTAGCCTATACAACTACCAGTAGACCTCTCATAAGTTGTTACGAAATCCACTCATCAACATTGGCACTAGAAGGAGGGGATAGTTAATATCTTAAGAGTGGAAAAGATGTCAGGCAACTCTGATAGCGAAGCAACCCGTTCTGAGCGACAGATTCACGATGGGAATAAATCTCCTCCCAGAGCACCGAAGGTTACCAAAGCAACTATGATGGAAGTCTTAAAGACTGTGGGAGAGCGATTGTCGACTTTGGAGCAGGCTTCAAGCAAAAAGAAGAAAAAGAAGGCAAAGAAAGGCAAGAAGTCGAAGGTTACTCCGAAACAGTTGAACTTTGAGGAAGAAGAATCTGACGATGGAGAGGAGGTTCCAGAAGACGGTGAAGAACCAAAGCATAATAATGGTGATGAAGAACTAGAGAATCCTGAGAAGAGTAAAACTGTTAGCAAGGGCCGTACAGGGTCCAAGGAAAAGAAGAAGACCAAGACTGGAGGTTCCTCACAAAAAAAGAAGAAAGATAAAGACCCATCTGTTGAAATAATCGAAGAAGAAAACACAGATTCAGATGAGGATACTGAAGAATCAAGCACTGCGGAGTCGCAAGAGGAGGAAGGAACGAGCAAAAAGACAAAGGCAGAAGCTACTGGGGAGGTGACAGCAGAAGATATCAAGAAAATTTTGGCTCAACTCAAGGACGAAAAGAATCTTGCTGTGAATCCTATAACTGCTTCTCCTTTCACCAAGAAGGTTCGAAAGTCGGCTCTGCCTAAGTCTTACAGGCCTTCGAATGAGTTGAAATTCGATGGAACTACTGACCCCATTGAATACCTCAGTCGTTTCGACACAGAGATGGATGTCTATCAAGTGAAGGAAGCCACCAGATGCTGGTTACTGGCTGCAACTCTACAGAGTGGAGCCCATCAATGGTTCAAAAGGTTACCTGCTGATTCGATTAGTTCTTGGGCGAGTATGGGGAAGCTCTTCGTTACTCAATTTAGAGCATCTGTTGCATTCGCACCACCTACCAATACCTTAGCCAATATCAAGCAAAGACCTAGTGAGACATTGACGGAATATTTCAAGAGGTTCAATGCAGAGGTTCCAAAGGTTAGGAAAGCATCTGAGGAAACCATAAAGAATTTCTTAATTGCTGGAGTCAAAGGAGGCTCGGACTTTTGGAAAGCACTTCAAGGAAAAGAACCAGAGACGTTGGCAGATTTTTATGCCCAGGCAGAACCCTTTCGTCTTGTGGAGGAATCTCTGGCTGAGTTAAAGAAGGATCCAGATTTCGTAAGGCAAAGTGGAAGCAAGAGGTCGAGACAAAGAAGCCCCAATGGTCGTGACAATAAAAAGGTGGTTAGTCGTACATCCCAGGTGAAGCCTGAAGCTGTGAATCCTACTAGACCTGTCATGAGTCAGGTCCCGCCACCAGCTTCCTATAACAACAACAAACATGAGAGACCTGTCTATGAAACTTTCACCCCTTTGGTAGCCCTAATCGATCACATTACGCGGTGAATGAGAAGTCCTCGTGGTTTAAGAAGCCTTTCAGAACTGGCCCTCCAGGGAATAAGAATGAGCGCCCATACTTTGACTTCCATGATAACAATGGGCATAATACTGCAGACTGCCATCACCTCAGGGACCTAATTGAAACTCTAATCAGGCAAGGGCAGTTGAGTGAATGGGTGGCTCAAGAAGGCAAAAAGTATAGAGATGAGAAGACTCAGAAGACACAGACACAGGAACCTATTGTGACGGAAGGACCACCTAAGGCTGGGTGCATACGCACAATCATAGGAGGTCCCCACATTGGAGGAAGCAGCAGAAGCGCCATGGAGAGGTATACCCGTGAAGCTAAAGAACGTCCTTTGACCAGTATTTACAATCTGTCACAGAGGTCCCCAAGGCTGTTTGAAGGAGAGGATGCAGATATTACTTTCACTGAAGAAGATGCTTCTTGGGTGCACCATCCCCATACCGATGCTTTAGTGGTCGAGGCAGGAATCGGGTCTTATGAGGTTCATCGAGTGCTAGTTGATAATGGAAGCTCTGTAAACTTGTTATCTTACTCAGCTTTCAAGAAGATGTTTCTGGATAAAGACTTAACTCCAACAAACGATACCTTGTACGGATTCACTAATAATCAAGTTCCTATCAAAGGTAAGATTCGTTTGCCAGTAACTCTAGGTGATAAACCATGTTGCATTACACAGCTGGCAGAATTCATTGTTATAGAAGAGAATATGAATTACAATGCTATTCTGGGAAGACCTGTTTTGAAAGAGATGAGGGTGGTAACCTCCATTTACCATCTAACTATGAAGTTCCCAACACCAAATGGAATTGGTGTAGTTCGAGGATGCCAGTATGAGTCTAGAGAGTGCTACACCAAAGCTTTGCAACATGCTGCTAAGGCTGCTAAATTGCCTGAACCCATGGACGAGGTTCCTGATGATTTTCCAGGAAAGAACCCAGATAAAATAACGCTCGATCTGCGTAGTACGCCCTTGGAAGGTTTTGTGCCAGCATCCTGTAGAGCTATAAGAATTGAAGAGATCATAGAAGAGGAACCTCATACTGAGATTCCAGTTTTTCGGGGACTAGATACCCCTTACTTGCTGATAGAAAGTGCACCCCCTACGGACAAGGATGGTGATGTGTGTATGGTAGAAGGATTGGATGAAGAAAAATCTCGAAAACTGAAACATAATGGAAGCAATGAAGACAGTCAGCCAGCATCAAAGAGAAGGAATGTCATAGAAGTTCAGGAACCGACTACAGTCCAGGAACCTCAAGAGGACTCAACCACAAAGATGGAGGTAGACTTAGATCCTCGAATGCCAGAAACCATGGTCAAGGCTGGACCAGCTGATGAAACTTTGGATGTGAAGATCAATGACAAAGATGGTACAAAAGTGTTGAAGATTGGAGCTCAACTCGACCCAGCCTTAAAGGAATCCCTCATTACCTTTTTGGGCAAGAACCTGGATGTGTTTGCATGGTGTCACACAGATATGGAAGGGATAGATCTAAGGGTCATGTGTCATAAGTTGAATATTGATCCAGAAAAGAAAGGAGTGAGACAGAAGCGAAGGCCAGTTAGTGGAGAAAGAGCTCAAGCATTGAAAGAAGAGGTCGATAGGTTATTGGATGCAGGATTGGTTAAAGAATCTTTCTACCCAGTATGGTTGGCAAACCCTGTTTTAGTAAAGAAACCTAATGGGAAATGGAGAACCTGTGTGGACTTCACAAATCTCAACAAAGTATGCCCGAAGGACAGTTTCCCACTGCCACGGATTGATCAGTTAGTGGATGCAACAGCTGGACATGCTCTCCTCAGCTTCATGGATGCATATTCAGGTTACAATCAAATCCCTATGTATGAACCTGATCAAGAGCATACTTCTTTTATTACGGATAGAGGTCTTTATTGCTATGTATGCATGCCATTTGGATTGATTAATGCTGGAGCCACATACCAACGGTTAGTGAATATGATTTTTAAAGACCAAATTGGCCATACTATGGAAGTATATGTGGATGATATGCTAGTCAAATCCAAGAAAGCTGTTGACCATGCAAAGCACTTAGAAGAAATGTTCGGAATCTTGCGAAAGTACAGAATGAAGCTGAACCCTCAAAAATGTGTGTTCGGAGTAGAATCAGGAAAGTTTCTGGGTTTTATGGTGAATCATAGAGGTATCGAAGCCAACCCAGCCAAGATTAAAGCATTGATTGATATGAGGTCATCAAGGACTGTGAGAGAGGTTCAGTCCCTCACAGGGAGAGTTGCAGCCTTGAATAGATTCATCTCGAAGTCCACTGATAAGTGTCAGGAGTTCTTTAAAGCTATAAAGAAAGGAAGCAAATTCGAGTGGACCGCAGAATGTGAGATAGCGTTTGGAAAGTTAAAGGAGCATTTGGGGAGCCCCCCACTGTTAGCCAAACCTGTGGATGGAGAAACATTGATACTTTACTTGGCCGTATCAGAGTATTCCATTAGTGCAGTTCTGGTTCGAGAAGAGAATGGACAGCAGAGCCCAGTCTACTATGTTAGTAAAAGGTTACTTGATGCAGAAACGAGGTATACAGGAATGGAGAAGCTGGTTTTCGCATTGATTCTGGCTTCCAGGAAGCTGCGACCTTACTTCCAAGCTCACAAGATTGAGGTAAGAACCTCATATCCACTTAAGCAAGTGATGCATAGGCCAGAAACTTCTGGGAGAATGTTAAAGTGGGTTGTGGAGTTAGGACAGTTCGACATAGAATACAAGCCAAAGACGGCAATCAAAGCTCAAGCTCTAGCAGATTTCTTAATCGAGTTTCCACCTCATGTGGAGGTTACTGGCCAGGAGGGGCCAAAAGAGGTGTTGGAAGAACAGACAGAGAATGACAACTGTGCACCCTGGTGGACACTGTATGTAGATGGAGCTGCTAACAGTAGTGGAGCAGGTGCAGGCATAGAGCTAGTTAGTCCGGAGGGACACCAACTCTATAGTTCGATTCATTTTGCTTTTAGAGCCACGAACAATGACGCAGAGTATGAGGCATTGATTGCAGGTCTCAAGCTAGCCTTGGAGATGAAAGTTGAGAATATCAGAGTGTTCAGTGATTCGATGTTAGTAGTTTGGCAGATTCGTGGTGGTTTTCAGGCGAGAGGTCCACGAACAGACTTGTATTTGAGGTACTCCCAGGAGTTGATCGCGAAGTTCAAAGAGGTGAAGCTAGATCAAATACCTCGAGGAAAAAATACCAATGCAGATGCATTAGCCAAGCTAGGATCTCAGAAAGAATCCACATTATTGGGGGTAATTCCACTTCAGATTCAGGAGCAACCTAGTGTTTTCAAAGAAGAAGTGATGGACATCGAGTTTCCAGTTGAAGATTCCTGGATGACCCCAATACATCGTTACCTGGATAAAGGGGAGCTACCTCCCAGTCAAGATGATGCCAGGAAGTTGAGGTATCATGCAGCCAGGTATGTAATCTATGATGGAGTTCTGTATAGACGAGGATTCAATCAACCTTTACTCAAGTGTGTAGCTGGAGAACAATGCAAGTATATCCTTGAGGAGATTCATGAAGGAGTATGTGGAAATCACTCGGGGGGTAATTCTCTAGCCATGAAGGTCCTTCGACAAGGTTATTACTGGCCAACCATCAAAGCAGATGCTTCCAAGTTCGTACAGGCATGTAGTAATTGTCAGAGGTTCGCAAATTTTGATAGTCGCCCTGTAGCACCTATCAAACAAATTGTTAGTCCTTGGCCATTCGCTGTATGGGGGATAGACCTCATTGGAGAACTCCCGAAAGGAAAAAGAGGAGTGAAATATGCAGTGGTTGCAGTTGATTACTTCACAAAGTGGGCAGAAGCAGAACCACTTGCTAAGCTTACAGCATCCAAATTAACTGAGTTCGTGTTTCGAGCCATTGTATGCAGGTTTGGCATTCCGCAGAAGCTGATTTCTGACAACGGGAAGCAGTTTGATAGTAGAGAGCTTAGAGGGTTGTGTGAGCAGTTTGGAATTCAGAAGGCATTTTCAGCAGTGTACTATCCACAGAGTAATGGACAGACTGAAGCGGTGAACAAGATTATCAAGCATACTTTGAAGACAAGGCTTGAAGATAAGAAAGGAAGCTGGCCAGAGGAGCTTCCTGGAGTCTTGTGGTCGTACAACACTACGCTTAGAACTACAACTGGTGAGTCTCCTTTTACTCTCGCTTATGGTTGTGAAGCTATGGTACCTGTGGAAGTTGGAACAGGTTCCTTGAGAAGAAAGTATTTTGACCCCGAAAACAATGAGGTCAATCATAGACTGTATTTGGACATGGTCGAAGAGTTGAGAGCAGATTCGCAAGTGAAGTTAGCAGCATATCAACAGAGAGTTCGAAGGTATTACAACAAAAAGGTGAAGGCAAGACCCTTTAAAGTTGGAGACCTAGTTCTGAGAAAAGTCATGCCAAATACCAGGGTTCTGGCACATGGAGCCTTTGGAGCGAATTGGGAGGGACCTTACCAGATAAAGTTAGCAATTTGGGAAGGAA
Source organism: Kitagawia praeruptora (assembly GCA_037693485.1). Classification (NCBI taxonomy): domain Eukaryota; kingdom Viridiplantae; phylum Streptophyta; class Magnoliopsida; order Apiales; family Apiaceae; genus Kitagawia; species Kitagawia praeruptora. The sequence continues at coordinate 152,703,902 of CM075344.1, read as the reverse complement.
CCTACCACTTGATGGATATGGATGGGAACCTCATTCCGAGAGCTTGGAATGCAGAACATCTCAAGAAGTATTATCAGTAACTCTTTTATGTGTTTTTCTTAGGAAAAGTAAGGCTCTTTCAGCCCAAGAATAAAGGCAGCTTATTAGTTATAGCTGACCAGTATTTTGATTTCAGTATTTAATTATGCATGTACTCGGGGGGTACTTGATGTGAACCTCCCTACTTGCAAGACGATTTCTTTTAAAGTATTGAGCGATAGATAGCTCTACGTTGAATATTTTGAGTGCATTCTTTGCAGCTATAGCTCCTTAATAGTTCTTTTACGTAACAATAATTACCCAAAAGAACTGGGGGGTAGTATTCCTACTTAGACAGTATTGTGCATGCTATGATTTGATATTTCATATGCCAATTTGAAACTTTTTAAGTGCTAGCTTTAGTACTTGTATTTTGAAACAGGTTACCTAGGCTAACAGGTTCCTGTAGCATTGTATTGTATTTTGCAGGACACCCTGACTTACAGGTCCCTGTAGCATTGAAAGTATGAATGTGATTTGACAAAGTATGCAAATTGAGAATGACTGACTTGAACCAAAGCCTCAGGTAGTTTCCTGAGTATGAATTAAGCCTTGGGTAGCTTCCCGAGCACGCATCAAGAAAAAGTCCTAGGTAGCTTCCTGGGCATCGAGCAAAGTCCTAGGTAGCTTCCTGGGCATCGAGAAAAGTCCTAGGTAGCTTCCTGGGCATCGAGAAAAGCCTCAGGTAGCTTCCTGAGCAAATGTGATTGAAAAGCCTCAGCTAACTGAGCACGACATTGTTGCCAAAAGCCTCAAGTTCCTTGAGCACGTGAACTAAAGTCCTGATAAAAGGCACCTAAAGTCCTGACAAAAGGCACCTAAAGGAACCTGTGTGGAGCCTAGACCGGCACACTTGTTCTTAAAGAGAAGCCTAATAAGCTCTCCCTCATGTGGAACCGTCTTTGGCACATGGGAAGAAGGAATAAAATCCTTAGCATTTACCTTCATAAGATGTCTAGCCTGACACATGAAGAAGAGGAATCTGTGTCGACTCCTAGAACGGCGCACAGGTTCCTAGAATCGCCTCGAGGCACAAAAAGGAACCAACATGCCTCGAGGCATGTTGGGACCTAGAGAATAGGACTGGCAACCAAGCAGGTTACCTTTCCAAGAGAAAAAAGGAACCAATATGCCTCGAGGCATGTTGGGACCTAGAGATTAGGATTGGGAGCCAAGCAGGCAACCTTTCCAAGAAATTTTACTAACCTTAACTAGTTTTTGTTTTATGTTTATTTTGCAGGTTTAATGGTCGAAGAACCTGGTCAAACTATTTAGGATCTAAGGTTATCAGAAAGGGTTTTTAGTTCAGAATGCGACTCTGAAAATGTTGAGTGAAGCATAGGAAAAGACATGTTTAAGCTTACAAGTAAGTTGTTGCGATTTGATTGCCTTTTATTTCAGGAAATTATAAAGTGAAAGTACGAGTATGTTCTGTTTCTTACAAAGGGCTAGCCCACGTAAGCTTGAATGCACAAGTATGGACACTAAGTAGTTGCCGGGGGGAATAAAGGTAAGATACAATGATGGAAGCATATAAGTACAAATATGTGACATAGATATGTAGCAAAAGCAGATAATTGTCATAAACCATAAAAATAGTTATGGGTACAAGGACCCAGGAAACCAGCAAAAGAGTTGTAAGGCACGAAGGCCATAAGAAACCAAATTTAAAGTTTACATTATGCGAGGCGCTACGAGGGGCCCGCGACCTCATCAAAAGTTATTAAGAGTTCAGTAAATCATAAAGTTTCAAGCAGTAGGAATTTTGTCTGGATCTTCAACAGATGGAGGAGTTGGAAGGACAGGTTGAGCATCTTCGGTAGCAGGAACCTCTGCAGTCTCGAGGATAATACCTGGAGACCTCTCAACCGTAGCCACGGGAGGTACAGGGTCCTGTGGAATCGCAGCTTCATCTTCAAAGTCATGGATCATGCTTACCACGTCGTCGCCCAAGAGAGACCAGTTTAGCTCAGGCATTTTCTCCCACATAGACTTCATGTAGTCTCGGATGCCTTTATTATAACCATCATCGTATCTAGCTTTCTCCTGGACGAGCATGGATGATCTGACAGTAGCAGCAGCAGTGTTTAAAGCATCAACTTGAGCTTTCAGCTCATTGACCTTCTCCAGCATCGACAGTTTCTCATCACTCAGATTCTTGACTTGAGCTTGAAGTTTCTCCTTGTCATTCTTCAAAGAGGTCTCAATAGCTTTGGTTTTCCTCACAGCAGCGGTAGCTAGGTTCACCTTCCCTTCCATAGCAGTTAGCTCCTCTTTCAATTTTGAAACTTCTCCTTGCAATCGGAGGTCATACTGTGTCTTCTCAGCAAAATCATCACAATACCTGAGGGCAAAGAATGCATTCTGTGCAGCAGAAAACCTCATGGCATGCATAGCTTCAGTGGAATCCATCTTGGCCCAACTAGCAATTGCTTCCGGGAGCACATGAGTATCGATTAATTCTTTAAAGGCATTCTGGGCCACGGTTGATTCAATCTTCACAGCCTTACCTTTTTTCATGGACCGAGTCTGAGAACTTCCAGAAAGATCAAGAGTAGTTTGAGCAAGCTTGCGTTTGGAGGAGTTTGATGGCTGGTTCTGAGTAGATGCTGGGGTAGGAACTTGACTTATAGGAGTTGCAACAAGCGGAACCTCCTTATTCTCAACCTTAAAAACTTCCTCTACGTTCTTGGATCTTTTTACGAAAGAGGGAACCTTGGGAGCCATGCCTGTAAATACAGAGTCAGAAAATAAATCAGGATAGGTAAAGAGCATAAGATGAACGAACATGGTTACAAGAATGCAGTGAAGACAAGTAAAATAAAGTATTACCAGGGGAAGCAGGAATAAAACCTAAGGTAATGAGGTTGTCAGATGTCAACAAAATCATGCAATCTCTTATAGAGGAAGAATGTTTTAAGGCCTCTTCGGCTCTTTGTAAACAAACCCCAGAGAGAATAGTTTGTTTGGGGATCAACGGACGACGATTGAACTCAAATCGAATGGATGGACAATCAAAACAGTACAGGAACTGCTCTTGCCATTGGTCAAAGTTTTGCTTAATACTTTTTATACATTGGCCTTGGTGACCAGGCCACGCAGTCAAATAGAAACAACCAGAACCCTTTCCAGTATCTTTTAGTCTGAAGAAATAGCCTAACTCAGGTGCAGATAAAGGAGTGGTGAACAGACTGGAGTACAGAATATATGTGCTCATGGCTAGCCTATAGGAATTGGGAGTCAGTTGGAGAAGGGCTAAGCTATAAAAGTCGAGAACTTCTTGCAAGAAAGGATGTAGGGGAAGTAGACACCCACTCTAAAAAAGGCGGTAGAGGTCACTGCATTAGGAATACCACGTTCAGGAACTTTAGAATCGAACCTGTGAGCTCTTTCACCAGGTTCTGGAACAATGATTGGACAGGTTGGACGAACACATTCTTCCCACAACTTCTCTAACCTAGTTGAAGTCATGGACGAATCAACTTTCTCACAGAAAGGCACAATTTCTTGTTTATACAACTCTCTCTCAACAGTCACCTCACTCTGAAAATCAGGTTCCAAGAGGGATTCAAGTTTAAGTTTAGGTTTTGACACCTCCTCATCATCAGAGGGCCAATCATCTCCTAAGTCAACAAATGCAGGGACAGGAGGTTGAGACAATGGAGATATTGTGGGTTTAATGAGTATGTCCTCAGGTTCATTTACATTAGGTATTACAACCCTGGATCTAGTTCTCTCACCAATCGGCATAGCCACTAAAGGTTGAATTGAAGATTGGTGGTCAGAATGGGTAGACTCGGAAGACATCTGCAAAAAGACAGACGAAGAAGGGTCAGGTCTTTATGGAACCTAGGAGAAAGATTAGGGTTCTAAAGTGTTTAGACACGGTGCAGTTATTGGCAGGGTATATTACAGAAAACCTTGAAGAAGGCATGTATCAACAAAATTAGAAACATATGAATAGACAGACAGCTAAAGATTATGATAAAAATCATTACGACGCAACCATGAATCGACGGTTAAAGTATTGATAAACCAGATATTGTGAACGTTCGTGTGTGTGAAATATGGAGTGTGAAGAACAGATACAGACGCATACATACAAAGAAAATGACGGCATGCAAAGCCCAAGGAAACAGATGATTGAGAAATGAAACAAAGACATTAAAGAATAGAAAGAAATAAGTCGAAATCATACCTTGATTTGAGTTGAACGGCGACGGAGAAGATGAATTAAGCGGGCGACTGTCGAACTCCTCTTGTTCTCTCTCCAAGAGTTTTTGCAAGTGTTTGGTAAAGGTAAAAACGGACCTGAAGGGGGTGAGAGATAATTAAATAGTCGAGGTAAATGGGAAACAGCCCGTACACGTGGCAGCGCATTACTGGAGCGGTAAAGTGAAGAGGTACACGCGTGAGAAGCGTATGAACCTTGGGAACTTACACATTAACTACAGCTTTGGTAAGTGATAAGTTTAATTCAAATTTTGAATTATCTTTTGCAATCAACAATTATCCCCTCTTAAATTATTAAATTTAAAGAGACGTGGAGTTGAGTGACAAATTGCATTCCCTGGGAGGTTGAATGCAGACATAGAGTAGATGTCGAGGGCTGCAATCTGAAGAAGAAAATAGCAAGATAACAGGTTCCTTGGTATGAAGGAAGCTTACTCAAAATTATATTAAGCTAAAAATATTCTATGTCCTGTTTCCTACACCGAGTTAGCTCATGTAGGCTTGGATATAAAATGTTGAAGCAAGGTATTGTTACTAGAATGGTTTGGCATTGAACCTTTAATCGTAGAATTAGAATAGGTTCCTTTCACATTAAATGATTTCAAGGAATCGGGGGGTATTTGTTGTACCCAAAATCTCCATGGGCTAGATTTAGGCCCATTAGGCCCTAGGGTCCGGTCCATACGAGCTAGAAGATTGATCCAGTACGAGTTATGAAGATCAGATAGAAGAAATGACTAAGGAAGTACGAGTATCAGGAGGTTCTCAATGGTCAAAAAGCTGAGCTGAACATTAGAAGACCAGGTTCCTCCCAGCAGAAGAGTTCGAGTTAGCAAAGCAACAGCCATAGAGATGATAAAAGCATGAGAAGAGTTATCCAGACTAACCTGTTTGTTATTTGTGCAGGTACTGATGCCTAAAGGGAGGTCCCTAAGTGATATGTCCCGAAATAAGGAGGTTCCTGAGAAACAGGCTCCTGAGATATAGGTTCCTGAGTACCAGGTTCCTACGAGTTGCCAACAGAAAGTTCTAGAAGCCATCTAGAACAGATAAACGAATTGGTATCTGAGTATAATTCTAGGGCGCAGCTGATCCTAGAATAACTCTGACCAATGAGAGAATCATAGTAGGGTACGAACTCGAGTTCTACTCTACTTAGCCAACTAGTTCGTGGAAGGCTCTAAAGGAACCTGAGTCCTACACGAACTAGGTGATCGAATACTACTATTCCAGCAAGAGACAGAGTCCCATTAGAAATACGTGAGCTTGATCCCTATATATACAAGGGTACGTAGGCACCTCAGGGGAAGACGCATTAAGTTCTCTGATTCTCTCTAAAGGCACTTGAGATTATTGGAGACACCCTCGAGCACAGCTCAACCCCCACAAACACAACCCAAACCTTTCACAGAACAGTTGATCGCTAGCCTATACAACTACCAGTAGACCTCTCATAAGTTGTTACGAAATCCACTCATCAACAATAATCTTCACCTTTTTTTCTTCGTGAATATCCTTATATTCAAACACCCTTTCGACTGTTTGAAGCCAATTGATGAAATCATCCGGTTGAAGTCTTCCTTCAAAATTAGGAATGTCAACTTTAATGTCATCATGTCTGACTTGTGGCCTTTGAGGTCGACGATTTCTAGGTGTTGAAGAATCATTGGAAGATTCTTCATCTTCTGGTTGACGCTCGTTTAACAAGACTTGTTGGGCTTGCAAAGCATCTTGAAGTTCCTGAATTTGTCTCCGCATGTCTGCCATTTCAACATCTCGCAGAGGTTGTCTTCGTGGAGGCATGTTGAAAAATAAATTTTCAGTGAACAGTGCCCGTGAACAGTGCTCGTGAACAGTACCGTATGAACAGTGTCGTATGAACAGTACCGTATAAACAGTGTCGTATGAACAGTGTCGTCTTCTCCGGTGATGAATAGTGTCGTCTTCTCCGGTGATGAACAGTAACTCCGCCTGAACAGTGTCGTCTTCTCCGGCGATGAACATTGAACAGTGAATAGTGAACAGTAACTTTCGACCAAAATAGTGACCGGAATTTCTGTTTTTTTTTTCACTCAACTCCGGGATCTAAAAACTTGCTCTGATACCAAAATATGGCTCAGGAACAAGAGAGAAAAATTCTCTAAATAACTCACTTTTATTACTCAAATTCAATGTGTCCTTACAATGCTCTAATCATGCCTATTTATAGTAATGCTAGAGGTCCTTACATGCAAATAATGAGGTCCTTAAATGCAAATAAATTATGGTATGTGGAGTAGGTAGTTAGGTGGAGTGTAGAATGTTGAAAATAAAATTGGCACATGGGTGGCTATGGATGGCTTCTAGAATTATGATGGCTGCTGGAATCAAACTCTTAGAGCATCTCCAATGGTAGAGCCCCTTAGCAAAAAAATCTTAAGTAGCAAATATTTTAGATAATTTATATAAATTTTGAATCTCCAACCATTCAAAACCCTTGGCTATAATTATAGCCAACCTTTCCAAGTTGGCCAAATTTGTCGAACCTATCAAAAACGGTAACAAAATTGTACATATAAATTTTATTAATATAGCCAACCCCATTGAAGTACAACACCTTATAGGTTCAGCAAATAACTTACAGGTTCAACAAATATTATTTTAGCCAGCCCATTGGAGATGTCGGTCAGTGATTTTAGATTTCCTGATCTTTATCAAATGAATTTAATCAAAGCAAAACATACTTTTTGATCAAGCGAGGAGACCCTAACTTTTTCGGTAAGTAGGACTCTGAATAGGTTTTTTTAATATGCTCAACCACATCTTTCACATATTTTCTTTCTTCTCCATCTCTATTGTTGTGCATACGGCTACTGCTACACTACGCAGGTACACATACGTCCTTCATTAAAAACATCAAATTCTTGTTTCTTATTATATGCATTAGGGTTTTTACGTATTAGCATCATCATATTATTATGTATTTTATTTATCTAGATGTGTATATGCTTTTTATATCCTCCTGTTTGCTGTTATTATGATTAGAATGATAATATTAGCCATTAATTAACATTTTACACTTAAAAAAACCTTGTTTTTTCATGTATTACCTACTATAGGTCCATATCTAGATATACGAAAATAATGACATCAGAACTTATGCTTGATACAGTTTAGGTAACTATTTGTAAACCAAGATAGAGAGAGACATTACTAAAGCACGCAAGAACTCTAGGTGTAAAAAATAATGTGAAAATTATGTAAGAAACATCTAATAGTTTATTGTAGAACTGACCATAGATTAGCCTCTCAATTCATTGCTTAGCACATGCATAGGACCACCTCTGTTTCTCAATTGAGCCAAAGATTCATGGGGATTCATCCTCTTTTAGAATATAATAAGCAGGATCCTGTTACATTTTAACATAACAGAGACATGGAATCTTTTTAGAAATTGCAGACTCCAAATCTAAATATGAATATCAATTACCCAGCCAATTTTATTTATTGTCTTCATTTTGAGATAGTTGTACATTATTAATATTGTATTAGGTATGGAGACTCTCACTGAGGCTCAAAACAAACCTAGAGTGGTCTGGAAAAATGAAAACATTACCAAAGCATTTTTAGAAGCGTGTATCCATGAAGCAGCTAAAAATGGAAGGCAGGACGGGAGTCTTAGGCCAGAATCATGGGAAAAAGTGATTAAAGCACTTAAAGAAACACATTATTTTGTTGTTGAACGGTGACAAGCCAAAAATTGTTGTGACTACAAAAAAACAAAAAAACAAAAAAAAATAGAAAAAAAAAGTACAAGTATCAAGCTTGGTGCATACTCAAAAATAAGACAGGAAACTTTTATGATGCATCAACTAACATGTTCAACTGATCCGAAGAAGAATGGAAACAAGAAATACAGGTTTTTTCCCTTTCTTTTGCATAAAAATCACTCATAACTATATCATATTAATTCTAACATAATCTATCTTATAACTTTTGTTGGTCCCGGAGTATTGCAGAAGGGGGGGGTTGAATGCAATACTGATAAAATTAAATCTTTAAAACAACAACGATAATAAAGATTATAGATTATCAGTAGATGTATGCAAGCAATAAGTGAAACAAGATTTCTCACAAAATAAATGTTTTATTTATCTTGTGTGAAGTGTTGCTACAACCTAGAGAAAAATGTTCTCCAGCTTCGTTGTCTCTTGAGATTACAAGATTGCTTCGTGTGCGTACATGTATTGAAAGAATCTGAGATGTGTATCTAAGTAGACTAAGATACTCTGTTGTCTCTATCACATGGGGTGTTGAGCTGCTGTCATTTTCAGATGGCAGCTCATTACAATTTACTCACCCATGTGACTTTCCTAAATTGCTATACAGACAGGATAAACCTTACAAGTAAAGCAACCTAGATTCTTTCTATTTCTAGCTAATACAATCCTAGTAGATGTGGATATTACATACACCTCGAATTGACCAGCCTTGTCTTGTGAATCTCTTAAGCTTCTGTCGTAGTCTTTGCAGGCCTGCTACAAACGATAGAGTGTTGCAGCAAATCTGTTTCTTGAACATGTAACCTGTCACGGACTTTGACTGAGAAAAATACCCAAATCAAATAATTCAAGGTGACAGTAACCTTAACCGCCAAGTCTGTTGTCAAAGGAATATTCAGTAGTTGACAGTACGAGGTCCCGCCAATGTTGCTGTCGGAACTCCAGACTTGCTGTCAAGTGTGAGAATGTTACTATCCCATGCTTCAGCCAATGTTGCTGTCAGATGTAGCTTTGTCGTGACTTTGCAACATTTGTCTTCTTGTAACCTTACTGTCAAGAACATGACAGTAACTTTTATTCTTGCTGTCTTCTGGATGTATTCCTTGAGACTTGAACAAATGTATGAACTTCTCCCAAATCATACAATTATTACATGACAGCAATTATTCGATTACAAAGACATACTCTGGCTGTGACAGTATGTTCAACTTAGTAAAAACTAAGTACAGGGAAATATAGTTAAGTTGTCTCTATGCTATCACCCATAAATCTCAACAATCTCCCCCAATTTATTTTTATGGACAATAACAACAAATTTACAACTAAAACGTGCTAACAACTTAACTAACATAGATCAGAATAGTTGAAATACCATATCTGAAAAATGTTAAGAAAAATCTAGAACATGAAGCTTATGAATTAACTGCAAATCAATTGCTCCTATTGAATGAGCAAATCAGAGATTAACTTAGCTTGATTTTAGCAGTCTCCAGTTGTTCAGATTTTTCCCTCTCTTCTGAGAGCTTCATTTCTTGCCTTCCTGAGGTCTTCAACTAAAGCTTTTTCTTCTGGTGATCTGGCATCATCTTCAATGTACCCTTGAATCACTCGAGAAGGAAATACTTCAGCATCTTTTAGATCAAACCAAGTTTCAAAATCATAAGTGTATGTTCTGAACTTCAGAAGTCCTTGGATGATCTTGAATCTCCTTCCAGGAAAAGCATTAAGATAATCTCTTCTCTTTCTGTCTAGCTTTGGATCTTCATCTCTCATTTGATCAAATATAACCTTTAGTTCCCAATCAACTAGAATTTCGAGCTTATGAACTGATCCAACAACTTTCCAGTAGAGATCCTTCAGTATACTGGTCCTCAGTTTGTGAAAACTATCAACATAGATTTCTTGCTTATCATCCTTGATTCTCAGAGGATTATTCGGTACACAGGGCTGATAACCTGCTTTCTCACTGAATATCTTGTTAATTTTCTTGTGGCTTTCCTTCAGTAGAGCTTCTAGGTCTTCAGCACTTTGTTTGGCAGATGTGGTAGGTTTGGTAGGTTGGGTAGGTTGGGATGATTTAGCTCTAGCAGCCTGAAAAGCTTGTTCTGCTTCATATTCAGCCATGCCAGCCTTTGTAAAAGGATGATGTGCTTCTGTAAGGCTCACATCAGGCATTGGTTCCCCATCAGAACTAACTTCCAAGTCTGCATCATCATGTGCTCTCCAATCACCATACTTCTCATAAAATTCAGCATATCTTTTGGCATAGTATTCTTTGACATGCACTAAGATACTGTTGGAAACATCTTGGTCTGTTTCCATGAGAGTGATCATCCTTTCCAGAACGAAGAAATCAATTCTTCTCCTTACCTTTACCATTTTGCATGAAAGATCACACATGCCTACCACATGTGAAACTATCTCCATAGTGAAATCTGGTTCTACAGTTATGCATGTAGTTCTACAATCCTTGAGATCATACTTGCGTACTTTGTTATTGACTGGTGATAAGTGGATGTTATATCCACTTGGAATGCTTCGTATCGGCTTGAACTCAAGTATGTGGTGTTTTTTATGTGTTTTTAGTGAATTTGTGCAGGAATAAGAGTCGGATGTGGGATGATGTTTTCCATGCTTAAATGGTGGGTTTTGAGCTTAAAGAATAACAGTACATCAAATTGCAAGAGAGCCGAAAGAAACGGAATGAAAATCGGAGTTAAAACGAAGAAAATAGAGCAAAATCAGCAAAATCAGCAAAATGAACAGTAACGGACGCGCATGAACAGTAACGGACGCGCATGAACAGTTGCAGTCAGCGGGTGAAAAATCAGCCAGAATTTCTGATTTTGTTTTGGCCATATCTTGAGTTCTACAAGTCCGTTTTGGACGATTCAACTGCCCACGCGAAGATAACGGAATTTTCTATCATTCTAAGGTGGTTCGGAGTCCAGAATTATTGAAGAGAATTTTCCTTCAAAACAGAATCAACGAAAATTGCCAGAATTCAATTATAAACAGGAAATTGCCACAATTCCTACTTCTAATCAGTATGGTAATTACCCTGGGCGGCTGGTATTTTTCAAAATCAGTCTTATACATGGATTTGCAATTCTTATCTCATTCAAGAATGAAAATTGCCTTATTCTATTTCAACTCAAAAACGACAATTGCTTGGTGGAGAGGCAAATCGAGGCTATAAATACACATCTAGGGGGACATAATCAATACACCACCACACCACCAGAGATCATACACTTACAACACATCCACACGAGTTGAAGACTTTTGGAGAGCACGAGAAGGCTACGAAGGCCAATTTCACATCTTGTATATTAGGCGTTAGCTTTTGGATGCTATTCCGGACTTGTCTTCTTAACTTTGTTACTCTATATTCTATTCATCTATTCATTCTTGATTCTTTGTTTTATACCATGTTTGCATCAAACCCCATGACGATGAACGGTTCGATTATGAGCTATTCATTGTCATGGGATTCTAACGGATTTATCTATGTAGCTTAGTAGTTTGTATGCTTTAAAGATTTGTGTGTGATGTATATTTGATATCCTCGTATGGTTGTGATTCATGTGTTTAGATGCGTCATGAACATCTAATTTGTTAATCTCTTGTGAAGCGAGAGTGGATCTTGAGATTTAGAACTTGCCATGGTAGCATAGGATAGGTTGATGTTTTAACATCATGATTTGTGGCGTGAATAGAGATATTATGCTGCCCTATGTGATCTTAATAGACAACTTGTTCTTCAACCGTTATGTTTTCAAATCTTATAGAGATATAGGGTCTAAACATAATTGGTGTCTATTCATCTTCTATCCCTTTTGTGGATGTATGATTAGTTTGGTGTTTGTATACCGAGAGGTAGCTTATACTTGTTTCGTGTTATCAAATCAGATATCATATCCATTGCATATAGTGATTAAAGGCATCAGATCTAATGAAAGTATTTAATGAAGTTAGGATTCCATGCTTTCTCTTGCAGAAGTAATTAGATTTAAATTCTCGTTAGTTAGTTTGTTAATTTGTTTCTTAGTTAATTTTTAGTTAATCAAACTCCAAATTGTTATTTGTCTTAGCAGTGAATAATAATCATACATTGTTGCATAGGTACATCTACTGAATTAAAACCATAACCAGATCTCTGTGGGAACGAACTTGACTTATTCATATATTACTTGTGACCACGTACGCTTGCGTGATTTAGTGCAAACAAGTTTTTGGCGCCGCTGCCGGGGATCATCGGTGTTTTATTTTTGGTATATGTGCTTGTCAATAGTGGTCGTTAGAGTTCACTTACTCAGATTTTTTCTTACCTATCTTGTTTAGTTCGGTATGTTCGAGTACTTGAGTGTGTGAAGATGGCATGCGAGGAGTTTCCATGGTGGGTATATTCGAGGACATCCATGCCTCAGCAATGTGAGCAGTGTTTGGGCATTCATGAGACCTCACAATATTGTTACTACGAAGGAGTTGATCCATACTTCAGTTATGAGGAACAACCATATTTTCAATATCATCCTCAACAGTACCAGCAAGATGTTCCAAATATGTCATATCTCTTTGGTAATGAAGAGTTTCAACATCAGCAACCTACTCCTAATTTTCAGTCAGATGAGGTTGTAACTATGGAGGAGATTAGGATGCTTGTAAAGAGTAATGAGGAGTCTGTCAAATCTTTGAAGACACTAGTTGCTCGAGCTGTGAGTGCCTTGGAACAAGAGAAACAACAATTCATACTAGAGGCAATTTCAGAAAATAACGATGACTTGGAGCAAGGTACTGCATGCTTAATTGAGGAAGACAAATTCCAAGGTGAGGTGAGTGTTCACAAGCCATGTGAGGAATTTGATCATGCTAGAATGGTGGATGATTTGGAAAGGGCACTATTTGGGACAGACACTGTTGAGCTACATAAATTTCAAGAATTGGTATGTGCGTACCAAGAGGCTGATGAACATGAGAAAGATGCAGGTCTTCTACTTGTTTCCGAATATAAAGATGGAGGTAGCGCATTAGAGCCAATGGAGGAAGTTCTTTTTGAGGAACCAAAGGCTTTAGCAACTTACATTTACCCTCCTCCATTATATTCAAGTGAAGCCCGCGAATGTGTGTTGTTCTACAAATTGATAGATTTTGAGTCAACAAATGAAGGCATTGGAATAGGACATAGTTGTTATACGAATAGGCCAAGAGAGGAGGAGCAAAAAGTGTGTCACCGTGATGACGATGAAGTCTCGCGAAGAGAAGACTAGGCCAACTATTATCATCCTTAATGGAGACTTGGAAGTAACGTCAAGCTATTGACATTAAAGAAGCGCTTCGTGGGAGGCAACCCATGTGTTCGATATTTAGGTAAGTTTTCTACAATCCCTTGTATTACTTTCCATTCAATGCGGACATTGAATATTTTAAGTTTGGGGGTGGTTTGAGGGATATGTAGTTAGTTGTGTGTAGTTATTTATGTTATTTGTGTGTTCTTGTATGTTCGTAATATCTATGTTTGTTTCATATAGGACATTCTGTTTTTATTGTTGTTTATTATGTGAGTTCATTTTAGTTGCATTTTAATGGCATGCATTTTTCATGATCCTTTTAAACGAGCTAATTCTGACTAATAGGTAGGTGTCTGATTGAGTGTGGTAATGATGAGTAGAGGGTTGATTTACAGTTTCTATGAAATTGACTTGCGTGTTTCGGAAACACCATAATTACACAGTCTTGTTGGGTGCTTTTGGGCTAGGTTAGGGTCATGCTTGTTTGGATGTTTTGAGATTTAATCACTTGTTTATAATTAGAATTTTCGTTATTCCCTTGATAGCCTAGGATCACTAAAGTCTAAGTTTGGGGGAAATCAGGAATTTCATGCTGAATTGTAAATAATTGTCAATAATTGCTAGGTGTCAAATGGCTAGTAGCCGGCTCATATTTATATGAGTAGTCTAGGGTTGGAAATGAGAAAGCCTCATTCCAGATTGCATATATAAAAAAAAAGAGTCAAAAAGAAAAAAAAAGAGTCATGTAAATAGTTTAATTGTTAGATGCAAAATTAACCAGGGTGAGCTCTTTAATACTCGAGCAATTAAGTTCAATGGGGGCAATGCGCCTAGTGACCTAAGGCCCTTGAGGTTTGGGATCCGCTAACCTAAAGCTCGCTACATGGGTATTATTGTATAAGCCTTTTGGGGTCTCATCCATTGCACGGTTAAATAAGCATGCGTTATTGTATATAGTATTATGTGTCGTAATCATTGTTCGTAATAAGCATGAGTTCTTGTCTACCTTGGTTAAGGGTGGAGGTGTTCCTAGGTTATGAAGTGTCTACAGTCTATTCTATTTATAAACCTGTGATTGTCTTGACGAAGCACATGTATGATTGTGATCTAGTTTTGGGAGTATTTATGATGAGAATCGCACACACGCACGTTGCTGTTCATGTATTGTTAGTATACGGGGACTTAATCGAGCTCTACTTGGATTTATTTGCATTCTTTGAGATATTTGCTTGTTAGTTGGTTTTAGTTAGTTTAAGGGGATCCTTGCATTTTTATATTAGTTGCATTCATGCATTGCATTGCATTGTTAGTTAGATGGATTTTGTGGGTACATTCGCTATAGGCCCTCACGAGACCTTACTCGTCCACTAGGGCTGTCTAGGGGTTTAAAGGGCTTGTTGCATATGCCAAATGCAACAGTGATCACCTACGGAAGTGGTACTAGTTAGTTGTATATAGTTATAATTGTTATGCTTGATGACAAGCATCGGTTTAAGTTTGGGGGTGTGATAAGTGGATGTAATATCCACTTGGAATGCTTCGTATCGGCTTGAATTGATGACTTGAACTCAAGTATGTGGTGTTTTTGATGTGTTTTTATTGAATTTATGCAGGAATAAGAGTCGGATGTGGGATGATGTTTTCCATGCTTAAATGGTGGGTTTTGAGCTTAAAGAATAATAGTACATCAAATTGCAAGAGAGCCGGAAGAAACGGAATGAAAATCGGAGTTAAAACGAAGAAAATAGAGCAAAATCAGCAAAATCAGCGAAATGAACAGTAACGGACGCGCATGAACAGTAACGGACGCGCATGAACTGTAGCATCCCAGAATTCGGGGTACAAATATGGGGCCACTAACCATAAACAATATTATACATCTCTGAATATAAATGACATTTAATAATAAAACCCCTTCACCAAGATCGCATACAGGCTATGGTATGAAACAACTATCGAAGATCATTATTACAACTCCATCTCAGAATGAAAGAATATTATACAATTTTATGAATGTACAAATTCACTATCTAACTAAATATCCAACCTCGACAAATCCCAATCCACTAACCAACGAAATCCATGACTCGAACGTCTCCTCTCACTGCCTATAGAGCAATACCAACTGACCACTAGGTTCTCTGATCACCTCTAACAACTGGAGAAATAAACAGAAGCAAGAGTGAGCCAACAATGCTCAGCAAGTGTAAGTAGTGATGACAATTTCAATAGCGACAATTTTGATAAGCAACAGAGTTTCATCTCATTTTATGAAGGAATCGATTCTATCAACTTTTCAATTATTATGAGGCCAATAACTCAACATTCATAAAGTGCATCAAGAAACAAAACTGACAAGAATTCTGATATCAAGGTATTATTAAACAAACTTTCAAGGAGTCAAGGATTAAACATCTCAATCTCAGAGTATAATTAGAATTGGAATTTTTATTTATTTTAAAAAAAAATCATTAAGGTTAGGCTGCTGATCAGTCAGCACTAACCCCGGACAAGCTCTCACAGCACTGTCCTTAATTGGATCCATGGCACACATTGGCCTTAATTATTTCTGACCACGAATCTGGTCTAACCTTCACGGTCCACATTTTTAAAAATCTGACCTTCACGGTCCACATTTTAAACAGATTTTTAAAACAATCTGACCCTCACGGTCCATTTTTAAAACATTTCCAATTCTAAATCATCCACACTAGGTGTCGGAACAATCGACAACCTTAATTCGCAAAACACCCTGGAAACTCACGTTCCAGGTCAACAACTCAAAATTAGGAGTTAATGAGAAACGACATCATTGTCTAGTATCGACAAGTTCGATACAACACAGGGGATAACCAGATAATCAAGATCTTAAGTAAATACCGACAAGTTCGGTATTAGGTGGGGTGGAGAATATAAAGAATAACAATTCAAATAAATACCAACAGGAAGAATATGAATGACCGAAATTATTGACATTAACTTATCAAGAGAGAGATTTTACTTGAGCACATAACAGATATACATTGCAATAAGATTTTCGACCATCAAAATTCTAAGTTAAAGCGAAGATATGGTCAAACTCTAGGTGCATTGTAAAATTTAAGTTTCCATAAACAGATAAGGTAGCTTAAACATTTGTTATAAAACGATTCCAATATGGAAAAGTTCAAAAACATTTTTAAAGAAAACATTTTTCTAAATGGGGTCTTTTTGTGAAAATATGCTAGAATCAAGAGTTTCGCTAGCAGGCTTTCATAAGAGTTTAAAATCTTGGGTTTTCTTTGGTTCAGAAATTCTTAAACACTTTCGACGAAAATAGGAGAAATGGCATTCCAGGGATAAGGAAATGAATGAGAAAGGTTATTTGTTAGATTCTTTGTAAATCGGATGTTTGAATCATAAGTAGGGGAGATAAACAGCATCACACTATTTGAAAAAGTATATGTCATGCGCCATTTATACTTGGCCAAATCATCACATACTACAAGTAAATTAAATTGCATCACTTGAACAATAAGTGATTAGCAAAAACACTTGCCTCGATTCATGGAGTTCTCGATCCTAACATTGATCCTCGACTCAATTTCCATCTCTACTTCGCAACTCGCCACTTTACATTAATTCACCCGTTGGCTTTGATATTTGTTCCTTTGTTCATCTTTCCATTTTCTCACGCACTGCTCTTGACCAGGTTTCCAATTCGAACCTTTATAAGGTCAGATATTATTTCAGTATTAATTCAAGCAAAACTTCATTGCTTGTCCTATTCTACCCATATGCGTCCTATTACACTTATACACATCTTATATAATAACATATACAATACATATAGACATATCCAACCATATTCATATAGTAGTCTTAGTATAGTTAACTAAGTCACATAAACACGTCACATAATCACTTCAAAACATCACCACCACTTAATATTTAAAACCACGATATATTCTCGAAATAATCCACTGATACATATACTTAAACCCTTAGAAATCATAACACCCTTCCAAGCATTGAAATCAAATAAATTAAATAGGTTTTAAATAAATTTGTAGGGGATTTTTAGAAAATTTCGGCATGAAGTATTCGTTTATCGGACTATGGGCACAGCCCCTCAATATCAATCATACACAATTTACCCCTGTTTTTACTAAAATATAAAGCTGCCTCAACTTGTAGCAACAACACATAATAATTTACATTACACTGCTACTTACGCTACACCAATGGTCGTATTTCTCACGCATTTTAATGATACACGTGATAATCAACCATTGATGTTCGTAAGCCCTAGGGAACAACCCCTAGCACTAACTATTACTTACGCTATATCAATGATCACATCACTTAAGTATATTAATTATACTCGTGATAGTTAATCATGGATATTCGTAAGCCCGAGGAACTAGTTGAAAAGAATTACACAAGTCCTTAAATATTGACATTTAGGACTTGCGATCTCATTGCAACTCCTCGCAGATAACACATAATAAAATAAATCTAACAATTACTCTTTGATATAAATCACATTTGAAAACTATACAACCAATAAATGAATTCATAATATTATATAAAAATTTAGAAATAACCTTTTTGTAATTTGAACTATCCCGGAGTCACCGCTCAATTTCAATCAAAACCATCTTGATCACACATATAACTCACCACCAAGTATCTGACAAATACAACATTCAACAATTATTAAGACTCGACTACGATATTTAACCCATATAAGCAAATACCAAGTAATTAACAATTATGATATTCAACAAATACCCTAACTCGACTTACGGCATTTAGCACATACATACTTACAAATTATCCGACCCACATCACTACACGTTATATGACAATAGCAATTTACACTTAACAATTAACAATTAAAATATAACGATTATCAATCATTAAACCCGAATATTTCATCGGACTCGCACCTCATACCAAAAGCTATAATTAATAATTATCCCCTCCGAATTAAATACGGAAATTCAAATAATATTCATAATCTACATACAACAATTAGCACATAAACTCACAATTTATGCCAACTTAAATTGCAACACCTACTAATTAAATTACAACCATAATATCACACAATTTAATTCTAATTAAATTACCACAATATTAACATAATTTGGAACTAATTAAATACGAAATTAAATAGGTAAGACGTGAAATTATACCATTTCCGTCGGAAAGCTAGTCCCTGGAGTCTCTCTCTCTCGCTCTCTCTAAACCACCAACACAACAACACCACTGCTGCAAACCTCTCATCACCTGACCGCCACCAACCCGAGCTCGCCGGAGAACCGCGCCGCCGCTGCTGCGCTGCTACCCCACGCGCGCGTGCGGCCTCCCCTCTCCTCCTTCGTTCGTCATCTCCCACAACCCATACACACACACAAGTGATTAACACACACTTACACACGTATATATGTATGTATATATCACTCTAATTGATTTAATTCCATACCCCCAATTTGATTTCTCTCCCTCTACTATCCTCTCTTTTTCTTATTCTTCTCTTCCCCCTTTATTTCTTTTCTCCCCTGATCTATTTCTTCTTCCCGATAGTTCTAGAGCCTGCTGCGTTTTTTTTTTGTTATTGGGCTTGGCCCAATCTTATGCTACTACTCTACCAATTCGACCCAATTTAAAATGCTAATAAACGACTTCTATAAATCACAATTAAATAAAACCTCCGGATAAATACAATTTTCATTTTTTAAAATAAAGAATATAAAATTACAAGCGCACACATATTTTCAAAATATTTTTCGGATCAAAAATGAATTAAATACGAATTTTACAAGTTTTGATCCTTTAAATGCAATAAAACTCTTAAAATCATTTTAAAATACCGAAACATCCAAATTAATTCACCCAACCATTTTAAAAACTAAATAAATATATAAAGGAAATATTACAAAAGATTTCATGATTTTTAATTCCTCCGATAATTTTATAAAATTTACAGAGGATCAAAAATGCATGATTTAAATTTTATATATATATATATATATATATATATATTTAATCCTGAAAAATACACCGACCTTCACAGCTCACACAAATCATCATATAAACACATAAACACAACTTCACATATTTTTCACCTTTCAACAATATTCGCATAATATAATTTATACTTTAGAATAAATAAATAATATTAAAATTGAATTTTTTTCTAGGTCGTTATATCCTTCCCCCCTTAATAGGATTCTGTCCTCAGAATCAATCCTAAGGACACAATTAACAATTCTCATCAAACATCTTACTTCCACTTCCCAGGTTGTATCTTCAACCTCTAGGATTCCATCATACCATCTCATAAATTTATAAGCTCATTCCTTGAGCCCTCAACTTTTCCGAAATAACCTTAAGCCTTGGTCTCCGAGTCCTTTTTAACTCTAGACGCTTATCACACGTATACAAATATCTTATTCCGAAATCAACATGACCTTGTCGTATAACCATCTATATCTCGCGTCAAAACTGATATTACCACGCCAATCCTTCGAATAACGCAATCGCGCAATTTGCTTTGATTTACAACGGCCTACACTTGGTATGACTTTCACGCTTTACGTATTACCACACGATTTCAAATAAAAATTCGAGAAAAGAATCTCAGGAAATCCCCCGATCGCTTCCACTCCACTTTTCAAGTACGATGTTGATTCAAAAGGGAATGATTAAGAAGTTTCTTTCTTTCTTTAGTCCTATAATTTTACCGAGTACCCAATCTAGAAGCTTAACATCATTTCATCCATTCTCAGTCGCATCTTTGCAATCAAATACTATAACCAAACACATACGTCCTTAGATGCATATCAAGCATAATGCTATTAACAACTCGATTATCACTCTTATAAGATATTCTGGTTCGCTAAGTCTTTTGAAGCATAGCCTCGATTATTTGCAGCTCTTGAAAGCTAATATACCCGTCATCTTGACTGTGACTTCACTCTATACAGGAACAATTCCTGAGGTCACAACTTCACTTGATACTAATCATGATACAATTCTTTAACAATTCTCAACAAGCTCCCGCTTTAGCAACACGCATATACTACTTAATACGCATCATCGCTTATTGATATATCTTAAAACGAAATCTTCCTCAATTAAAACTTTGAGAAAAGGAACATCAAGAAATTCCCCGATCATTCTTACTCCTCTTTCACGTGCAATGTTACTTGAGAAGGGAATAATCTGAAACTTCTATCTATCCTTCATCTCATTGTTTCACTGAGTACCTATCTTGGAAAATTAACCTTATATCATCTATTCCCAATCGCAATTTGAACGCGAACAACACTCTCATCTGTTATAGCATGGCATTCGCGCCAACCACCATTCGGTTTAATACTCACTTTCTACCTTCTTACAATATAGGTTTGCTAAAACATTTGAAAGAAAGCCTCAAATATTTTGTTGATTTAAAACAATTTAAAAACCATTTGAACCAACTGAAAATCCTTTTGAAAGATATTTTAGAAAATCATTTTAAGAGAAAACATTTAAAATAATAGGGTTTTAATCAAAAAGCCTTTTGAACCAAAATATTTCTGAATTTTTTTAAAAAAAAAATCAATTAGCAAACCATGACCTTGGCTTCGTCCTAACTTCCTCCAATCTTGTTTTGTGACTTCACTGTCCCGTATCCTCCATAATCACTTTCGGATCACAATTTTATATACTTGACGAGTCCTCAAGTTTGACTCTACATCTTACGACTTCAACATTTTACACCACTCTCATTAACTACCAAAATCATGATATTCGAAATTCACACTAAAACTCTTATGCAATTTTTTTTTCTTCCTTTTCTTGTAGACTCTTAAAATCACTCTCTCGATTGAATTGCATACGCTTCCTGAATCTTCGATCATCTTGTTATGTGATCTACGATCATATTGAATTTTCTGTCCGAATGTCATTTGAAATCTTATTCATTAGAATATACTTTGACTTCATTGTCTCCTTTCTGACACCTCCTTATACATACAATTTCATTCCAAGCCCTTGATATAACAAATTCCTGATTTGTTTAATCGTTAAGACCTCAATGTCTGTTTCCGACCTCACAACACCGCCTTTATCCGGTCCTCCTAATTTGCTTGTATTTCGTTGTTAGGACATAATAATAATCATGAGAAATACTCAACCCTTTTCTTTTTTTTTCTTTTTTTTTTATAGTCATCCCCATCCACTTCCTGCTAACTTCCTTCATAATCGTATTGAATTTCATGATTCTTAATAATCATAAAAGCAGTCCTGTCACTCTCTTCAATACTTCCACCAAGATTGACATGATACTATTTTTTTTTTGACAGAAATTTCCATCTTTCCAAGCTCATAACACATAGCTTTAACTTCTGACGCTACTACTTGTCACCACACTGCCTCCCTGGTTACAACCACAACTTCCCACATTTGTCTTAATAAAATCTCTAGAGATTCAACTCCCAAAATCTTATTTTTTGATCATGGAATTTCGCTAATTTTTTTGCAAATTTTATTTCTATAGGCAACTACAGTGCCCTTTTTCTTCCAACTCCCCATCTCCGGAATTCCACATTCTTTTCTTAACTAATTTATATCTTCTGGTTAGTCACTTCTTGAAACTTTCTGGTTTCTCTGTCTTCTTCCTTATTGACTTCTTATTCCATCTTGGTCAACTTTCCACCATCCTTGGTAATCCCGACTTTCTACACTGGCTTGCATAAGTTATTTATTCCACATATTCACCTTACTCCTCATTCAGTCCTAATTCGCCTTGATCATTCTTACAAACCATTCTATTTTGCTTCATTCTGCTTTACTCAAGTCGTCCTTCCTTTATTCTAAAATCTTATGTCTAACGACAGGTTCCAAACATTCACAATCTTTTGATATTCCATTTACTACCTCCGCCATTCAATAGATGTCTAAAACAATCTTCCTTCAACACCGAATATCTTACCCCAAAACATCTCCATGCTCATTCTCTTTTCGCCCTTTTCAAGATCTGCGATAATGTGCTCTTATTCACTGTCCTATTCCTTTATTCACTTCTTATTAGTCTCAAATCTTGTTCATGATTTCTCGGACCAGTATTTATTCCAATTTGACATGACATATCTGCCTTAATCGCCAAATTCTTAAACTTTCATAACCACTCCTTCGTCCATGCAGTTGTAGTTTCTATCATTTAAGACATCGTCATATCTATCTTCACATTCCTTCATCATTAGGAATTTTGAAATCAATAGGATTTTTGGCAAAAAGGAGTCAATAGAATGAATGAGCATCAAGCATGAATATACGCTGGATTTGTTTGATAAAACTTTTATTGAGGAGTTTAACTGAGAGATCAATATGATCTTTGAACTATTTTCAGGTTGCATTTGTCACATGGTCAACCACCACAGTACATAAAGATGGCCAGTCTTTAGTACTTTCATGACAAACACAATCAGTGGCGTCCCACTGGACTTCTATCACGAAGATAAGATGTCCCTGAATCCCCTATCTGCATAGGTTGTTCATCTCAGCTGGAATAGAGAAAATCAAGTATTCATGATAATGGAAAGGATTCAAGAGTTTCAAAAATCTTCATGCAAAGCTGGATCAAATACCATCTGAAATATGTATATATATATATATAGGGTCAAGTTCTATGGAGTACAGTTTAATTGGAGTACGTTGGAGTACATATACGTTCTGCACTCAAAATATTGTAAAATTTATTGTTTTGCAAACCTTGTTATATGAATATCATAATTTCATTGATAATTTTGAAAATCATGTATATTTTGCAATATGTTCATCTTGAAAATCCTTTATGTTTTGCAATCAGAACATATATGTTTTACAACCCAAATGTGTTTTGCAGAACAATTCATTTTGCAATATTTTGTTAGCAAAACATACAAAATTTTCAAGATTCTCGATGAAATAATGATGTTCATGTAATAAGATTTGCAAAATAATAAATTTTAAAATATTTTGAGTGCAGAACGTATGTGTACTCCAACGTACTCCAATTAAACTGTACTCCATAGAACTTTTCTATATATAAATATATATATAAATATATATATATATATATATATATATATATATATATATATATATATATATATATTCAAATGAATGGGATTAAATTCGATTAAATCTGATATAGAAGACTCATCATCAATGGATGTATAGAAGACTTTTCAATAGATGCTTCAATAATTGATCAAGCAAACATTCAAGAAATTCCTAATTATTCATATCCTCACTCATGTCGGCTAAGCACTAATATACTTAGCTACCATAACCGGCTTGACTACGATGAGTTGAATAAATAAGAAGATCTCAATTCATTCTCGATTGTGAACCGTCACTGCGCAACGAATTCCTCAGCAACGATACCAACCGGGAATTAATTTACAACAATTCAAGGAAAGAATAGGAAATTTCTTCAGGTAATAACTTTGAGCGAATCAATAATTAGGGGTGCACAACTACACTTAGCCTTCAATCCTTGCTAATACTCGCTTCTCACTTCGCATTCTCAACCTTCTCGTACTATCTCCGAAGCGTTTACATCGAAACTAATCTCGTAGGATGTCCTAAATTCTACGTAAAAATATCGAGATAACTTTCCCCAAACTGATAACTCCAGCTGCCCACTTAGCTTAAGCTGCTTCAGGTTCACTGTTTTTCTAATAGCTCGATCCTTAAACGATTCGAACTTCTACTCGCGCGATATGCCGAAAAACCGATTAACGTCGCGACGCTTGCAGAAGTATCCTAACGCGATCCTTACCCTAAACCGTTCTACCCGACTCCTATCTTATACTCGTACCCTAACTCTCCTAATCTATTTCAGTGACCATAACCTGTTGCTCTGATACCAACTTGTAGCATCCCAAAATCCGGGGTACAGATATGGGGCCACTAACCATAAACAATATTATACATCTCTGAATATAAATGACATTTAATAATAAAACCCCTTCACCAAGATCGCATACAGGCTATGGTATGAAACAACTATCGAAGATCATTATTACAACTCCATCTCAGAATGAAAGAATATTATACAATTTTATGAATGTACAAATTCATTGTCTAACTAAATATCCAACCTCGACAAATCCCAATCCACTAACCAACGAAATCCATGACTCGAACGTCTCCTCTCACTGCTTATAGAGCAATACCAACTGACCACTAGGTTCTCTGATCACCTCTAACAACTGGAGAAATAAACAGAAGCAAGAGTGAGCCAACAATGCTCAGCAAGTGTAAATAGTGATGACAATTTCAATAGCGACAATTTTGATAAGCAACAGAGTTTCATCTCATTTTATGAAGGAATCGATTCTATCAACTTTTCAATTATTATGAGGCCAATAACTCAACATTCATAAAGTGCATCAAGAAATAAAACTGACAAGAATTCTGATATCAAGGTATTATTAAACAAACTTTCAAGGAGTCAAGGATTAAACATCTCAATCTCAGAGTATAATTAGAATTGGAATTTTTATTTATTTTAAAAAAAAATCATTAAGGTTAGGCTGCTGATCAGTCAGCACTAACCCCGGACAATCCTTAATTGGATCCATGGCACACATTGGCCTTAATTATTTCTGACCACGAATCTGGTCTAACCTTCACGGTCCACATTTTTAAAAATCTGACCTTCACGGTCCACATTTTAAAAACAATCTGACCCTCACTGTCCATTTTTAAAACATTTCCAATTCTAAATCATCCACACTAGGTGTCGGAACAATCGACAACCTTAATTCGCAAAACACCCTGGAAACTCACGTTCCAGGTCAACAACTCAAAATTAGGAGTTAATGAGAAACGACATCATTGTCTAGTATCGACAAGTTCGATACAACACAGGGGATAACCAGATAATCAAGATCTTAAGTAAATACCGACAAGTTCGGTATTAGGTGGGGTGGAGAATATAAAGAATAACAATTCAAATAAATACCAACAGGAAGAATATGAATGACCGAAATTATTGACATTAACTTATCAAGAGAGAGATTTTACTTGAGCACATAACAGATATACATTGCAATAAGATTTTCGACCATCAAAATTCTAAGTTAAAGCGAAGATATGGTCAAACTCTAGGTGCATTGTAGAATTTAAGTTTCCATAAACAGATAAGGTAGCTTAAACATTTGTTATAAAACGATTCCAATATGGAAAAGTTCAAAAACATTTTTAAAGAAAACATTTTTCTAAATGGGGTCTTTTTGTGAAAATATGCTAGAATCAAGAGTTTCGCTAGCAGGCTTTCATAAGAGTTTAAAATCTTGGGTTTTCTTTGGTTCAGAAATTCTTAAACACTTTCGACGAAAATAGGAGAAATGGCATTCCAGGGATAAGGAAATGAATGAGAAAGGTTATTTGTTAGATTCTTTGTAAATCGGATGTTTGAATCATAAGTAGGGGAGATAAACAGCATCACACTATTTGAAAAAGTATATGTCATGCGCCATTTATACTTGGCCAAATCATCACATACTACAAGTAAATTAAATTGCATCACTTGAACAATAAGTGATTAGCAAAAATACTTGCCTCGATTCATGGAGTTCTCGATCCTAACATTGATCCTCGACTCAATTTCCATCTCTACTTCGCAACTCGCCACTTTACATTAATTCACCCGTTGGCTTTGATATTTGTTCCTTTGTTCATCTTTCCATTTTCTCACGCACTGCTCTTGACCAGGTTTCCAATTCGAACCTTTATAAGGTCAGATATTATTTCAGTATTAATTCAAGCAAAACTTCATTGCTTGTCCTATTCTACCCATATGCGTCCTATTACACTTATACACATCTTATATAATAACATATACAATACATATAGACATATCCAACCATATTCATATAGTAGTCTTAGTATAGTTAACTAAGTCACATAAACACGTCACATAATCACTTCAAAACATCACCACCACTTAATATTTAAAACCACGATATATTCTCGAAATAATCCACTGATACATATACTTAAACCCTTAGAAATCATAACACCCTTCCAAGCATTGAAATCAAATAAATTAAATAGGTTTTAAATAAATTTGTAGGGGATTTTTAGAAAATTTCGGCATGAAGTATTCGTTTATCGGACTATGGGCACAGCCCCTCAATATCAATCATACACAATTTACCCCTGTTTTTACTAAAATATAAAGCTGCCTCAACTTGCAGCAACAACACATAATAATTTACATTACACTACTACTTACGCTACACCAATGGTCGTATTTCTCACGCATTTTAATGATACACGTGATAATCAACCATTGATGTTCGTAAGCCCTAGGGAACAACCCCTAGCACTAACTATTACTTACGCTATATCAATGATCACATCACTTAAGTATATTAATTATACTCGTGATAGTTAATCATGGATATTCGTAAGCCCGAGGAACTAGTTGAAAAGAATTACACAAGTCCTTAAATATTGACATCTAGGACTTGCGATCTCATTGCAACTCCTCGCAGATAACACATAATAAAATAAATCTAACAATTACTCTTTGATATAAATCACATTTGAAAACTATACAACCAATAAATGAATTCATAATATTATATAAAAATTTAGAAATAACCTTTTTGTAATTTGAACTATCCCGGAGTCTCCGCTCAATTTCAATCAAAACCATCTTGATCACACATATAACTCACCACCAAGTATCTGACAAATACAACATTCAACAATTATTAAGACTCGACTACGATATTTAACCCATATAAGCAAATACCAAGTAATTAACAATTATGATATTCAACAAATACCCTAACTCGACTTACGGCATTTAGCACATACATACTTACAAATTATCCGACCCACATAACTACACGTTATATGACAATAGCAATTTACACTTAACAATTAACAATTAAAATATAACGATTATCAATCATTAAACCCGAATATTTCATCGGACTCGCACCTCATACCAAAAGCTATAATTAACAATTATCCCCTCCGAATTAAATACGGAAATTCAAATAATATTCATAATCTACTTACAACAATTAGCACATAAACTCACAATTTATGCCAACTTAAATTGCAACACCTACTAATTAAATTACAACCATAATATCACACAATTTAATTCTAATTAAATTACCACAATATTAACATAATTTGGAACTAATTAAATACGAAATTAAATAGGTAAGGCGTGAAATTATACCATTTCCGTCGGAAAGCTAGTCCCCGGAGTCTCTCTCTCTCTCTCTCTCTCTATAAACCACCAACACAACAACACCACTGCTGCAAACCTCTCATCACCTGACCGCCACCAACCCGAGCTCGCCGGAGAACCGCGTCGCCGCTGCTGCGCTGCTACCCCACGCGCGCGTGCGGCCTCCCCTCTCCTCCTTCGTTCGTCATCTCCCACAACCCATACACACACACAAGTGATTAACACACACTTACACACGTATATATGTATGTATATATCACTCTAATTGATTTAATTCCATACCCCCAATTTGATTTCTCTCCCTCTACTATCCTCTCTTTTTCTTATTCTTCTCTTCCCCCTTTATTTCTTTTCTCCCCTGATCTATTTCTTCTTCCCGATAGTTCTAGAGCCTGCTGCGTTTTTTTTTTTGTTATTGGGCTTGGCCCAATCTTATGCTACTACTCTACCAATTCGACCCAAGTTAAAATGCTAATAAACGACTTCTATAAATCACAATTAAATAAAACCTCCGGATAAATACACTTTTCATTTTTAAAATAAAGAATATAAAATTACAAGCGCACACATATTTTTAAAATATTTTGCGGATCAAAAATGAATTAAATACGAATTTTACAAGTTTTGATCCTTTAAATGCAATAAAACTCTTAAAATCATTTTAAAATACCGAAACATCCAAATTAATTCACCCAACCATTTTAAAAACTAAATAAATATATAAAGGAAATATTACAAAAGATTTCATGATTTTTAATTCCTCCGATAATTTTATAAAATTTACAGAGGATCAAAAATGCATGATTTAAATAATATATATATATAGGGTGAAATACCTGTTTACCCATTTTTACAAAATTAAAACCCAAAATAACCAAAGGCGGAAGTGACCGCCCAAAACACCCACAGATTGCGCATTTAGCTGATGCGTAGTGTGTACACGCATTCCTGGCTTGCGTGTAATTTATATGTCAGGTAACTATGTGCATCCCATCCATGCGTAAAATGACTTTATGCGCATGTTACGCATCTCGTTTTTGCGTATATCCCTTAATGATAGTTCAAAACACACCATGTATTGCATACATCCATGTACACTCTCATCACCAACTGTAGCAACTATAACGGGGGAAGCATCATTCATCACCATCCACAACAATCACTGCCAAAGACCCTTTTTTCCTTTAAATTCCAAACCAAAAATCATACCAGAAACCCATGATACTCACACATACATAATGTCATGCAAGCACACACCCACTAAAAATACACACATAATCGAAAATCCATCAATGAGACGTCGGTGGCGTGCCTCCCTTCTCCGACCCCTAGCACTAACTATTACTTACGCTATATCAATGATCACATCACTTAAGTATATTAATTATACTCGTGATAGTTAATCATGGATATTCGTAAGCCCGAGGAACTAGTTGAAAAGAATTACACAAGTCCTTAAATATTGACATTTAGGACTTGCGATCTCATTGCAACTCCTCGCAGATAACACATAATAAAATAAATCTAACAATTACTCTTTGATATAAATCACATTTGAAAACTATACAACCAATAAATGAATTCATAATATTATATAAAAATTTAGAAATAACCTTTTTGTAATTTGAACTATCCCGGAGTCTCCGCTCAATTTCAATCAAAACCATCTTGATCACACATATAACTCACCACCAAGTATCTGACAAATACAACATTCAACAATTATTAAGACTCGACTACGATATTTAACCCATATAAGCAAATACCAAGTAATTAACAATTATGATATTCAACAAATACCCTAACTCGACTTACGGCATTTAGCACATACATACTTACAAATTATCCGACCCACATAACTACACGTTATATGACAATAGCAATTTACACTTAACAATTAACAATTAAAATATAACGATTATCAATCATTAAACCCGAATATTTCATCGGACTCGCACCTCATACCAAAAGCTATAATTAACAATTATCCCCTCCGAATTAAATACGGAAATTCAAATAATATTCATAATCTACTTACAACAATTAGCACATAAACTCACAATTTATGCCAACTTAAATTGCAACACCTACTAATTAAATTACAACCATAATATCACACAATTTAATTCTAATTAAATTACCACAATATTAACATAATTTGGAACTAATTAAATACGAAATTAAATAGGTAAGGCGTGAAATTATACCATTTCCGTCGGAAAGCTAGTCCCCGGAGTCTCTCTCTCTCTCTCTCTCTCTATAAACCACCAACACAACAACACCACTGCTGCAAACCTCTCATCACCTGACCGCCACCAACCCGAGCTCGCCGGAGAACCGCGTCGCCGCTGCTGCGCTGCTACCCCACGCGCGCGTGCGGCCTCCCCTCTCCTCCTTCGTTCGTCATCTCCCACAACCCATACACACACACAAGTGATTAACACACACTTACACACGTATATATGTATGTATATATCACTCTAATTGATTTAATTCCATACCCCCAATTTGATTTCTCTCCCTCTACTATCCTCTCTTTTTCTTATTCTTCTCTTCCCCCTTTATTTCTTTTCTCCCCTGATCTATTTCTTCTTCCCGATAGTTCTAGAGCCTGCTGCGTTTTTTTTTTTGTTATTGGGCTTGGCCCAATCTTATGCTACTACTCTACCAATTCGACCCAAGTTAAAATGCTAATAAACGACTTCTATAAATCACAATTAAATAAAACCTCCGGATAAATACACTTTTCATTTTTAAAATAAAGAATATAAAATTACAAGCGCACACATATTTTTAAAATATTTTTCGGATCAAAAATGAATTAAATACGAATTTTACAAGTTTTGATCCTTTAAATGCAATAAAACTCTTAAAATCATTTTAAAATACCGAAACATCCAAATTAATTCACCCAACCATTTTAAAAACTAAATAAATATATAAAGGAAATATTACAAAAGATTTCATGATTTTTAATTCCTCCGATAATTTTATAAAATTTACAGAGGATCAAAAATGCATGATTTAAATAATATATATATATAGGGTGAAATACCTGTTTACCCATTTTTACAAAATTAAAACCCAAAATAACCAAAGGCGGAAGTGACCGCCCAAAACACCCACAGATTGCGCATTTAGCTGATGCGTAGTGTGTACACGCATTCCTGGCTTGCGTGTAATTTATATGTCAGGTAACTATGTGCATCCCATCCATGCGTAAAATGACTTTATGCGCATGTTACGCATCTCGTTTTTGCGTATATCCCTTAATGATAGTTCAAAACACACCATGTATTGCATACATCCATGTACACTCTCATCACCAACTGTAGCAACTATAACGGGGGAAGCATCATTCATCACCATCCACAACAATCACTGCCAAAGACCCTTTTTTCCTTTAAATTCCAAACCAAAAATCATACCAGAAACCCATGATACTCACACATACATAATGTCATGCAAGCACACACCCACTAAAAATACACACATAATCGAAAATCCATCAATGAGACGTCGGTGGCGTGCCTCCCTTCTCCGACCCCTAGCACTAACTATTACTTACGCTATATCAATGATCACATCACTTAAGTATATTAATTATACTCGTGATAGTTAATCATGGATATTCGTAAGCCCGAGGAACTAGTTGAAAAGAATTACACAAGTCCTTAAATATTGACATTTAGGACTTGCGATCTCATTGCAACTCCTCGCAGATAACACATAATAAAATAAATCTAACAATTACTCTTTGATATAAATCACATTTGAAAACTATACAACCAATAAATGAATTCATAATATTATATAAAAATTTAGAAATAACCTTTTTGTAATTTGAACTATCCCGGAGTCTCCGCTCAATTTCAATCAAAACCATCTTGATCACACATATAACTCACCACCAAGTATCTGACAAATACAACATTCAACAATTATTAAGACTCGACTACGATATTTAACCCATATAAGCAAATACCAAGTAATTAACAATTATGATATTCAACAAATACCCTAACTCGACTTACGGCATTTAGCACATACATACTTACAAATTATCCGACCCACATAACTACACGTTATATGACAATAGCAATTTACACTTAACAATTAACAATTAAAATATAACGATTATCAATCATTAAACCCGAATATTTCATCGGACTCGCACCTCATACCAAAAGCTATAATTAACAATTATCCCCTCCGAATTAAATACGGAAATTCAAATAATATTCATAATCTACTTACAACAATTAGCACATAAAATCACAATTTATGCCAACTTAAATTGCAACACCTACTAATTAAATTACAACCATAATATCACACAATTTAATTCTAATTAAA
Organism: Kitagawia praeruptora; assembly: GCA_037693485.1. NCBI lineage: Eukaryota > Viridiplantae > Streptophyta > Magnoliopsida > Apiales > Apiaceae > Kitagawia > Kitagawia praeruptora. The sequence goes on along the minus strand of CM075344.1, from coordinate 152,671,944 downwards.
TTACCACAATATTAACATAATTTGGAACTAATTAAATACGAAATTAAATAGGTAAGGCGTGAAATTATACCATTTCCGTCGGAAAGCTAGTCCCCGGAGTCTCTCTCTCTCTCTCTCTCTCTCTCTCTCTCTATAAACCACCAACACAACAACACCACTGCTGCAAACCTCTCATCACTTGACCGCCACCAACCCGAGCTCGCCGGAGAACCGCGCCGCCGCTGCTGCGCTCCTACCCCACGCGCGCGTGCGGCCTCCCCTCTCCTCCTTCGTTCGTCATCTCCCACAACCCATACACACACACAAGTGATTAACACACACTTACACACGTATATATGTATGTATATATCACTCTAATTGATTTAATTCCATACCCCCAATTTGATTTCTCTCCCTCTACTATCCTCTCTTTTTCTTATTCTTCTCTTCCCCCTTTATTTCTTTTCTCCCCTGATCTATTTCTTCTTCCCGATAGTTCTAGAGCCTGCTGCGTTTTTTTTTGTTATTGGGCTTGGCCCAATCTTATGCTACTACTCTACCAATTCGACCCAATTTAAAATGCTAATAAACGACTTCTATAAATCACAATTAAATAAAACCTCCGGATAAATACACTTTTCATTTTTAAAATAAAGAATATAAAATTACAAGCGCACACATATTTTTAAAATATTTTTCGGATCAAAAATGAATTAAATACGAATTTTACAAGTTTTGATCCTTTAAATGCAATAAAACTCTTAAAATCATTTTAAAATACCGAAACATCCAAATTAATTCACCCAACCATTTTAAAAACTAAATAAATATATAAAGGAAATATTACAAAAGATTTCATGATTTTTAATTCCTCCGATAATTTTATAAAATTTACAGAGGATCAAAAATGCATGATTTAAATAATATATATATATAGGGTGAAATACCTGTTTACCCATTTTTACAAAATTAAAACCCAAAATAACCAAAGGCGGAAGTGACCGCCCAAAACACCCACAGATTGCGCATTTAGCTGATGCGTAGTGTGTACACGCATTCCTGGCTTGCGTGTAATTTATATGTCAGGTAACTATGTGCATCCCATCCATGCGTAAAATGACTTTATGCGCATGTTACGCATCTCGTTTTTGCGTATATCCCTTAATGATAGTTCAAAACACACCATGTATTGCATACATCCATGTACACTCTCATCACCAACTGTAGCAACTATAACGGGGGAAGCATCATTCATCACCATCCACAACAATCACTGCCAAAGACCCTTTTTTCCTTTAAATTCCAAACCAAAAATCATACCAGAAACCCATGATACTCACACATACATAATGTCATGCAAGCACACACCCACTAAAAATACACACATAATCGAAAATCCATCAATGAGACGTCGGTGGCGTGCCTCCCTTCTCCGACCAACATCACCACCGTAGCTTCATGTTCCAACAATCAACTCCAACCCCCCAAAATCATAAAACAAATATACATATATCATACACCATAAACCAATTAAACAATATTGAAATCCATACAATTATATCTCAATCTATAATACAATCATAATTAAATAATCTAAAAAACACAATTCAACCATCCCCAAATTTCGAATTTGTAATTTCGAGATCTAAAGCCCTACAAGACACTGCTTGTTTAAAAGATAAAATTATGAGCAATCAATTAATACTGTTGGATGTATGATTAGAAGTATGAATTATAAAATATAAATATTTGAGATTGAAGATGTAAGAGGAAGAAGAAAGAGAGATGATATATGTAAATATATTGACGTCTGTATACATATACACATTGATGGTAATATTAATATATTTAGAATACGCATGTCTAAATTGCGGGTTAGGTGGGTATTTAGGGCAATCATTACCGACAAAGTGTAGTTTGGGCGGACGTTGTTGAAAAATGGAGTATTTCAGTCAATTTCTCATATATATATATATATATATATATATAATCCTAAAAAATACACCGACCTTCACAGCTCACACAAATCATCATATAAACACATAAACACAACTTCACATATTTTTCACCTTTATAACAATATTCGCATAATATAATTTATACTTTAGAATAAATAAATAATATTAAAATTGAATTTTTTTTCTAGGTCGTTATATGAACAGTAGCAGTCAGCGGGTGAAAAATCCGCCAGAATTTCTAATTTTGTTTTGGCCATATCTTGAGTTCTACAAGTCCGTTTTGGACAATTCAACTGCCCACGCGAAGATAACGGAATTTTCTATCATTCTAAGGTGGTCCGGAGTCCAGAATTATTGAAGAGAATTTTCCTTCAAAACAGAATCAACGAAAATTGCCAGAATTCAATTATAAACAGGAAATTGCCACAATTCCTACTTCTAATCAGTATGGTAATTACCCTGGCCGGCTGGTATTTTTCAGAATCAGTCTTATACATGGATTTGCAATTCTTATCTCATTCAAGAATGGAAATTGCCTTATTCTATTTCAACTCAAAAACGACAATTGCTTTGTGGAGAGGCAAATCGAGGCTATAAATACACATCTAGGGGGACATAATCAATACACCACCACACCACCAGAGATCATACACTTACAACACATCCACACGAGTTGAAGACTTTTGGAGAGCACGAGAAGGCTACGAAGGCCAATTTCACATCTTGTATATTAGGCGTTAGCTTTTGGATGCTATTCCGGACTTGTCTTCTTAACTTTGTTACTCTATATTCTATTCATCTATTCATTCTTGATTCTTTGTTTTATACCATGTTTGCATCAAACCCCATGACGATGAACAGTTCGATTATGAGCTAATCATTGTCATGGGATTCTAACGGATTTATCTATGTATCTTAGTAGTTTGTATGCTTTAAAGATTTGTGTGTGATGTATATTTGATATCCTCGTATGGTTGTGATTCATGTGTTTAGATGCGTCATGAACATCTAATTTGTTAATCTCTTGTGAAGCGAGAGTGGATCTTGAGATTTAGAACTTGTCATGCTAGCATAGGATAGGTTGATGTTTTAACATCATGATTTGTGGCGTGAATAGAGATATTATGCTGCCCTATGTGATCTTAATAGACAACTTGTTCTTCAACTGTTATGTTTTCAAATCTTATAGAGATATAGGGTCTAAATATAATTGGTGTCTATTCATCTTCTATATCTTTTGTGGATGTATGATTAGTTTGGTGTTTGTATACCGAGAGGTAGCTTATACTTGTTTCGTGTTATCCAATCAGATATCATATCCATTGCATATAGTGATTAAAGGCGTCAGATCTAAGCAAAGTATTTAATGAAGTTAGGATTCCATGCTTTCTCTTGTAGAAGTAATTAGATTTAAATTCTCGTTAGTTAGTTAATTCTTAGTTTGTTAATTTGTTTCTTAGTTAATTTTTAGTTAATCAAACTCCAAATTGTTATTTGTCTTAGTAGTGAATAATAATCATACATTGTTGCATAGGTACATCTACTGAATTAAAACCATAACCAGATCTATGTGGGAATGAACTTGACTTATTCATATATTACTTGTGACCATGTACGCTTGCGTGATTTAGTGCAAACAACTGGGTCCCGTTCCACTGAGACAGATGTAATGCTCTCATCTATTGAGTTTTTCAACATTTCAAAACTATTTACTTTTCTCTTGCCAATGGGCTTCTCTGTCAAAACTGCTACATGCTTCTGTTTCCTTGCTACTGCAACTGTCTTCCCCTTTATCTTGGTTGTACGATAGGCTTGTGCTCTTGTCTTTCTTCTGTTAGATGTGAAGTTCTTAACAAGCTTTTGTGCTTTGACAGTTTCTTCAGATTGACTCTTGACAGCATCTTTCATGACAGCATCTTTGACAGCTTCTTCTGTTTGGCTCTTGACGACATCTTTCACTTGGGTGTCTCCAGCCATTTTGACAGTATCCTTGTTGACAGTATCTTTTTCAGCATCAAAACATTCAACTACTAATCTCAAGATACTTGCCTCCAAGGCTTCAAGAATTTCTAACTCCCCTTCATCATTAACAACATCTTTCTTTTCAGTATTGGGAGTTTCTTGCTCTTCTTGGGTAGCATCCATCTGAGTTTGTGTAGCAACATTCTCAGAGGCTTCTCTTCTAGAACTCCTGATTTCTCCAGGTCCACCACTTCCTCCAATTTCATCCTCATCATCATCCAAAGTATCATCATAGGTGCAACTTCCTCCTATCTTGGCATTAGCATCAGAGATCAGCTTCCTAATGATTAAGCTAATTTCCTCATCTCTTTTTGCTAATAGCCTATGAATATCCTTGACAGCTTTAACCTTGTCACTGGTGATACTGGATTTGAGAAGTTTCTTCAGCACTGTCATGATTGTTTCAGTGCTTAGTCCTGAAACCTTATCCATTGGTAAGAAATCCAACCTTCTTGCTCCTGTCTTTGTTATCCTTCTGAAACACACACCATAAGGATTTTGAATCACCTCAGGGAGTTTGTCTTTAACCATCCTTTTAATTTGTGTTATCAGACTGTCATTGAAGGTTGTTGAATTTCTGACCACCAATGTTCCAAGGACTTGGAGTACTCTAGCATGCAGACTTTGTAAAAGTTGCATTGTAATGAATATGGTCAAACGGTTCTTCAGATAAACTTGAACAGCCCACCTTCTTTCCAAGTTGATTCTCACGGAGATACTTATTACTTTGCTTTTCAGTGTTGATGCCAATTTTGTAAAAGCTCCCCCTGCTTCACTAATTGATTCATCCACCAACTTACTGAAATCTTCATCTTTGTTGTTCAAAGTACTCTCCATGTGGTCAATCATCATCAATTTTGCATTTTAAAGGGCATATTCACTTTCATCTGACCAAGTAGTTCCCGTAGACATGTTCACATACTCAAGCATTTTGCCTTTGCCTTTACCCAGTGCATTTTGAATTTCTTTTTCTCTTCATTCCTTCTGCAACTTCTGGAATGGAGCTTCGACTTCCTCAGGATTTGGCTCATTGATTTTCAGTGGTGGCAGTACTGTTCTCTCAGACTTTGAGTCTTCTTTAATTGCTCCAATACTTCTTTAGATAACAACACTGCCTCAGCATCTATTTCTCCTTCAATCAACTCACCAATTCCAGCTTCCTTTAGTTCTTCACCAAAGTTTCTTTCTTCTTCCTCTTGCTCCCCCTCACTTCCATCTCCATCTTCTTCCACAACTTGCTCCCCTTCACTTCTTGGCTCCCCCTCACCTGTAGCTCCACCTTGTTTCTCCTTTTCTACCAGAGTTGCTTCATTCTGATCTACCACTTTCTCTCCACCCTTATTCTGATCTACCACTTTCTCCCCCTTAGTTGAGTTGGCAGCACCAAGGATAGCAGAGAATGATAGAAGAGTCTGTTTAATCTCAGCAAAACCAGTAGCTACCATAGTGGATAGAGCATCAAGTTTAGCTTCCATGGATGCACATCTGCCCTCAATGGATTCCAACCTTGATTCAGCTTGTTTAGAAGGACCACCAGTTCTCAATCTTTTTGATGGCAAAGAAAGAGACTGGGGCAAGGAGGCTATAGGGTTTCTCACACTCTCATTATTTTTCTGAGTGATCTCATCACTCCTCACAGAATGACTCACAAGGCCTAGTGCCTTAGTGTGTGGGGTTCCCTCAATTTCACTCTGGACATGCTCAAGTCCCTCACCTTTTGCCAGCTCATTTGGTTGCCTCTCATTTTTATGTTCACCTCTCTTTTCTTTTATCTCTCTTTTTCTTTTCACTCCCTCACTCATCCTAGATGCATGGGTATAAACAGTACTTGCATGCATTTTAGTTGAAGAAGTAGAAAGTTTAGATTGTACCTTCAAAGCAGAGATAGTCATTTGATCATTATCTGAAGCATCTTCAACAATTACATTATCATGATCAAGCTGTGTAGAGGTGACAGCATCTTTACCCAAAATGTTACTGTCCACAGGTGGGTTGACAGCAACTTTTGTGGTGTCTTTGACAGTAGCTGAGGCTGTGACAACAACTTCCTGAAGGTCAGTTGCTCTTTGGAGTTCGACCAAGATGTTGGCTGTTTCATTTTCTGGCAGAGTACCATCTTGATCTAGCTCAGTGTTTGAGGGAGTGGTATCCATTTCACTTTGAGAAATGGGTTCTTGTGGACTACTTGATGGGGGCTCATCCATGACTTGAGATAGATGATAAAAACCTGAAGGGTTTGGACTGTCCCCTTCTCTAGGTTGTTGAGAAGAAACAATTGATGGATTAGAGAATAAAGAAGATGATGGTATAGAAGAGATTTTTGACTGTTCCACAAGGGTAACTTGTGGAACATCAAGAGTAGAAGTTTCATGACCCTCACTGTGCCCTAACTCTGTGTGCATTTCTACAAGTGCAGGCTCCTCATGAGTGAGTACATGAGGTTGTGTTGACTCTTTACAGGATGCCTTGGGAGACAGGCCAGTTTCAAAAAATACTTCTTGTTGAGAAGAAGCACCTAGGGATGAGTTTGATTCCCTTTTATCCTCCACAGCCTTTTGTGAGACTGTGGGGTGGCTGACATTGGCTTTGCCCCTCTTAGCTCTCTTCTTCTTAGGCTCAAGAGGAACCACTGTGGGTTCACTTTCACTAACATCCTTATTTGCTGCATCATGTGCAGTTTCTCCCTCAACATTCTCAGAACTACTACCAACACCAGTTTCCAAGGGTCTTTTCTTGGATTCTTGCAGAGTTGTTTTTGTGGTCTTTAGTTATCTAGAGTAGAATGTGGGTTAGCTAAATTTGGGTCTAATTCGGCTTCATTCTCAAAGGAGAAGATAACATACCCAGAGGGTAGTGCTACATCAAGATTAGGCTCTTGATTAGCCATGTGCTTGGTGAAACAGAGTGGAATGTGTGCATTTGAATTTTGTGAATTGAGTGATGTGTGTGTATTTCTTTTCAAAACATTGCATTCTATAGTGAGAGATGCATTATCATCAATACCACATAATGAATTCAAACACATTGTAAGAAAGCGAGGATAGACATGTACCTTCCTGCTAAGAGCTGACTTTAGTTAGCTCATAAGCAACTATCCTACATCCACTTTGTATCCATGGACAAGAGAGTGAGTGAGCTTCTTGATATAGTAGGGAATTCCATTTCAGCTAGTGGTTTTGGTCGAGAAAACCTTCACCGTGACATCAAAAACCATGCTCCATTCTTTCCTCAAATGCTTTCTGTCCATTTCACCAGTCGAGTACCATTTTGTTTGGACTTCTATGTTTAGGTTTTTCTATTAGATTTTCTATTTAATTTTATTTATGTGCTTGATTGTTGGACATCATAAATTTTGTGTACTAATTAATATTATGTGATCGATAAGGGCTTGTTTTAATTTGTTTTTGTTCTCTTTGTTAGGTTGAATATGGATTTTAATGATATACTATTGTGCATGATGATATATTATTATTTGACTCCATATCAAAAACAAAGAAGGCCCAGGAAAAGAGACCTCACTTCGACTTTTACAGGGCACGTTTATACATTAGAGTTGTTAAAAGGTCCAGGCACACAATGCCATGATTTGATGCGCTTGTCTCGAACTGCATATGTGCAATTATGTGATCATTTTAGACAAAAATATTGGTTACAAGATAGTCAATATATTACAGTTGAAGAAAAAATGGCAATATTTTTTATAGTCATTGGACATAATGAACGTCTTCGGGTGCTCAAACATGATTTTCAGCACTCTTCTCAAACTATTCATAACTATTTTCATTAGGTACTAAATGGAATGATGGAATTTGCAAAAGAAATTATAGTGCCAATCTCATTTGATCTAAACCCAGATATTCCAGGCAATCATAAGGCATTGAGAAGAATTTTTTCGGTAAATCTATGTTCTTAATACTACTTCATTAATACATTTTTATTTATATTTTATATATTTAGATTACTATTTTTTATTAATACAGGGAGCAGTTGGTGAATTGGATGGTACACTTATTCCTGCAGTTATTCCTAATGATCAACAAACTTGTTATAGAGGAAGAGGAATAGGTGAATGCTACCAAAATGTTCTAGGAGTTACCTTTGTTTTGGCTGGTTGGGAAGGAGTGCGCATGATTCAAGAGTTTTAATAGAAGTTGCTTTTGATCTGGACGCGGGCTTTCTTTTTCCTCCACCAAGTACTTAATATTGTGTTTATTCATTTTAGAATTTATAATTTTTTTAAGTATTTAAGTATTACTTCTTTTTTAAAATTATAGATAAATATGATTTATGTGATGCTGCATATACAAAACACAAGAGGATTTTTGGTGCCATTTCGCAATACAAGATATTGGCAAGCAGATTTTAATAATCGCCGTCCTTCGACAAAACAAGAAAAGTTTAATCATGCACATGCACGATTCAAAAATGTTATTGAACGGGCATTTGGAGTGTTAAAATCAAGATTTCCAATACTGAAACAAATGGCTCCGTATCCTTTTCATGTACAAAAATATAATTGTTGCTTGCTTTGCGGTGTACAATTTTATTTGCGATGTACAATTTTATTAGAATAGAGAAAATTGATGATACTTTATTTGCTGAATATGATAATGTTGTAAGTTCAGACGAGGAAGAAGAAGGAGATATAAATGAAAATCAGTTGACTCGAGAATAACACTATAGACAACAATGAGGGGCTCAAGGAGTGCAATATATGAATACTTTACGGGATCAAATTGCAAATCAATTAGATAGAGCATAGATTTTCTAGTGTTTTTTCTTATCACTTCATTTTAGGTGTTATGATATTTTTTTTCAATATTATTTTTCGGATTGTTAATTTAGGATCAAGTTTGAGGATAAATAGCAAATGTATTGTCATTCAGATATTTTTATGTACTCCCTCCGTCCCGGTTGTTTCTTTACATTACCATTTTTCACGGAGACCAAGAAATATTGTTAAGATAAATGAAGTAGTGGGTGTAATAGTGATTTTATTGTTAAAATAAGTGAAATAGTGGGTGTAATAGTGTAAAGTATTGAAAAAGTGGAGTGAAGTAGTGGATGTAATAATGTATTTTATTGTTAAAAGTTACTATTTTTAGTAATGTAAAGAATTGATGGGACGTCACAAAAAGGAAATTGTAAAAAAATGGATGGGACAGAGGGAGTAGTTGCTATTAAACATACTAAACAGTGATTTTCAATCAATAAATTTTTTATTCGAATAATTTTTTCATTCAATGTATTCAGAAAATTTAATGATTCAATAATTTTGATTCAGATTTATGAAACAGAAGTGCAGCCGATCACCTAACTGAACTTGCTATAACTACCTTGCAATCTTGTATACACAACTTGCAAGTTTAGCAATGTAAATTGCCGCCCACCCCAACCCCAACCCCAACCCCAATATTCATGCGGAAAGAAATAGAGGCCAACAAAGGGTTGATTTTGTGGTTGAGGTCTTGGTTTCTATAAAAGAGGTCAAGAGTTCGATTTTTGGTGGGTGCGTGCATTTAATTATCAAAAAAGGAAATAGAGTCGGGAAAATTTACGAATATCTCGAAGCAATAGAATGCAGGTGATCGAAAATTAGAGGCCAAAAGAGCGAATTTAAAAGGAGCCATTTAAAAGTGCCAACGGTACCGAATTAGATGAATAAAGTGGGTTTGATTGGGACTTGGCCGGGGTGTTAAGGTAAGTGAAACAGGAGAGTGTAGGGACCCGTCTTCCATGTGTTCCCATGTTCCCATGTCCGCTTCCACAAATCAGCACGCTAACTCCCGTTTTCTCCGCGTTGCTGTCAAACATAAAGTGAAAATGTAATTTTAAATTTTTTAAATATTTTTTGGCAAATAAATAATGAATAATGTTACATATCCTGAAAATAATCCTATAATTGTTCTTAAATTATATATGACATCATTTTATTAGTGAAATGTATATTAATGCACCATGCACAAAAGTGCCGATTTCATTTATAAAAATATAATCAATTATATTAATAATTTGGCATATAGGAACAATTTTGTAAACGGTTCAAGAATTCTCACATTTCTCATAAATATATTTTGAACAACTTATTGGCGTTCCTACAATTTAGAAATAATGTGGAATTAAAGTAAACACATTGCTCAACTCTTCGAACAAATAAAAAACTAAAGGCAAATATATATTTAGTTATAATTTACAATTAAATTAAGTGTTCAATTTTTTCCCAAAAACTTATAGATGCTGTTCTTAAATTCTGTTTTTTTAGTTAAGTTACTTCATTATTTTGCTTAATTTTTTATTGAACCAAACAAAACTAGTCTTGTTTTTGGACAAATTTATACTACTACCTACCGTTCTAGAATTCTAGGTGCAGTTCAATCCGAAACGGGAACAAATTCTCCCTTGAACAGCATCGCTTTAGTTCAAAGAATGGGGATAACAGGATAAGGCGGAAATCACGGGAGTTGACTCCCATTGAAATCATGGGGCAGATCCCATTAATTTGTCCTCGTGTATTCGGCCTTGCTAAATCTCCTAGGTTCTAAAAATCGCAAAGTCAGCTGATTATTCATTTGGAGTACTCGTTTTTAATATCTTGATGTTGGCTATATTTGTCGAACCTCTAGAGACCTGTAGTGAATTGTCACTTCACTTATTTCTATATTAAAATTATATATTCTAATCTCTAGAGATCTGTAGTGAATTGTCACATCACTTATTTCTATATTAAAATTATATATTCCATTAACAACAACTTGAAATATTAATAACATACTATTTTTAAAATATAGCCAATCATTATAGCCAATACCCTCGGAACACAATGTCTTACAGGTTCGACAAATTTTACCTAATCAATATTTTATGTAATTTAGCCAATCATTTTTAGCTAACGCCATTGGAGACATTGGAGATGCTCTTATAGGCTGTGCAAAGCACAGGTTATTTATAATTTTTTATAATTTGTTATAATATTGTATAATATTGTAAATATTAATTTTAATATGTTATTGGAAGAATTCAAACATTACATTTTTGTATATAATAATTTTTAGTAATAAATCTATATTAATATGTTGTTGGCGGGAATCGAACCTTAGATCTTTATATATAACAATTTTTAATATTGTTATACCTAACTGTCATGATCTATTTGAATTGAAAATCTAACGATAACCAAAAATAGGAGATAACCAGAAAATGGGTTAACCAAACCATAAATTATACCCCATTTTGCTTATTATAATTATAGATAGTATAGATAGTATACCTTATATATATATATATAATAAACAGGATCTGGACCCATTTTCGTACACTTCCGATTAATTCAACATAAATATTCACGAAACATGGTAATTCATTTAATTTCATATTTTTTAAGGAACTCAAATCTATAATTTTAGATGATAAATCCCTAAATTAGGTTATCAATTAAACACGTGATGGATTGATATATAGGGTCTGTTTGGTAAATCCGTTGCCCAACTTATAAGCAACTTATTTTGGAAAAAATTTCGTATTTACATACTTTTTTTTAAAGAAAAATGTGTATGGGGAGTTCAATATTCGTTATCTTGCAAAAATAAGTTACTTATTTCAGAAAAAAGTACATATTTCCTAACTTCTTTCCAGAATAAGTAACTTATTTCTGAAAAATAAGATTTCTCAAACGGCCCCATAATATGACTTGTGAGATATTATTATTAAGTACGTAGTACATTTAAATTCTTAATATTCAGTACATTTTTCTTCATTTATCAGTACCAGTACTTTCTTGGTTCTTACAAAGTTACTCTCTCAGCATCTGAATTGTATTATATTGAGGACGGATACGTATTTTAAGTCTCCCAAAAATAGAGTTTCATAATTTATTTTTAATTTTTTTCTTTTGAATTTAAATTTTTATTCATAAAAAATCTTTTTAAAATAAATTATAAAACTAACTTTATAGGAATCGTAAAATGAGAAATAAGTAAGACGGAGGAGGGTTAAATTAAAATTTTATACTAAATAAACATGTATACTGATTCAAATTAATACTTGCGAAGTACATTAACAAAACTTAATATTTCATATCTGATAAGAAAGGGTGAAGGTCCAGAATACCCACAAATTAAATAAGTGTAACCAAAATACCCAGCACTAAATTGGGCGGCCCTAAATACCCACGAGACACGCTACTCATAGTGGAGCATTTCCAGATACGTTATTGGGAGTGTAGTCAAGCCATTGCCAGAACCGTAACACCATGATACGCCAGTGACACTCGCGTAGTCAGGCCTTGATATGCTGTTCACACTGGTGTGTTGCAAGACACGCCGCTCTCAGCGGTGCATCTGACGTCAGCCAATGTCATAATCATTGTTTTCCAGAAAACGAGCTTCTCTCTAGTCTATGGCGATTTTGGGCGATTCCGGCGACAATTTCGTTTTCCCTCCGTTCGTCCATCTACTTACTTTTCCAACCATCTCCTATATATCATTAGAATCGTCTCTCGATTCTCTACAGAACTATACCTTTCGCCGGATTTGTAATGCCCAAACCAAACCCCGGATTTGTAACGCCCAAACCAAACCCCCCTTGTTTCCGACGAGTTTGCACAGATCCTACGGGCCGGAGGAGAGAAAGGGACACGAGGGAGATGAAGGAGATGAGATGAAGGTGAAACGGGGGTGTTGTGGTGGAGGTTTGGAGACCAGAGAAGTACTGTGGACGGAGATCGGTGAGATCGATTGATCGACAAGAACGATTGATCGGCGAGAGAGAGAACTGAGAGTGAACTACAGTGACGAGCGGATACGCCACTCCCAGTGGCGTATCGGGGGGTAGATAAGGCCATGTTTCCGCCCTTGGGTATTTTAGAATATAGGAATTTGATTTTGAGGCATTTTGGTCATTTTCTCGATAAGAAAACATGATAAATTATTTTCTAACAAATTATACCAAAACTCCGAGAGCAACATGAATCAACAACGTGTAACTTATCAGTAACGTGTAATAACGTGTAGTTATTTTGAAGACCGGATTCAGTGGAAATTTGTATCAGTGATGGTTTAGTAGGAATTTGTATCAATGATGACTTAGTAGGAATTTGTATCAGTAATTGGATTATGTCTTATGTCTTATTCTAATAAAATCTTTACCTATAAAAAAACAACAACGTGTAACTTACAATTCACCCTTTCAACATTGTCGGGGGAAAACAAAATTCACCCTAGCTAGAGAGTAGACAGACGATCAAATATGGGTTTCTGGATCCTACAAGTTTTGGTGAATGGTGATCGATCAGAATTGCAAGGTTTCAAATAAGAAATTATAATATAAATGATAATAAATAATTATTACAAAAATGATCGACTCATTTAATATAACATATTTTTTTATAAATATTTCAAAAAAATGAACTTATTATTACACCTACACATTTCATATAATTTTTTTTATTTCTATGAATGTAAATATTGATTAATAAAATTTATTATTTATTTTTTAAATAAAGTGCAATATTAACCACTCCTTCCCTCCTATTTTACATATTCATTCTGAAACAAACACAAATAATAAGAAAATGTTAATTGAATATTTTTTTTATTATGGATACCTCCAAATCATTTATTTTGAAAAGAAGAATTCAACTAAGTTTAAGTGAATCAAAATTTTAAATTAATACTTATAGCGATAGTTTTAAAACATTATCTTTAAATTTAGTTTAAAAAATAAAAATGAATCCAATATAAAAAAAAAGTAAAAAAATAAAAAATAAAAATAAACATATCTTTAAGAATAAAATTTAATTTAAAAACGAAGAAGTAGAAGAGGACGAAAATATACTATTTAGTAATGATGGGACGAAAATTTAGTATATTTAATATCTTTTTCTTGTAGTACTTGTACTTCTCCATCTCTATCCCTCTCATTTCTTTATACTTTTTTGGGTCACCAATTCTTTACATTATTAAAAATAGTAATTTTTAACAATGAAATATATTATTACATCCACTATTTCATTTTATTTTTTCAATACTGTACACTATTACATTCATTACTTTACTTATTTTAATAAAAAAAATCACTATTACACTCACTACTTCACTTATTTTAATAATAAAATATATTATTATATCCACTATTTCACTTATTTTATTTATAATAGTTGGTTTCCATGTAAAAAGTAAATGTAAAGAATCTGCATGACCGAGCAGAGGGTGTAATTGTAATTTTCAAAAATGAACGGGTAGAAGAGGACGAAATTATACTAAAAATTTACCCGTATTTAGTATATATCATGATTCATGGGACAAGTAGGTCAATGTTGATGCATACAAGTATACAACTGACAAGTTGTATTGAAAGATTTAGCTCGCGGACCAAGACTAAACGAGACCAAATCCATTCCAGCGACTTTAGTCACTTCTTGCCGTGACACAATTTTTTTTTTTTTTTGCTTGTCGAAAAGTGGCACAAATTTTGTTTCTATTCACTTAGCTAACGAAGGCTGTCCAACTAAGGCTGTTTTGCGCGTGGTGGAGATGCTAACAGTAGGTGGACCAACGTGGCGAAGGCTATCCGGTGTGTGGGCGAGAAAGTGGTGGGGGTTTCCTCAGGAAGGTACAGTGGCCATAAGGAGTCGTGGTGGTGGAACGAGGAGGTGCAAAAGAAAGTTAAGGCTAAACTTGCGCTCTTTAAAGAGCTTATGTTCATGTGTGCAGGGGCGGAGAGGACTCTGAAGATGGAAGCGTACAAGGTGGCGAGACGAGAGGCAAAAAAGGCCGTGGCAAAAGCCAAAGAGGAAGCCTATGAGGGGCTGTACAAGCGGCTAGATACCAAGGAAGGAGCGAATGCTATCTTTAAACTAGCCAAAGCTAGGGAGAGAGGGCGGCGCGACCTGGGTTCTGTTAAGTTTGTTAAGGATGATTCAGGCCAGGTGTTATTGAAGGAAGAGGCTATCAAGGAGAGGTGGAGCTCGTATTTCCATTATCTTTTCAACGAGCCTAGGAGGAGTGATTCGGGTGTGGAGCTAGAGGTCCCTCCTTCGTCGGTGCTTTCTATCGGTTCCTGTGAGCGTATCAGCAAGGAGGAAGTCAAAGGTGCTCTTCTTAAAATGGCCAGAGGGAAGGCGGTTGGCCCGGATCAGATCCCAATCGAGGCGTGGTTTTGCCTGGGTGAGGTTGGCGTTCTATGGTTAGCAGATTTGTTCAATGATATCCTCTTGGGGGATAAGATGCCTACTGAATGGAGGCATAGTTTCGTGGTCCCTTTTTTCAAGAACAAAGGCGATGCCCAGAGTTGTAGTAACTATAGGGGCATTAAATTACTCAGCCATACTATGAAACTTTGGGAGAGAGTGGTTGAAAGCCGGATTAGAAGAGAAATTGTAATCTCAGAGAATCAATTTGGCTTTATGCCGGGGAGATCAACGACCGAGGCCATCCATCTAGTCAGACGCCTTATGGAGAAGTTTAGGGAGCGTCGCAGAGATCTTCACATGGTGTTCATTGATCTTGAGAAGGCTTATGATAGCATTCCCCGTGAAGCTATTTGGAAGAGCCTTATAGAGAGGGGAGTATCGTCATCGTATGTTAGGGCGATTCAAGACATGTACTCCCTAGCTAGTTCTTGCGTCCGGACCCCAGTGGGTGACTCTCACTTTTTCCCTGTTGAGATAGGGCTTCATCAGGGATCGGCCCTAAGTCCTCTTCTTTTCGCCCTTATCCTAGATGTCATGTCGCGAGGGATTCAAGATACCGTCCCTTGGTGCATGCTCTTCGCCGATGATATCGTGTTAGTGGCGGAGTCGAGGGGGGAGGTTAACGAGAAGTTGGAACTTTGGAGATCTACGTTGGAGTCCCAAGGATTGCGTTTGAGCCGTTCTAAAACCGAATATCTTTGGTGTAACTTCAGTGGTGAGGAGAGCGAGGGAGGAGTGGCAGTTAAGATCCAAGATCAGATCGTACCTAGTACGGATAAGTTCAAGTATCTAGGGTCGATCATTCAGAAGGAGGGTGAGGTTGTAGACGATGTCATACATCGTATCAAGGCTGGGTGGCTTAGGTGGAGGGCAGCGTCAGGGGTGATGTGCGACAAGAAGGTCCCTTTAAAGTTGAAAGGGAAATTTTATAGAGCGGCAATCCGGCCAGCGATGCTTTACGGTTCTGAATGTTGGGCGGCGAAGAAGGATATCGAAAGGAAGCTGGAAGCGGCTGAAATGAGGATGTTGCGGTGGTCGTGTGGGCGCACGATGTTAGATAGAATCCCGAATGGGGTGTTTAGGAGCGAGCTTGAAGTGGCACCTCTTTCTGCGAAAGTTAGGGAAGGGAGGTTGAGATGGTTCGGCCACGTCCGTAGGAGGTTGGCTGGAGCCCCAGTGAGGAGGGTTGAGAGTCTTTCGGTGGATGGGGTGAGGAGGAGAGGCAGACCGAGAAGGTCGTGGGAAGAACAGCTTAAGTTGGATCTGAAGGCCTTGAACTTGAATGAGACCATGACAGCTGACAGGTGCTCGTGGAGGCGTCAGATCAAAGTGGTAGATTCCCTTTTAGGGAGCGGCTCCGTTGTGGAGAGCCTCAGAGTTGGTTTATCTCGATTAGCTTTATCTTAAAAGCCCAGCTTTTATTTTGGAAATTTTCATTTTTATTGTCTTCTGATTGCCTTGGACCGGTATATTCTTGTATGACTCGGTCGGTTTGGTCTGCTGCCGTTTGCTTGTGGTATTTTTTTTTTTGCAGGGGACACGACCAGAGATATTCACACAAGTTGGAAAAGTGGAGAGCATCAGGACCACAGTATCAGAATATCAGAATTCCAAGCAGGTGGGTAGGTCCCATGTGGAGAACGCCATGGGCCCAGGTATTGCTTTAAACATTCTCGTACCTTTAAGATTTCTGTGTCTTTATCACCCATCGTATTTATCGTGCACATAGCCGGGGGTCTTCACGGAAACAGCCTCTCCGCCTTAAAAAGCGGGGGCATGGTCTGCGTACAACTTACCCTCCCCAGACCCTGCTCTGAGCGGGATATACTGGGTATGTTTGGTTTGGTTTGGTTTGGTTTTCACTTAGCTAAAATTTGAAAAATAATTTATATTATTTTGAAAATTATGAACATTTTTTCAACTACAATGGATGAAATTAAATTTAAGACATAATTAAATCTCATTTTTTTTTGTTTAATCAAAACAAATACAATAATGTTTTCTTTAAAAAATATTCAAACCACACCAAAATTTTTTAAGTAATAATATGTTTCGATAAGGATTCTCCCCTACCGCATGTATACTAAAATAATAGAAACAAATGTGGCAAAAAAAAAAGGAGACGTTAATATACGACAATTATTTAACTTCAGTCCTAGATACAACACTCAATTATGTAAAAGTTCTATAATTATTATTGTTCAATTTTATAATATAAAAAATTTATATGAATTTTAGCACTATAACTTATTCCTATAGATGTAATTTTTGTTAGGCAAATATAAAGTTTTAGTTATATTATATACCGGTATGATTTATGTGACAACAATTATACGTGAGAATAGTGAGAGTGATTATTTTACACCTTTTTTTTGTTTTGAAATATGTTTTTGTTAGGTACCCGCTGTAAGCCTACAGCGGGCACCCGCTGTAAACAACCCGCTGTCCGCTATTGCACATCCACCTGTAACAAATATTCATTAATTACACATGTGTCATTCCATATTATCTTTACTAAAACAATCCACTTGACAAACAAATATCTTCACACAAATACATTTGCAAAATATCTTGTTACCTTGCTCACTAAGGCAGGGGACCATAAAGGCAACTAAGGGGACACAAAAGCATTCAAGCTATAGCAAAAGCGGCTGTGCTAGAATCGAGGTATGTGGGAAAGGGACACTAATCACTGTTCCAATAGTGGCTCACTGTAGCTTTAACAGCATAACAAGTGGATCACCAAGTGGGTGAACAGTTATTAGAAGACCTAGCCTATAAATACCCCCATTCTACACACAAGGTAGATATATACAATTTCAATAGCACAAAATTTACTACTCATTCTCTCCCTTCACACAGATACATTTTCACCCGTTTCGATTATTATTATTTCGATTACTGATTCTCACACCGGAGGTGCTTGACGGCCACCACCCCCGGGCAAGCATTATTTTGCAGATACCCAAACTCAGGTGAAGTACCCCCGGAACAGTGATCGGAACAGTGATCGGAAGCCATTAATCGGCCGTGAGGATTATCATTTGGCTTTCTTGAAGAAAAACCCACCACCTGCTCTACCTACACAGTAGCTACTTACATGATCAAAACGCAAATCAAAAACACCTAAAAAAATATTAAATGGAAACCGTAATACCACACCCAGATGAACAAGAACACGAGGGAAATACAACTGGCATCCCGCCAGTGAACCGGCCGCCCAAAGACGACGGGCGAGAGCAAATCCTTAGTCTTAATCTCACAGGCTGTAACCAACAACAAATTGACTTAATCATGCAAATAGCCGCAACCCTCCCTCAGGCCGGACCAAAATCCTTGACAAAACAAGCAAGCCTACCCATTAACCCGCTTGACAATCATGATGAGGCAAACAGCTAACCCCACGAGGCGAACTCTGCTTTCTCTCGCCTAGGCTCGTCTCAAAATACTAAGCATGACAGGCACAACAAGAATCACCATCCCCCTGAAGTGTGGGAACAGAACAGAAGGCATAGAGACCTGAGAAAAATAATCATTGACAAAAAAGCCGCCTACGACAAGGTAGTGGCTGAGTATGAAGCTCACAAGCACCAACAGCAACCTCCTGTCCGCTCAAAGCAACCCGAAATAATACAACCATCAAACGCGGAAATGTTACAAACCATATTGGAACTCAAGAATAAAATAGAAGGAAATAGCGAGCAAGACATGGGCGGAACACCATTCACAGCAAGGCTAGAGGCCGAGCCACGACAAAAAGACATCAAACATCACAGCTTCAACTCTTTTGACGGGCTGGGAGACCCGGAGGAGCACCTCAGCTATTTCGACCAACTGGCTCTCCACTACGAGTATAATGATTTGACACGATGCCGATTCTTCGCTGCAACTCTCCGCGGCAACGCCCAAAGATGGTTTTGCAGAATATCCACCAGGTCCATAGATACTTGGTTGGAATTTAAGAAATTATTTCTCAACAAATTCAAAGTAAACCAACAGCACGAAGTTCATACCGTGTTTCTTGAAACCGTTGCACAACGTAATGGTGAAACCTTACAAAACTACATTGACCGTTTCAAGGAAGCCGTCAACAAAGTTGTCTGTGTCAATGAAACAGAGGCTTTGGTTCATTTAAGGAGAGGTCTCAACCCTTACGAATGCGAGAAATACGTATGCCGTCTCATGGAAATTAAACCCACTACTCTGGCAAAGGCATATGACTTGGCATCTCAAGCCATCAACGAAATCGAGTCTCTCAACGTACTCAAACAATCTAGGGCTCCACCCGCCCCCACACCATACTTCCAAAGAGAAAGATACGCGCCTTACCAAAGGCAAACACCCGCCTTGCATCAAGTGCAAACCACTCACGGGCCGCTGCCCGCCCAAAGATCTCAACCGTCCGCACCAATCAGGGACCGCCAAGGGCCCTCAAACCCGCAAAGACCAGATAGGCGTCCTGAGCCAAAATGGACCGAATTTACTCTCCCAAGAGCAACTATCTTAAGAGAAATTAAAGGAAAACCTTTCTACTTTCCACCAGCCCCAATGCACTCTTCACCTGATGACAGGCCCAAGGACAAGCACTGCGATTATCACGAAACACATGGGCATTTTACAGATAACTGCCTTTCTCTCAAGTACTTTCTGGAAAAACAAGTCAAGGCTGGCAACTTATCTCAATACTTGCCCAGGCAAATACTTGGCCCGTCCTCCTCTCAAGGACACAACAAAAACATAGTACATACCGTGTTTGGCGGACAGGTCTCACCACCTAGAGAGGAACAGGCTGTCTATGCCATATCTGAGGGTCCGCCAAATGTCATTACTTTCACAGATGCAGACTATGAAGGCATCAATCCCAATCACACCGAGGCACTAGTCATATCCTTGGGCATTGCTCAGAATGAAGTCAAAAGGGTTCTGGTCGACAACGGGTCCTCTGTTGACATTTGTTTCCAACACACCTGGGACAGGCTGAAACTAAGCGACGAAAAGTTAGAAACATGTCCTGATGAAACACCGCTTTACGGGTTCGGCCACAACGCCGTCCCAATAGCAGGCATTGCACGGCTCCCTGTCTACTTTGGGGAATCTCCCAGACAAGTTTGCAGGATCATCAAATTCTATGTCATTAACACAGCCTCCTCCTACAACATGATCTTGGGGAGACCCACATTGAACTTGTTAAAGGCAGTTACTTCTACCCCTCATCTCAAAATCAAATTCCCTACTTCAAATGGGATAGGAGAAATCAAAGGGGATTTTGAAACCTCCAAAAGGTGCTACGGCATTGCACTTACCTTGGGAAAATCCGAGCCCAGCAATATCAACAGAGAAAGAGCTCAAAGCAGGAGACAAGCAAAAAGACAGAGGCACGATGCCAACCAACGTGCCAACAACAAAAAGAGAAAAGAGGTACAATTTATTGACGGGCATGATCCGTTAACAGAAGACCCGCCAAGAATTGATGCCAATCTAATGAAATGTCTCAAAAGAGAAGAAAACCCGCCAATAACCCCAGCGGTACAGACAGAGAAAATAGAAATCATACCCGGAGACACAAACAGGACTGTCAGTATAGGTGCGGGTTTGGACTCTATCTTTAAAAAGGGTCTCACTGACCTCTTGAGAGAATACGCGGACGTTTTCGCATGGAGTCCAAAGGATATGCCAGGATTAGATGAGTCCGTGGCAATCCATAAGCTAAATGTGGATCCAGACAAAAACACCAAAAATACAGAAGCGAAGAAACTTTGCACCAGAGCGACAGCGGGCCATTGATGTTGAAATTGACAAACTCTTGGACGCAGACTTGATTTGCGAGGTCACTTACCCTAAGTGGGTTGCAAATGTGGTATTAGTAAAGAAAGCTAATGGAAAGTGGAGGATATGCGTCGATTACATAGACTTAAACGCAGCATGCCCAAAGGACCCATATCCTCTCCCTTCGATAGACCAACTCATTGATGCCACAGCGGGTCATCTAATGCTAAGTTTCATGGACGCCTACTCAGGCTACAACCAAATCAAAATGACTCCAGAAGACAGAGAGAAAACGGCTTTCGTTACACATAGGGGAGTATATTGTTACAAAGTGATGC
Source organism: Kitagawia praeruptora (assembly GCA_037693485.1). Taxonomy (NCBI): domain Eukaryota; kingdom Viridiplantae; phylum Streptophyta; class Magnoliopsida; order Apiales; family Apiaceae; genus Kitagawia; species Kitagawia praeruptora. The sequence continues at coordinate 152,650,693 of CM075344.1, read as the reverse complement.
CATTTGGATTGATCAATGCCGGTGCCACCTTCCAAAAAACCATGAATAGAATCTTTAGCGGACAGTTGGGCCGAAATATGGAAGTATATGTGGATGATCTCATAGTAAAATCTCTCCTGACGGCTTCCCACCTCCAGGACTTAGAAGAATGTTTTTCCACCCTCAGGAAACACAATATGAAACTCAACCCGGATAAGTGTGCATTCGCACTTGATGCTGGCAAATTCCTGGGCTTCTTGGTATCTCACAGAGGCATTGAGGCCAATCCTGAGAAAATAAAGGCCATAATCGACATGCAACCACCCAAAACCTTAAAAGAAATACAAAAATTAACGGGGAGGTTGGCCGCCCTCAGAAGGTTCATAGCAAAATTGGCAGACAGATGCCTTCCATTCTTCGACACCTTGAAAAGGGCCACAAAAACCAACACAATATCTTGGACAGCGGAATGTCAAAAAGCCTTTGAGGATCTCAAAACTTATCTCTCCTCTGCTCCACTACTTGCGATCGCAGCCCCCTCAGAGCCGTTATCACTCTACTTATCTGCAACAGACAAAGCCGTGGGGGCTGTGCTTATCAAAGAAGAAAATAGTGAGCAAAAACCAGTCTACTATGTCAGCCAAGTGCTCAAAGACGCGGAAACCCGCTACCCCAACGTCCAAAAATTTGCTCTAGCTTTGGTCATGGCAAGCAGAAAATTGCGGCACTATTTCCAAGGGAGACAAATCAGAATCATCACAGATCAACCGCTAAGAAAAATACTCCACAAACCGGATTTATCAGGTAGATTGATCAACTGGACGGTGGAACTTAGTCAATTTGATCTCAAATACATACCAAGAACCGCTATCAAGGCACAAGCGTTGGCTGATTTTATGGTTGAATGTTCATTCGTCACAAATGAAAAAGAGACACCCGCAAAGACAACCACAGCCGCGGACAGCAACTGGCTGTTGTACGTAGATGGTTCCTCTACAAACACCCGTTGTGGGGCAGGGCTCATCTTGACTAGCCCTGACGGTTTTCAAGTCAAACAAGCCATACAGCTAAACTTCAAAGCCACAAACAATCAAGCAGAATATGAGGCACTTTTGGCCGGTTTAGCATTGGAAAAAATTTACAGGTAAAAAAGATAACCATCTATAACGATTCACAGCTGGTTGTTCGACAAACAACAGGAGATTATTCAACAAAAGATAGCGATCTCAGCAAATATCAGGAATTAGTTCAAACAATGCTAACTCAGTTTGAAGAATACTCTCTTGAGCAAATAGACAGAATGGATAACACAGTTGCAGACATGTTATCTAAATTAACTCAAGGCGAGAGAGCGGAGGCGGACACAGTTTACTTTGAAGAGTTAACTGTCCCAAGTACAAACAAACTGGATATCATGGAAATAAGCCCGCCAAGGGATAGTTGGATGACTCCTTACATCCGTTATCTGGAACATGGCACACTACCAGATGACAGACTCAAAGCGAAAATAGTCAAATCACAAGCAGCGAAATACTTTCTTCAGGAGGACACCTTATACAAAAGAAGTTTTGACTCCCCTATACTTAAATGTGTCGACGAAGAAGAAGCCCTATATTGCATAAGAGAAGTCCACGAAGGCATTTGTGGTGATCACATGGCAGGCAAAGCATTGGCACACAAAATACTCAGACAAGGCTATTATTGGCCGAAAATGCACAAGGAATGCAAAAACTTCACTAAAAGATGCCGCCAATGTCAATTATTTAGCAATATGTCCAGAAAGTTACCGGCACTCCCAGCAGCCATACTATCCCCAATACCTTTTGCAATCTGGGGCATTGACATCATGGGACCATTCCCTAAAGCCAAAGGTGACTTGCAGTATGTTATGGTCGCCATTGACTACATGACGAAGTGGGCAGAAGCAAAAGCTCTTAAGCACATTACACAAGATGACGCCATTCGTTTCGTTGAAGAGCAAGTCATCACAAGATTTGGAATCCCAGTGATACTCATATCTGACAACGGTACACAGTTTGTGGGGTCAAAATTTACTAAATTCCTGTCCGACCACGGAATCAAACATAAGAAAGCATCCGTGTGCCATCCTCAAAGCAATGGGCAGGTTGAAGTCACTAACCGCATCATCGTTCGAGGTCTTGAGAAAAGGCTGACTACTTCAAAGAGGAAATGGCCTTATGAATTACCCAACGTTCTTTGGGCTTATCGCACATCACCCAGGACAAGTACTGGAGAATCTCCTTTCAAATTAGCTTTTGGCACAGAAGCACTGGCACCAGTCGAAATTGGCTCACCATCCTACCGTGCCCTCAATTTTGAAGAAGAGGCAAATACCCAAGGCCTTAAAACAAATCTGGACCTTCTAGATGAAGTCAGAGAAGCCGCTGTTGAGAAAATGACCGCCTATAAAGAAAAAACTAAAGAATTCTTTGGCAAAAAAGCAAGAATCAAAGCCTATGTAGAAGGCGACTTGGTTAACAGGGCGACTGAAGCATCCGACCCCAGACACACTGGCAAACTTATGCCAAAATGGGAAGGACCCTACAAAATCATCAAAGTACTCAGGCCGGGTTCTTACAAACTAGCCTATCTAAATGGCACCGAAGTCAACAACACTTGGCACGGCGACAAACTGCGCAAATATTATCAATAGATGGTTAGACGGTCTCTTCTCTCTGTTTTCTTTAAAGGGAACTATATTCTCAATGGAATACTTTTACAAAAAAAGTGGTCTACTTTACCAAAATTACGGAAGTCCAAATCACCCAACAACCATTTACAAATTACAAAGTCCCTCTGCGGACATTTACACAAGTTACACATTGCAAATATTACAAAGTCCCTCTGCGGACATTTACACAAGTTACACATTGCAAATATTACAAAGTCCCTCTGCGGACATTTACACAAGTTACACAATGCAAATATTACAAAGTCCCTCTGCGGACATTTACACAAGTTACACATTGCAAATATTACAAAGTCCCTCTGCGGACATTTACACAAGTTACACATTGCAAATATTACAAAGTCCCTCTGCGGACATTTACACAAGTTACACATTGCAAATATTACAAAGTCCCTCTGCGGACATTTACACAAGTTACACATTGCAAATATTACAAAGTCCCTCTGTGGACATTTACACAAGTTACACATTGCAAATATTACAAAGTCCCTCTGCGGACCATTACACAATTGCAAATCCCAAATCTACACAATTCGTCTACGGACAATCTCCGCAAACACTGTTTACAGACGTTACTAAGGGCGTCAGCGGACAACTGCAGACTTACAGTTGGAAATTTCGTAAAGATATCAACATCTTACAAATCTTGCAAACAAAAGACGGAATCTTACAACAGAAGTTACAAAAACTGTTTGTTACGGCCAATTGACAAGAAAATATCAGGGCATAAGTACTCAATACTTCAAGAAAGAGCTAAGTCCCCTAAACGGGCATAAAGACAGCTGTGAATTTCAGTCTATAACTCTCGACAAGAAACGATAAAGCACCCTTGACGGGCACTTATTACAGCAAAAAACCCGCCGAGAGACGGATACTACAAACAATCTACAACGAAATGTCTACACAAATATGAAGGCAATACGACTCAAAACAGAACAAAAACGGAAAACAGTTGGATGCAAAGGATAAATAAATATTTTATTCATAAATTTGTTTTATTACAAGCATGTTATTACAAGGATTATAGACTCCTACATCTAAAAATCCTTCATGCTTGGGGGGCTTTCTCTTTAGCATCTGCACCCTTCTTGGAGCTTTCACCCTGAGGAGGAGCTCGGAAACGAAAGTCAATTACATCCGTCTCCGGCTTATCTTTTGCTTCTTCAGCAGCACGGGCAGCAGCAACTTCCCGAGCAGCCTTACGACATTCCTCAGCATTGTAGGCATCACCCTCCTCTTCCCAAATATTTGCCCAAGCTTTCCAACTGGCTTCTGTCGCCTCAGAGAGAGCCAGTCCACGCCCCCAAGAGAATGGGGAGAAGTGGTCATTCATATCAGAAAGAACAAGCTTCTTCGACATAAGGAACAAGGGTTTTCAAACAATAAATTGGCGAAGGAATGATCTAAATTTACAAGCAACCATCCTAATTTATAGGAAGGTAAAAAAGAGAGAGAGGGGGGGTGAAGTCATCTCCAGTCAAGAAATTACAGTTCCCATGCAGAGAGAAGTAAAAGCTCAGTCAAAATTCTTTTGACTCCAATGCAGTATTAAATGCTGAAGACAAACTCCCACAGTCAAAATCACAAATTCAAGGTAACCATTTTCCCACACATATTTACTACACACTTTGACACAAAAATGCAAACACAAATTCAGTTATAGTTTGAAGCAAAATTACCCAATTCACAAACACAAAAATTATCAAAACAAAATGTTTCACAATCGCACAGCAGACATACACGCTGAGAGATTCCAAAACAAGTCCGACAAAAGTTCTTAGATACAGTTACAAAAATTAAACTAAGCCCAACGGGACGCGCTCAAGGGACCCTCCATGCCCCTTAGCGGTTCTTCATCTTCATCTTCACTATCATACGCACTGGCTATGGTACTAAGGGGCTCGATCGCAACATCAGATTCGTCCGCCGTTCCAGTTCCAATAGCAATATCCACTTGCTCCTTTTCACTATCAACAGGCTGCGTAACGCTGTCCGTTTCCGAATTAATCTCAGTATGCACGGCTGCTACTATCGACATTGGAATTACACCTTCTATCGCTAAAGGGCTCTCAACGGGCTTGCCTCTATCCGTAACAACCATCTCCATTTCAGCGGTTCCTGCACCAATGCCAACAACGGCCGTTTCAGCCTGGCACCCAACACTCTTCCTTTCAGTCTTCCCTAGACGGGCTTTCAAGGCTCTGGCTTTACGCTTCGATTTCTTTACTTTGGCTTTCAGTCTCGCAATCTCGGTTTGTAACAGCCCAATCTCGGGCAGATTCTTAGCGGGCTCCTGTCGTTCTACAACAGCCTTGGCAGCCTCAGCCTTCACAATTTCCGCAAACTCAGCACTACTTCGGAACTTCAATATAGCATTGGCCTCAGTTGGCCGAGAATCAAGATGCGCCTCAGCCTCCTCAGCACGTTCTTTCTCAAATTTGAGTAAAGTGCTCAAATCCTTCACATGCTCAGACAATGTAGCATTGGCAGCCTCAAGTTCTATCTTGTCTTCCGCCAAAAACCGCCGCAGATCAGCACTATACTCATAGCTGGCTTTAAGGTCATTTCTCTCAATCTCGATTTCATGTAAAGCCCTGGCAGCATTATTCTTCAAATATTTCTCAGCGGACAGCTCCCCCTCCAACCTTTTGATCCTCTGTTTCAAAGCAAGGTTGCTACCACGGTACATGTTCCCACGAGCCATCAACCCAGTATACATACATTGATTCTACACAACACAAACACACAAAAAACATCAAACTTACAAACGAATAGATTCATATCAACTCTACAAAAATGTCAAAAAAAAAAACAAACAAACAAACACAAAAGACTTACCCGTGCAGCGTATTTTTGGGATAAACGGCACATCCTCTCCCAACTCAACTCGTTCATTCTCACAAGATCATCGTCGGTCATAGAATCAACAGAGAAGGTATTGGGTCCAGATTTAAAAAGAAATCCATAGCCTGGACGGGACCCAACTTCTAGGTCGTTTACCTCATCATCGCTACTTGTGTAGAAAACGATTTCCTCCTCACCGTTATCACCTTCATCCTCAGAACCATCCTCGGAATCATTCTCAGAAGCATCTTCAGTATCACCTTCACAGTAATCCTCATCATCATCCTCGCTATCACCATCATCAGCCTCATTCTCAACGGGTTCCTCAATCACAACTTTCTCAACAACAGCGGGCTCGGTCACCTTAGTAGGCTCAATACGCCTTCGTTTAGAAGTGCTGGCCTCAGCCACAGCTTTCCTTTTTTAGCGACGCAAGGGCATTTCAGGACTCTCAGTAGCGATCACTTCCGTTACTTTCAGTACTGGCTCTTCATCTCTCTCAGCGGGCATTTTCTCGCCGCTCTCAATATTTGCACTTGACTGGCCTGTGCCAGAACCAACCTGGACGGGCTTCACAACCAAAGCAGGAATCTTTCTCTGTCTAGCGGGCTCTACAACTGGCAACCGAATACCAGAATCCTCACCAATTGCCCCACTTATATGCGACACACTTGTCCTCCTCACAACAACATCATCACTTTCACTCTCAGAATCGATGACAAAATCTCTATCAACAAATTGGTCATCTTCCGCCCCAACGTGCCTCTCGGCGGACATCCCTATCTCATCTTCAACATCATACCCATCACCTTGGGCATCTTGCAGACTTGACTCCAAAGGCATATCCCTTCTCCGTGCAGACATGTCACCCAACAATTCAGACAAAGAATCATCCTCAGAATTTCTACCTTCTCCAGTTTCTTCTTGCTCAGACTCAGCATTACTAACAGCAACCTCTTCCTCTGCAACAACGGGCTCCTCATGCTCAACTTGCTCCATCCTCCCCGCACCAGCACCTTGCCCTGAAAGGTCAAAGGCATCTATGATGTTTTCTGCCGCAAACATCCCGCGATCCCGCTTTGGCCTGGGCGGTTGAAGAAGCATAAAATCAGCATACATCTTAGCTTCATGCTCTATAGACAAAGTGGGATGAGGATCCAACTCTGCTTTACGGGGATCCAACACTACAAAGAAAAACACAACAAAACATCAAATACAGAACATTACAAAAAACCAAAAGAAAAAGACAAAACAAGGACTTACAACAATGTCTTCTTAAATCAGCCGGGTCAATCAAATTTGACTCGGTCCATACCTCACCCAATGCCTTTACCAGTTTCACTAAAAAATCAATCTCAACCTGGCTAAGACGGTTACGGTCCGTCCTATAGGCACACTCCACTTTCTTCACAAAATTCTTGTGCCAGGGAAACTCCCCGCCACCAACTACCAGAAATTCTTCCTGCCAACCCGCCATGCCCTTGGGAAATACAAATGGCCGGAACCCGTCCAGAGCTTTTCCAATACGAGTTTGCGACTTTACGAACTGCAGCTCATAAAAGGGTTTTGCACGGCTGGCTTTAACATCAAATAAACAGAAAAAAGCCCTAAATGTTGGCTGCTTGTTCAATGCCTCGCAACTAGCTATAAACCAGTTGATAGACCTTATTGAATTGGGAGACATCTGAGCTAACGGACAGCGGAAATACAATCGGAAGAGATCCATCAAGAACTTATGAGGTGGGAACCTTAAACCCGCCCTGAAATGACTTACGGGAATGCAGACAGAATCATCATCAAAACGATGGTACAATTTCTCACCGGGTACCGGCCGTCTCCAGAAATAACCATCTTCAATTCGGAACATCCGTTCAACAAAATCACCCCAGTCATCGCCTCTAAACGTGCTGTCCTGTTGCAAATGACCAAATTCGGCAAATTCAGCATCCATATCCGCCTTCGAGTAAGGGGTTGGCACCACATTGCTCGCCCGCCAGAGACTCTCGCAGCTTTCAAAATACTGATACCGGTTTCTCCGCAACACAGCTGTATAACCCAACTGACCAATGTCCGCCCAACGACCATACATGTTTACTAATGGCCTCCTCTCACCGGTAGCGGGATCGACAAATTCATCGCCCATCTGCAGACAAAAGCACAGTTTTTTCGCTAATACCGCAAACAACAAAGATGGCCGTCACAGATGTCTGGTACACACTTATATTTTTAAACAATTTCCCATTCTACAAATCGAAACAAACAATTTATATTCCATTCCCTCCAGAAACAACAAAACCCTAGAATCAGAAACCCATATACACAACACTTATGGATATATACACATTTATATACAAATTACAAACACCTCATGAACAATACGAAATCATACACCTATTTTCACACGATTCAGGAAACGGATTCATCACCACCAAAACAATAATAACAAATACACAAACAAAAAACCAACACTCACAGATTACACAATCGACTCACACTTACAAATACTCGAACCATGCAAACCAAGGACATAAACACAAAACCACTTATATATGAACACACAAATTGGATGATGAAAACAAACAGAAATCACAAAAGAAAAATACAAAGAAAGCATACCTCAAATCAGGAGGATACAAATGGCTTCAATGGCAGAAATACTCCACAAATCCAGTACAAGGGAAGCAACGTACTCACAGAAGACAAAGAAAATGGAGAGAAAAAAGTAGAGAAAGACAGTAAAAAACTTTAACAAATGATACACAAACCCATCTTTTATACGCGTGCGGCGCGTGTAATAAGGGTGAAAAAGTTGCAAAAATTTCGTGGATGAATAGGATTGGTCCACGTCACTCTTACAGCCGGCAGTAACTGCCTCGTTTCCAGCAAAACTGCCCACTAAGTATTAACTTCCCACTTACTTTTGACACATTACATCACAAAGGTACATTCTCTTTCTACCCAAAGGTCACTTCTCATTAATATGAACTACAACTTATCATTTCACTTATTATTAACATTTAATATTATTCCATCATTTATTTCAAATTGCTCATTTATTACCAATTATTACATTTACTCACAAGCGTTACAAAAACGTTTCAAATAACACACCCGTCAAGCACAAAAACCCGTTGTCAAAAAATCGCACTATTTTCACAAATTTTTTCTAACTCCTCAGTGTTGTCCGCCAACACTTGGGGGGCATATTTTCACAAACTTTTTCTAACTCCTCAGTGTTGTCCGCCAACACTTGGGGGGCATATTTTCACAAATTTTTTCTAAACTCCTCAGTGTTGACCGCCAACACTTGGGGGGCACACAAGGTATCATTTTCAAAAATTTTCTCAAACACTACGGCATCTTTAGTTTCTCCTCCTCCTGTCCGCTAAACCGCACAGCAGGAGTGGGGGGCAATGTTAGGTACCCGCTGTAAGCCTACAGCGGGCACCCGCTGTAAACAACCCGCCGTCCGCTATTGCACATCCACCTGTAACAAATATTCATTAATTACACATGTGTCATTCCATATTATCTTTACTAAAACAATCCACTTGACAAACAAATATCTTCACATAAATACATTTGCAAAATATCTTGTTACCTTGCTCACTAAGGCAGGGGACCATAAAGGCAACTAAGGGGACACAAAAGCATTCAAGCTATAGCAAAAGCGGCTGTGCTAGAATCGAGGTATGTGGGAAAGGGACACTAATCACTGTTCCAATAGTGGCTCACTGTAGCTTTAACAGCATAACAAGTGGGTCACCAAGTGGGTGAACAGTTATTAGAAGACCTAGCCTATAAATACCCCCATTCTACACACAAGGTAGATATATACAATTTCAATAGCACAAAATTTACTACTCATTCTCTCCCTTCACACAGATACATTTTCACCCGTTTCGATTATTATTATTTCGATTACTGATTCTCACACCGGAGGTGCTTGACGGCCACCATCCCCGGGCAAGCATTATTTTGCAGATACCCAAACTCAGGTGAAGTACCCCCGGAACAGTGATCGGAACAGTGATCGGAAGCCATTAATCGGCCGTGAGGATTATCAGTTTTGTACTCTTTTTTTTTGGCTAAATATGTTTTGTACTCTTTTAAAAACTAAAAAATAATTATTATGCATATTTACATTTTTATTATTATATTCAATAATATTCTGAGGATTGTCATGTTATATGTATTCTGTTAACATATACTTCCTCCGTTCCTGTCATTTATTTACATTTTTCAAAGAATATTTATCACGTATTTTAATAGTTTCATAACTTATTTTTAAAATTTCTTTTTTTTATAAAAATTTAAATATTAAACTTTTATAATAAAAGAAAATTTTAAAAATAAATTATTAAACTATCCTTAAAATATACATGTTGGATATCTCTCGAAAAATGTAAATAATTGAAACCGACGGAGGGATTATATGACAAAGTGTGATCCAAACAAATATACACATGATGTTACGGGAAAGAAGAGAGAGGTGAGTCTGAGTGGTAGAGAAGCACATGCAGGCTAGCTTGAAATAAACGGACGAACGACCCATGTGGAGAGCCATGTGAAGTAACCCTTTTATATAACTTGGTTTGCTAAAGCCTAAAGTTGTGCCCTAAACCCTTTCTTTTCAGTTTTCACTTATTTTTTCCGGACCCACCCACCTGCAATATCTCCGGTTCTCAGCCCACCACCACCCCCAAGCTAATCACCATGTTTTCCGGATCCAGTTGCCAATCAACTCTCCCTCCCACTTCCTCCTGTTCATTACCCTCCAACCCTAGGCATGTATATTACACAAACGAGTTTCAAAATTATTAAATTTGAATTCTCCAAGAATTACGTGAAATTAATTATATTAAATGTCTAATTATAGGAGCTGTAATTACAAAGATGCATGAGACAAAATCTAGAGGCCTGTAGTTGGTGGGCCCAGTTTCTCCATGTGCTTGCATGTGCTGTGTCCTTATGTAATTGGTAGGCCCACCCATGCACTCTTGTTGTGTTTTGTAAATAAAAAGAAGTAGAAGCTTTCTTCACATTCCCTGGCACCTTCTTCTCCTTCATCTCTCTGTGTTCAATTCTTTGGATTCCATTCTACACTTAGTTTGTTCTTTTTGGGATCTCCCAACACATAAAATCTCTCTGCAAAACCAGATCTTTGTCTTTCTCCCTTACTGCTCTCTGACATATTTATTTATATAATCTCAATCCCCTAGCTGCAAGAGCTTATATATTAAGGTACGTACCTTTTCTTTTTTTTCCATAGTGATTCTATTATTTTAGTATCTGTTTTGTGGTACGTACCTTTGTTTATCATTATTAAAATTGTTAAAACTTGATTAATCGTACTCCAAACCCATGAACTGAAGTGATTAGATCTCATTGCAGTTACTAGAAGCATGATGTTTTTGGTTAAATCTTAATCTTGTACTTTGTAAGCATCTCGCCAGCTATTGGAAGAACTGTTATTAATTATTAAGGTACGTACCCTTTGTGTTATAAATTGATTAATCATACTCCAAACTCATGAAATGAAGTGATTAGATCTCATTGTAGCTACTTACGCCATGTTGTTTTTGTTATCTATTGGAATAACCATTACGAGTCATTAAATAGGTGCCGATTAAGAATATTTATGCAGGAGAATCAAGAAGAATCCATTATCATAGACAAAATGCAGTTTAATATAGGCGGATCTGCAGGAATTGTCATGTAGGCAATGGTAAAAAAAAAAAAAAAAACTATTTTGCATATTGAGTAGATGAGACAAATATCCAAGAAATTCTTCGATAAAAGGGGAAAAAAAATATATGTAGATAGATGTTGAAATTTATAGAAGTTTTCTGTTGCTAAGAGAGATCAAACAACTAGGTCATATGTATTTATAACTTTGATAAATTTTACATATTATTGAGATGAGAACAAATGCACTTGAAAACTAAAATTGAAAAAAAAAAGTCTAAAAATTTATATATTGAAAAATTAGTCTAAAACTTCTTCAAACCAGAAAGAATAATTTGCTCTGAGAGTCTCTTCGATCAGCCATCCTTACACTCCTTTTCTAAATTGTTGTTTATAGGTTGTCATTTTCAGTCTCACGGTATGCGGGGTCCAAGGCAAGTGAGGCTCGAGTTTCTGAAAAGATGGGCGAGAGGGCTCCAAATATACCGAAACAGAAAGAAGAACATGAGCTTACTCGACAGCAAGAATGCTATCAAGCTCTCTGCAGACGTCGCCATGGCTTCCACAAAAATTAACTCAACCCAATGGAGTCGTGCCCTAATTTCCGAAGCATCATCGTCAAACAATACAGTTACCAATATTGTCGTGCAACAAATCGTAGGCAACGATAGTAAGGCCGATCATGTCAAAAACTATACAGAAAACTTACGAGATTGTTCTTCGACAATGTACATTGCCAATAGTAGAAATTACACGGTTCGAAGTAAGAAAATATTACGAAAGAGTTGCGGCCTAGCTAGATCTCGAAAATGTGGACGTTCTCCGAGAGCTATGGCTGCCACAATTGCAAAGAGAATTGTGAAGAGAAGAACTCAAATGCTGAAAAGTATGGTGCCCGGAGGAAAATCAATGGACGATGTTTCGATTATAAAAGAAGCCCTTGATTATATTCTTTCATTACAGGTTCAAGTTAACGTAATGCGACGCCTTCTGGAGATAAGTGAGCTAGCTTAGTTAACTAGAATCATAATTAATGTTAATTAAGTTCCTTAATAAGGTTTCGTTACTAGCTAGGTAATCTCTCAATAATACAGACTGTAGTTGGGAATGAGATCTAGTGTAGTAGCTCGCGTTATACGTACTAATTGCTTTGAGATTCATGTGTATATGTACAGAAACCATATATAAATTATAATTTATCTCTATTTTACGAAGTGTTAGCTATTAGTTTAACACCTTAAGTTAATTTAGTTCTGTTTCTTGAATTTACTAATTTAGCTACTAACAGTTGAGAAGCAAAATATGTTCAGAATGGTGTTTTTAATTATGGGGTGTTTGGGGGAACTTTTTTCCAGAATAAGTCAACTTATTTTAAGATAAAGTTAGAGATTCCTAACTTTCCAACTTATTTTTCAACTTATTTTTGCAACTTATTGAATCTCAAACATACATTAAATACTTCTATAAAAAAAACTATCAAAACATAAAATTTTTACCCGAAAATAAGTCCATAAGTCCTAGAAAAAAGGTGAGCCAAACCGGGCCTATATATGTTGTTGCGGTTCTGTTTTTTTAAAGACTTGCACGTATTAATGATTTAATTTACTCCCATGCAAGTTTAATTTCTTGTTGAAATTAAATGGGATTTTTCCTACAATAACATCCAGGTATGGCCATCAATCGTCCCTGAGGTCTTTGGTAAGTTTGTATCGAAAAGATACTACTGATCATTATTCGCCCCTAAAGTCTTGGGAAAAAAAAAAGATTGTTAAAGAGATAATTCGGATACAGTTTTGTCGGTATTTGAATTCGAAAATCTGTGAATTCGTTTCTGAATCCGTATATGAATCTGAAAATATTTGAATAAAAATATTCGAATCCGAATTCAACGGATATTATCCAGATCTGAATACTATCCGAACCCATTTTTCAACCAGAATTTTTTATTTTTATTTTAATTTTTCATTCAAATAAAATATAAAAAACATTTAAAAATAATTTTTTTGACTTTTATAAAACTAAATAAAAATTTAAATTTTTTTGGACATATTTTATTTTTATTATTTAAAAAAATTAATATATATTCTTAAGTACAATATTGTTATTCCTAAAATATTGAATTCATATTATATGTGTGTATATTTATCCCTATAATATGTTTACAGTTATATCTATCTCATATAAATATATTATTCGATGGGTAAAAAATATAATAATATTTTAATTATATAAATATAATATTTAATTTTATTTATTATATTTATATAATTTCGAATACATGTGCCTATATCCATATTCGTATCCAAAATTGTTAGATTCGAATATGGATAATATCCAATTTATTTCGAATATGGATAATATTTGATTTTTTTGGATACGAATCAAGATATTTCGAACGGATATCGAATATTTCGAATATTTTTGTCACTCCTAGGTCTTTGGGCAAGTTTGTATCGAACGGATACTAGGATTATTGTAAAGTTTAATTTAAAAAAATCCAGGCCTATGAAATGCAGAAGATGAAAGAAATAAGAACCTGTACTTATATTTAGCAACAAAAAAAAAAACCTGTACTTAAAGTATAAAAGTATATTCGGGTTTTTTTTTAATAAGTATAAGGGTTTGTCACCCGTACTTGATGAGTTGTCAAATTTTGATTGGTGGATATTTATGTGAATGCAGGGGGTCCATCATTATTAATGAAATCTCCACCAATCAAAATTTGATAACTAAGCTAGCATGAATTCTTAGCATGTGCCCTAGGGCACACAATAGAAAATCATTATTAATGAAATCTCCACCAATCAAAATTTGATTAGCTAGCATGAATTCTTAGCATGTGCCCTTCGGCACACAATAGAAAATTCGTAAGTATAAAGTACTATTTAGAGAAATGTTTTGATGAATGTGGACAGATAAAGAGAGCGGAAAACGGGCAGTGGGAAGAAGTCAATTTTTGGGCTATAATTTCTACACATATTTCTCTGTGAAAATTAAGTCAGTCGAGCCCACCCAAATGCCCAATTTGACTTTAGTATAAGCTCGGCAATTCTTGGATCTTTATCAAGTTGCCTGGATAGGCCTGGTAGTCCGTATAGAAGAACACCAATCACTAAAGGCCTTGATGGTTGATGCCATACATTTTGAACTCGTAGCCCACGGGGATGCTAACTGTGGACCGAATAAATCCACCCAAATTACTAAATTTTCTTTCGAGTTTAATGAAGTCATATTACAAGTCATACATGGGAATCACTGATTAATTTTTCTTTCAGTTGAATGAACTTAAATTACCTAATAGACTTATTGTATATGCGATGCATTTTTATTATTTTACATATACAAAATTTGAAAATTTTGGAACCCTTAAGTGTTGGAAGTTTAAACGCAGATCTTATTCGCTTATAATTAGGATCAATAATGTTCGCTTATAGATCTTATTCGCTTATAATTAGGATCAATCATGTTCGCTTATAGTTAGGATCATTCCTGATCGTAACCAATTATTTATTTCAGGATCAAACAACTTACAAAATATGTGTTGGATAGATGGTTCATGGCATGATGGACCTGGAGCCTGACCCTATACATTAAGTCTATGTTATGCTCATGTTTAAAGAATGATGAAAATCATGTTCTAAAGAGGAATCGAGATAGAATAGAATGATTGACAACACGATTGGGGGTCGACATTCACAAAAGCTACTTAAAGATAATGTGCATAAGTAATGTCTTTCATTAAAACAAAGGGATGTGCATTATTGAACTTGAGCTTTGGTTTACTACTACAAATCATCCCTGATCACTTTAAATTTAGCATTGTTTAACATAGCCTATCGGAGCTCAGATTTAACATAACCTTTTCTTTCATTCACTTGATTTAGGAACCCTCTCTTAATTAATTAAGGAGCCACTGATTAGACCATGTGATTAGAAATAATTAGGCATAATTGTAATCAATTGTATGGCCATGTAAAGCAAGATTGTCAAACTCATACTTAATGGTATATGAAATCACCGAAACCTCACAATATGGGGTTTTCTTTAGCGACTACATAGACAGTTTATGTGAATATTACTGTTATTAATTTATGCGGTTTTCAATCATGGCTTCGATAAATCAATAAAATTCTAGGATTTCGGAACTATTAATTTATAGCTCAGCCGAACTCGAACATATACACCGAACTCATCCAAATCGGGATGATTTGGGTCCTGTTTAGCTGTATTGTAAGCATCCAAGGAACATACCAGATCCTTAGCTTAAAATTATGGTCTGAAATTAAAGAAAATGTCGAAAGGGGCCTTATGCTTCTCTTTTATTAGTTATAGCTATAGCTATATCCATGTACTGTTTGATGCTTGTGTCGTGGTATGCATGTGTATACTAGCCCGGCTGTAAATCTGTTTGGGAGCTTCTTTTTATTTCAAATCCTTATATCAATAGACACGATTGTAATACAAATTGGCCCCCCTTACCTTCATTTCCATTTCTATAATACATACAATTACAAAAATCAATTATTCTCATATCTTTTCCAACTGTAACCATCTCCTCTGGCCATCTTCGTTTCTCAAACAAGTACCTTGTTAGTTGTTAGGCTTCCTTTCCATACTGCCCCTCTAGTCGAGACCGATTGAAATAATTCACATAACAAGCTATCAATGTACATTATGTACTCGAAATCTGAAAAGCTTAATTAGCTTAGAATTTCATCAACTTATCACTCAAAAATAGTAACTTCTTAACTGATCAACTCACGCGATTAATTTTAACGGTTTATTTAGAAATATATACGCATACATTTGAGTCGGTCGAAACTTAAACTCACTCAACAATATCAAATTCTTAACGAAGAAACGAGAGAGATATCGTTAGAACAAGAATCATTCGGTAACTTGTGCAATTTTAATTTTTGAGAAAGGTTATTGTAGGGGACAATATACTAGGTGTGTGGCATGGTCAGCATCTCCCTAAATCGGACCGTGGCGCTAGGCACACTGGCTAAGGTTAAAGGAAATAAGGTTGCGCATTGCTACAAGCACCGGGACTTTTAGCGCAGTGGTAAGCGCCAGATCCTAACACTAGTTATGCAAAGGTCACCTTATATTAGAGATTCTTATAATTAATGTAAATGTATGCATCTTTACACACACACAACCAAGTGATACTAATGATGCAGGTGGACCTGTTTGTTTCCCTTCGCAATACCAATATCAAGTACTACAACTTAGTTAACAGGGTACTTTAATTAATATATTATGGGCGTGTAATGGTACCGATTACTGTTTAAGCATAATGTCTATTTAACTGCAGCTATCAAGTATCATCACTTGTGTATTTTATCATAAGTTGCAGGTTAAGCTCCTCTAGCAGAATTCTGGTTTAAGATTATAATTGATGGATTTTAAGTTCAAGACAGATGTTTTGGATTCGCAATCCGAGACCATGGATCTTCTTTCGCGTGCATGGTGCAATTTCGCAGTTCATGAGGCTTTCCAGACAGAGTTACAAGACCGATCCCTTGTTCTCCATGATAGTTCCATCAAATTATTTGATAATGAACCTAAATCTCCTTCCATGGTGAGTACTCTTTATTACATTGGTTTTTGGAGCAAATAAATATGTAACAACCTCATACTATAAAAATAACTTCTCATAAAATTTCTCAAACGTAGAGTATATATGATATGACAATAAGATTTGAGTATATCTCATCCATCTTGGACCCTTCCTCAAATTTACCCGATCAATTTCGTTTGATTAGAACTCGTTTATATGATGTGTTAATTTGGCTTTGCAGATGGTGGATCCCGGTGTGAAAATGGACAGTACAGAGAGATCAATACCTTCGTGGAAATCGAATGATGTAAAGGTATGATTTGAAATACAAATTCCGGCAATAATTACATGTCATTGTACATTTACAGATAGCTTCCCTCTTCTTTTTCCAGTCATGGATATGGATGCAACAAGCAATGCACCCTGAATTAAACTACAACAGCTGCTTTCGCAAGAAATGGGTAAAATTCTGGGAACAAAAAACTAGAGATCTTTATCTGAGGTGTTTATAAATGATGCAAGAATTGAATGCTTAAACATATAAATGCAGATGTCGTGGAAGATTAATGTGCCAATCAAAAAATGGGTGAAGGATATCAAACAGAAGAGAAAAGAAGGTAAAAGGTTGCAACGAGCTGAAGTGCATGCTGCAATATCTGTGGCGGGCGTGGCAGCAGCCTTAGCTGCAATAGCCTCAGCAGCCACCACACGTAAGTCATCAGAATCAGATACCTCCAAGGATGCAGCCATGGCCTCAGCAGCAGCTCTGGTGGCAGCTCAATGTGCAAGGACAGCAGAGGCAATGGGAGCCAAGAAAGACCAGCTCAAAACTGTAATAGCTTCGGCCATAAGTGGAACAAGTGCTACTGACATTCTTACACTTACAGCTGCAGCTTCAACATGTAGATATTATATTGTTATGCCCCTTTATCATACATATGATATGTTATTTTAATCAAATATATTTAAATGTTTTTGATATTATTGATTTAGCCCTGAAAGGAGCTGCTACGCTCAAAGAAAGAAATGTTTGCAAGAGCAGACTGAAAGGGAGTGCACCAGTGCTGCCAATTGAGGAAAACGATGAATCTCACTTGGAGGACTTCCAGCAATGTCTTTCAATTCTTGCAAAGGGCGCCAACCTCAACATTGAAACATCGAATGGTACATGCATGCTCAAAAATTCTGCACTATAATATGCTAGAATCGAACTAAATTCAGTTTTTAATTTCCGACAATTTGCTGTTCTGACAGCAGGTAGGTGCTTGGTGAGGTCAGTATCTATTACTTTAAACAAGGAGGACAAGGTAAGAAACTTTAAAATTTTGAATTGCATAACTGAGTAACAAAAGTATACTAGTATAACTATCGGATGACTTGTACCTGACAGATTGTCCTCAAATTGAAGAAGCTTAACCTAATTAATACCTTTGCAAGCAAGAAAGAAAGTACGATCTTCTTCTTCAACTTTCTATAAGAATCCTCCATCTTTCTTTCTCATCAAGTTCCACATATTTTATCTTGCACTCCGAATACTCATCTATGCGGTTTTATATTTATATGTAGGCATTGTACTAGATCAACATGCAGAGTTCTACAAAGATTCGGAAGGGGAAGAAACTGATACATGTTTTCTTATTGTGTTAACTACTGATCGTGGGATAATTAAGTTGGATATGATGGATGATTATCACCGTTACAGGTTGTGGGCAATGACCATTAACCAAATGCTGGCACTCTCTACATCACTTACAAGATATGATGATCTTGATTTTCATAGAAAGTAAAATCTGTCTTTTATTTGTTGCTTCATGTAAGCATTATCATTTAAAAGTGTGTAATATTGAAGTATTATAGTTTTCATTCAATAATTTATGTTTTGTATATTTGTGATTTAAGCTGCACAAGTCATGGTATTATCTGTATAACAATAAGCTTGGGTTTGTCTCTGCTAATATAATTAAAATTTAAAATGACAAAGTGAGCGAAAGATATATGAAGAGAGTTACCTTATTTATGCCAAGCCAGTGCAATAGCAGGTAGTACTAATGAAGAACTCACATTACAACATTTGATGGGTGAAGTTGAATAACCTGCTTTAAAGGACCTAACTTTTGTACAGATTTCCAAAAGCAACAATATATATAGACATACCTCCACTTTTGCATGTGAGTTAAATGTATTTCCCAGGATCAGTACTTCTGGAACAATCTGTCACCACAAGTGTAGTCACAAAGAATGGATGTACATCTGAGAAAGGGTGTTAAAAATTAAAAGAAAAATGAGGAGGGGGGGGAGGGGGAAGATGAAGCCTGTCATTATGCTGTTATAAGATGTCGACAAAAGTATAACCGTATAAGGCAATAAGCTGAGCAAAACATGAACTTTAGCACTGAAATACAAATGACTTAATGTTATACATGTATAGCTGGATCAACTCAATGACACTGAAAAAGTCGACGTTCTTTCAGTCCTTGAGCAGAAATAGTAGTCATTGCCCTTCATGACTCAAGAGTATACACAACAATCGATGCTTGGAGATCTCGGTCCACCTTGAAATGAGAATGGAAGAACTTCCTTCTCTGTCAACCAAAGCCCTTAATTGACTTAAAAAAGATTTCACAAACAATTCTCTGTAACCTGACCAATATTAAAAAGTAAAGACTAAGAGTAGCTAAGATAAGCAAAAAACAAACCTCATGGAAAGAGTGCAAAGCTAGAAAGTCCTTCAATAGTCGTTCTTGAGAATCAAAGAGTATAATGTGACTTGGTACAGACCAATTTTTGGCAAATTCTAAAGCAAAAGCAGCTGGGTCCATCATGAATCGGTCAGACTCGTCAGGAATCCCTTTGGTTTCACTATTCAACGACAGAACAAAAACAACTAGCAGAAGTTACATTTATAAAAACGGTGCTGTTGGATCTTTAAATAAATGCATCTCAACAAGGTAAATACCATGCTCACTGGCGAAATTATGTTTTTACCTCGGTGAACAGTCTAACATACGCATGGGAACATTTTGATGGAGGGTTGAGTAGTAAGGAGTGGCATGGCAGGGTGTTAAGAAAAGAACGCCTTTCACTGTCCCATTGTTAGCTTCTTGTGAAAGATAGTTCATTACATCTTCAGCTCCTCTCTGCGCAATGTAAATTGCAAGTCAATACAGATGAGTGCATTTCCACAAAAGATGATTCCAACTTCCAAGTTGTATCTAGTAGGCTTTAAAACTGAAAATAGAAGGAAACCTTAAAATCTCTTCACCATCGCATAAGAACCAAATACAAAACCAATTTAGAACATAATACTTCTGCATAATGAAATTGCAGCAGAAAAGGATCTACCTGATGAACCATGCTCATATACAAAGCCATCGGAACATTGGTTGCAAGCAGGAAAAAGATGGCCAGTCGAGATTTTAAGGATCTCTTAACATTTTTACTTGGGGATATCTTTCTCTTTATATCTGGAATATCATTACCGCTAATCACAGACAAGTGATAGCCAGAAAACATTAAAGCTATGGGAAGCACAGGGAGGACAAACCTGTAATACAAGCATAATGGAGAGCCAACAACACATAAGAACCAAAACTATAAGTTCAAATTTGTAGTCTCCGCACAAAGTCACGTACAAATGGAGAAAAAAAATAAGATAGGGAGAGATTCAAAAGACATTACCTGAATTCTTTGTGTCCAAGCACACTATAAAGCAATAAAACCCAAATAATAAGCCCGGAAAGTTTCCACCGTTTAGACAGGATAATTCCATATATAGAGAATGGAATGAAAGTAAACAGCATTACAGAAAATCCTTGAGTGAAGTACCAGTGCCATTCATGAGTTCCATAATAGTCTCCACCAGACGAAAGAAAATTGAACTTCAGAAAGTTAAGAGGAACCAAGACCCATGAGCCATACATCAAACGGTCCAGCAGACAAGTGAGTCCAAGTACTAAGCCCCTGAGGCCATAATTTCAAACATTCGGCATTTAATAATATGAGAGTTCACATGAAAAATTATTAGAATCACCAGAAACATTTCTAAGAAAATCATTAGTACTCCCGTCCTTTATTAATGCTATTTGAAACCTACAACTAGTACAATATCATGTTAGACTATGCACCTGGGGAGTGTACATATATAACACAAGTTCTAGTTATTTGAATTAGAAGAGATGAGAAAGCAAGTGAGAAAAGGACACCAGAAAACAAGAACCATGAAGCTTTAATGCATAGTGTTGGAGCTGCTCAAGCTCTTTCTAAATTCATAAATAGTTTCCTGCAACCCTTTTAACCTAATAATTTGCCTCTCTTTTTTTTTGGCCAAATTATTTTGCCTTACTCCAACTTCATGGGGGTGGGGGGGCACCAAGTTTCTACCATATTTTTGTGGAGTTTAAAAGAATCTGGTACAAGCAGAAAGTAGCTTGTGATTCAACCATACTATTGACGCCATTAAGCAGTGGAGAGTGAAAATTTTATTTGGACACTAATCATAGGTGAAATTTACCTACCCAATAGGAGCTGCCTCAAGGAAAATAAACTTTAGTCGATCCCGTGCCATAATCAGCTCCAAAAGACCAACATATATCCACGTAATAGCACTTGTCGGCCGAAGAGCACATGCTAAAGCTGCTGCAGCCAAACCGTACCTTCTCGAAACCATGGAGACTTTGCTACAAGTTGAAGTTCTTAAACAAGGCCAGTAGTATAGGCCTACAAGTGTAAGGACAGTCTCCAGACTATTTGACAAAGTACGTGTTGTACAGTAAAACATAAACCAGTTTGTCAACTGTGCAAAGAGCTGTGATAAAACCAGGTATCCAATATAAGTGTTCAAGGTTTTCGTTCACCCATAATGGATGTGAAAAAGGAATCTAGAAGAAAGAACACCATTGTGACTTATACATGTGTTGATTAAATCTTTAAGAGGATAAGAAATAAATACCGCCCACTGTGCAACCTGGTCACCAAATAAGACTCTTGAGAATTTGTACAAGTAAAGGTCACCAAAAGCTGAAAGGATAGATTGCAGCATCCTTGGAGCTTTTATCTGTGAAATTTGAGAAGTTACAAGGTCGGAAACTACCGGCAGTCAAAAGTAAAAGGTGATTGCTATCTTCAAATTAATCACGATGTAGTTGAAGATATTTAGAGAGTGTGATTCACATGTGGCACATTATGAAAAAGCTGCTTGTAATGAGTTAGCACCACTAGTCTTCACAATCAATAGAAGTTTTGTTACTAAGCTACTACGCTTTTCCCTACACAAGTTTATCTACGGATGTAATGCTCATCAAATTTACCATGAATAATGGTGTGTCAAGATGCAAGAGTGCAAGAACTTTATACAAAGCGGCAAAAATCATTGGGTGCAGGTAGCTCCGAATTCCCTTTTTCCATTCCCATGTTAGATGTCCATACCTTTCAATTTATCAACAAGAACACATCAACACCTTGAGATACAAATTTAAGTTTATAAAAACAGTAATTGATGAAATCTGAGAAGAATTTTTGTACCCGAACGTAATGCGATGTGCAACCTCTAAAGCTTGCCAGTGTTCATCAGGGTTAAAATATGTTTGCACCAGTAAAGAATTTATCATGCGCATAACCAAGCACAGTATAAATACCCTCTTTGATGAAGAAAAAATAATGGAGACTGGACTTCTTTTTTCTGCCCCTTTTAAAGGTTTACGTTCTTCGGAAACATTGATATCTTCGGCTCTAGAGGCAGCTTTTCGGCGACTCATCTTTAAGTCTTATAAGCTGACAAAATATAGATATAGTTACAATAATTAACTAAGTCAATTTAGCTGTCATATTATAACACGCGAAGGCTACTACAAAATGAGAATCTTATACGAATACCTCACTATCTCTGATTCTAACTTATACCCTTGAGCTAAAAAAACCCGCAAGTTTTATCAAGAACAAGCAGCAGGACCAAAAACAAACTACAATTTAAATGATTTATTAATGGAAATGTACGTAAGGAATACGTTGAGAAGTTTGATATGTTCAGCAATAAAATGAGTGGCTAACCAAAAATATTGATACCAACTAACGTCACTTCCTTAAGCTCACTATATCTGATTCTATCTCATACCCTTAAGCACATTACTATCCGCAAGTACTATTAGCAACGAAAAATGACTACTTACTTACAGACTGAATAACTAAAATCATCACTCATTTCAAACTGTTGTTCTCGATGAAAAATGTATATAAGCAATGTGTCATAAATTGTGATATTTTCTTCAATAAAAGAGTGATACCCAAAAATCTTAATACCATGCAACATTAGCATAAATTCCATAAATTTGCAACACGATTCCCTGATACAACTTTTTTGCCTAGACATATCATCAAACACATTGCAAGCAACATGATGTTTTTCGAATTGCTAGCTTGAAATAAAGTTGCAAGCTATAGGATTCTAATCAATGTAGCTATATGAAATTGCACAATGGCTAGTGTTGTTCATTGTGAGTCTCAAAGAGCAAAATTTATACGTAATAAAATTATATATAATAAATGAGCTCAACACTGTCACTGTATAATAAAGTGGACTTTAATTTTGCAATTAGAATGGGAATTTGAACTAAAACAAGCTTAAAGAAAAGAGAAAAACTAACTCAAATATACGTGATTTAGAATGCAGATGGCGCTCTATGAGACTCTGAAAGCTCGATTTTGCTACTGTAGATTGCGAGCTCTGGAAATTAGTTTTGATTTTTGTTGAGCATTTGTCTTTGTTAAACCTCAACAGAACCTCATAAATGAATATTAGATAAACAAATAATCTTTTTAAATGAATAATTTTTTTAGATCCTGATATAATATAATACTCCCTCCGGTCCATTATATAAGGCATTTGACTTTTGTGCACGTAACTTTAGGTGCTTTGACCATATATTAAAAATAATTATTTTTCAATTTTTCCTTTTTTGAATAAAAATATAATATTTTAATTTTTATTTAAATTTTTTTTTTTTAAAATAATGATTTTAGCTATGTAGTCAAAGCACCTAAAATTACGTGCACAAAAGTCAAATGCCTTATATAATGGACCGGAGGGAGTAGAGAATAAGAATAAGCGAGCGTATTCATTATCGAGGTTTAACTGTACTCCCTCTGTTTCTTTATATCTTTCCTATTTCATAAGTCGGGACTATTCATAACATGAGACAAATTACTAATTTACGCATAATTTATAAGACCAAATATAGTCATGAGTGATCTTATTAGATTCGTATTTATGAGTACTTTAATACAGTGAAATTTTTATATTTAATACTAATACGAAATTGAAGATATTAACGATGAAAAATGTGCGTTGGCAAATGTGTTCATAGAAAAGAGGAAACTTATTAGGAGACGGAGGGAGTACTAATTGTGAATTCTAATAAATAATTGAGAATTTAAATAATTTCTCTTGATTATTAGTTTATTAAAATAATAATTAATTTGCATGTTTAGGAGTTTGAAATATTGTACTTCAGATTTATTTGAAATGTTTTATTAATGAGCTAAAAATGTATGAAACAAATGAAGAATGTAAGATTTTGTTGATCTGCAAATTTTATCGTTCAATGAATGAAATATTTATTTTAATTGTTTTTTAAATTAAACTTCTGTTTAGAAAATAACAGAGAGTAATGATGGCTAAAATGGTAAACATTGTGTTGTCAAAACTGTATTTTAGTTTTCAGAATTTAAAATGAAAAGTAAATTATGATTAGTATAATTTCTTGTTTAATAATAATATAAAGAGAAAAAGGAACCTCAAATATATGTAGGGTAACTGTTAGGTCCGTTAAGATTGTAGAAGGGGGGTTGAATACAATCTATATCTTTTTATCGAAATTTGTCCGTTAAATAAAATTTAGTTTAGACAAATTTGAGCGGAATTAATTGAAACAAAATTCAAGTTAAATATAACGATATATTAACTTGATGGTTGTTACAAAATCAGTACAGAGTATTATCACGTTAATAAAAACTAATTAGAAAATTCGACATGAACTTTTCTAATTTAGTTAATAAAAATCGAGATACGAACTAGGAAACTTAATTCGCTAGTAATACAAGAGTCACAAATAATTAAGTTCTATCGGATCAAATATTACAAATGAGTTGAACTTAATTTTCTGTGAATTAAATGAGATAGTCAGTGGCTCTTAAAGATGAGAGATGTAATGCTTTGTTCTTCAGTCTTTAATTTTCTTGTCTCGTGTATATGTGTCTGTGAATGAAAGCTTCTGTCTCTTTTGTAGTTAAAATCTTCAAAATATCTCCTGCCTCTTTTTTCACTTCAACAGACTATCCACAGACTGTTTTTAAAGGCTTGCAGACTATCCAGGGGACACATAGACTACCGGTGTGACTATCTTTCTTGCTGCAGACTACCGGTGTGACTTTCCTTCTTTATCAGACTACCGGTGTGACTATCAACACTCTACAGACAACCGGTGTGACTATCAATTCTTGGCAGACTACCGGTGTGACTATTCTTCTTGGCAGACTACCGAATTCTTTAGCAGACTATCACCTAGACTATCTCAAATAGTCTTTTAACAATAAAACCATAGTCTTAAAACACTTCTGATAGTCTTTCAGCAATCTATATTAATTCTAAATTAATTAATTCAATAATTAACTTAATAAATAAATTAATTCTTGAAGAATTAATTTATTAATTAAGTTAACTAAATACTTTAAATTAATTAATAGAGAATTAACATAATTCATTTGATAGTCTAATCTTCACTTTTAAACCACTGAAATAAATAAAGAACCTCCACTGAATATTTGTTGACGCTCAATGCACGGTCTGGTTCATGAACGACTAACTTCAACTTCTGTTCTTCATTTTGACTTTAAGTTGTGGTCAATTTCTTCTGACAACTTTCTTTAAATATTCTGTACTGGTACTGTCTCTTGTCACTTGTAGAAATCTCTGTCCTTCTGAATTAAATCCATGACTTTGAATACCACACTGAGGCTTGATCAGTAGACTGAACTTCTTCCAGTGTAAAATATCAAAACTATAGATTGACTTGTAGCTTTGTTCCTTCTGATAGATAGCATCTTCTGAGATTCCCGTGACAGTTAATGTTATTTACTTATTACAATCTACTTTAAGTTGAGTTGGATCCTCGAACTACAAATAGGCTGAGTCATATGCCTTTCAATCTCCCCCTATTTGTTTGTTATAAATTAACAAGCAAATTCCTAGAGGATAACTCAACTAACTCAACTTAAACTAGTAAATGATAAAACATTAATAGCAAGTAAATAATGATAAAGTTCTGGTTTTTATAACAATTTCCAGATTCAAACATAATGATAAATACAAGATAGATGATCCTCTAGCCTGATCATATTAAACATTATCCTATCTTGATCTATCTTACTCTAAAGATATTACATGTAGAGTTGTTCTTCATTTCCGACTGTCTTCCTTCCTTATTTCTCCATCTTCTGGATCATCCATTTCTGGCAGATTTTTGTGCAGTTCTGCATCAACTAGCAACTCTCTTCTTGATGAGAATCCTGTAGGGCGAACAAGAGGAATTCCAAGTGCCTTTCTCAACTGACCTTTGAACTTCTCATAATCCTTAAAAAAATTGACTTCTGCATAGGATTTAATACGATCAGCAATTTCTAACTTCTCTTTAGTAGAAAATCCTTGATTTCTCAGAACATGTTCAATATAGACCAGCTGCTTGGCAGAGTGTGTGAACAATTCCTCATTCTCAAGATTGATTGTATGAAGCACCTCACCTTTAAGGAATTTCAATTGTCTAGGCAATTCAACTATTTCAGGACCAGCTCTTTCAGCAAACTCTTTGAATTTCTCATGAAGTAGTACACCCAACTCAGAAGAAGTTCTTACCTTTGGTCTAAGAACCCAGATTTCTGTCAGTGATTTGTCATAGAAGAACTGAATTGAAACTCTTTGTGTTCCAAACTCATGACAATCAACAAATATTAATAGCTCATCTGTTTTCATTTCACCTGCAGTTGTTATTCTCACAACTTCTGTTCTTAGAGCTCTCATGTACATGTCGTGTGTTGGGTTAAGCTCTTTGAGTCTTTCAAAAATAGAAAGAAGTCGTCTATCATCATTATCAAGAGATTGATGTGAGTCTATCATTCGTTGAGCACGATCCCATTTCTCACCACTCTTAAACTTGACGTATAACTTTCTCTCTTGAGTTTTAAGTACATGTTCTCGTTGCCTTGCTTCTGCTTCCTCTTTTTGAAGTCTTTCTTTGTGTGCAAGCATATCTAGTGTTCTCTGAAGCTTTTCATCTCGCAGTTTGAGATTTGCTTCTTGCCTTTCAGCTTCTAATTCAGCTTCAAAATCCAGTTTTGCTTGCTCAGCTTCATATTCAGGGTCAACTGGCACTTCATCTTCCCAGCTGCTAAAGTCTGGTTCTGGTATTTTTTCACCCTCATCAGAGAACTTTAAATCAGCAAAAACATCAAAGTTGTCTGGTTCACCTGAGTAGTAATACCCTTCAGTGTCTTCTGTACTCTTCTGAGAATCTGCTATCTTCTTCCCCTTATCTCTCCCTTGTTCACTAGTTCCCTCTCTTGACTTCTCCCCCTTAGTTGAGGAATCCTCTACCGAAGTGTGAAATGCACCATCTCCAGGGTCTCGCTCATCACCATCTCCACCTTTTTCTACAAAGAATTCCCTTTCTTCTGCTGTGGGTGTGTGAGTTCTGCTGATCATGTTGAACAACTGTTTGATCCCCTTACCTTGTTGTGCATTCTGCCTTTCAATCACATCAAGACGGCGTTCAGTAGACAACTGACTCTTAATCAATGCTGTTTGAAGATTTTCAACTTTGTCGGAGATTACAGAAATAAGTTTATCTTGAGTCACAGTAACCTCTCCAGCATCATCAAGTGCTCGTTCAAAAGATAATTCAAGAGTGTTGAACTTGTTTGTGTAAGTTGTCTTCATCTTGGTGATGTCATTCTTTATCCCAGCAAGCTGATTTTTGACAGAGGTAGATGAAGAAGACCGTTCACCCACTTGTTCTCGAAGTAATTTTGCTTCAGCTTTACTGGCCTCAAGTTCCTTTTCTAGAGCTTTAATCTTTTCTTCCAATGAACGAGTGTATGTGTCAGTGTGTGCACTCACCTGAATATCACTCTGAGTTTCACTCATCTGACGTGCATGTGTTTCACTCAGTTTAGTGGTGTTCCTCACATCACTCCTCACTAATTCCTTAGCTGCTCCAGAAAGTGTACCTGCAGATAAAATCACCCTAGCCTCCTCTTGGAAGGTCAGTGGTGGTGCAATGGGAGTTCGCAAATCCCTTTCCTCAGTCATTTCTGTCATCTCATTTGGAATTGATGTCTGAATTTCTTCAGTGACAGAAAGATCGAGTTGCCTTCCACTTTCTCCAGTTGAAACTGCGAGTGGAAAATCCCTTGAGGGAGCCAGGAATGTTCCTCCTGGGAGGGGAGATGATAACTCTATTATTTGTGGCTGAGAGTCAAGATTTCCCTCATTAACCTGTGAAGGCTCTTCTACCGTGACTATGGTAGGCACTGTTTCAGTATCAACCCTATTGTGCTCTCCTTGCTCATTGTCCCTAGCCACATCAGATTTTACAGTTATGTTTTCCCCCATTGTGAGTAATAGGGGTGTGCTTGACTCTGTACAGGGTGCCATGGCCGACTGGCAAATTTCAATGGACTCATCCTGTTGAGAGAATGGTTCCAGTAACTGTTCATGTGCCATTTCAATATCCATATCCTTTTGGGAGGATATGGATGGGCTGACAGTTGCCTCAATTTGTAAGTTTCTTCGCTTCTTTGGTGGAGGCAGAGCTGTGGGATCACTCATATCACTACTTCTTACATTACGTCTTTTCACTGTTAATTTACTTCTGGATTTGGGTTTAGAGATTTTAGATGACACTGTGTTTGGCTCTAAGACCTGGGATAGAAGTTGTGGTTCTACAACCTCTTGGTCTAACCTATCAGCCACTTGGGCTCCAGAAGTAGTTTCAGGGAAAGATAATACCTGTTCAGTAGCAGATGCAGAAATCCCAGCAATAGTGAGTTGAGCCACTTGAAGTTGATGTTCAGATACAGAAGCAGTTGCTGCTGCTTGTTCTGGTTGCTCAGGAACATGATCAGGTTGCTGTTGTGGTGGTTGATCTTGTATAATTGGCAGTTCTATGAAGTTGGACATATACTGAGTAATGACCACAGGAACATTTGTGTACTTCTTCATTGTTGCTAACCTGGTGAAAAATTTTTTATGTGTTTTTCCTGAAGCTTCAGTACGAGAGTTAGCAAACAATCTTTGATGAACATCAGAAACAACATGATTAAATATGAGAGTTAAAAATCTTGGATAGTAACAATCAACTTTACTACCCAAATCATGATTGTTCTTGACAGTTATGAGACGATTTACCATGGCATCAAAAATTAATTTACCAAAATTAACCCTTTGATTATTAGCAACTGCATAACCAATTCTCTGAAGCAAAGTAGAAATATTGTGAAAATTATTCTTTTTAGTGTTAGCAAACACCTTAGCAATTGTGTCAAAGAAATAATCCCACTCAGTCATGAAGTTACTTTTAGACAACTTAGAAAGATCAACTTCTCCTTGATAATGGATGTCATTGAAAAATTGTGTCAGTACTGCTTCAGATGGAAGATCAACAAAGTCATTTGTTGGAAGTCGTAGAACGGTGTTAACAGTTGAGTCATTCACAACATAAGGTGTGTCCCCCACAGTAAAAGTAAAAGATGTTGAGTCCGAGGAGAGAACAAATGTAGAACACATTGCCAACAGTGAATCAACTTTTAAAGGAGCATCGAGAATTAAGGCATGACGAATAAGAGAATGCTCATTTAAAAATCGAATCCAAGGTTTAACCCTCTCGAGAGTACAATTATCGGGATTAAAATGACCAACAAAATTATGATTGATAATCTTCATATTAACAGCCATTTTAATTTCAACACACTGAATTAATTTGCCCAAATTCGAATTTTAGGGATTTTAACAATTAATTCAATTAACCAGAAAAATCAATAAAATCGAAACTTCACAGAAAATTCTGAAATTAATGTATGTTGATCTCTGAATTCACACAAACACACCACTATTTTTAGTTTTTGCAGAATCGAAGCCAAATTTCTTGAACTTTAAATCGTATTTCTTGATTTTCGAAAAACGCAATCACTAAAAACTGGACCAAATCGAAGGATTAACCAGTCAAATCAAAGAGCTTGAAGAGATTAGAACACAGGTGTTTTCAGATCGTGATTTGGTTGAGAAACACGGTCGATTTTTGAAGAAAATCGGGCGGCGGTTCGTTGTGTGTATCGTATTTGTGTGTGTATCGACGAACTGTACTCTGTGACTTAACACGAGAGTTTAGACTATCAATAAGACTAACGATAGTCTCAAGACAATTCTGTATATATATTAACTGTAGTCTAAACAGTAGTCTAAAATAGAATTAATAAAAGAATTAGACTATAGACTAATAGACTATACCTGATAGTCTATCTGATAGTCTAATTAGACTAAAATAGACTGTCTAGACTAAACTATTTAAACTATTTAGACTAACAATACCGATAGTCTAAAATAAATAAAAGAAAATTAACTACAACAGACTATTGTTGGATAGTCTGACAGATAGTCTAAGAGAGCTAATTAAAAGACTATAGACTATAAGTATAGACTATTAATTTACAATAATATTTACAACAACACACAAATATTAGGTCCTATATCGATTTGATCTACCAAAGTGAAGTTGAAAACTAAGTCAGGGAAGATTTTCGAGTTAGTGACTATCTCGAACTCTAACTCGAAATTCGACTTAGATTTTCGAGTTAGTGACTAACTCGAACTTCAACTCGAAACTCACCATCTCGAAGTGCAACTCGAAACTGACTATCTCGAAGTTCGACTATCTCGAAGTTCGACTTAGGATTCGAGTTACCAGTGCCTAGATTCTTCAAAATTTTCGAGATAACATTTATCTCGAACTTTATCTCGAAGTTCGAGATGAGGACCAATATAACTATTCTAACAATCAAATATTAACAGAATATGTACCAGAATATTTACATGAAGCAATTCTAACAATGAAGCAAATTTAATTATTAAAACAAGCTATAAAATAGCAAAATAATTTACACTAAAATTATAAAATCGAATAAAAATTATAAAAACAATCATATGTAGTCCCTTTTATGAAATCAAACATTAATAACAAAAGGACAAACACTACAAACCAATTAATAAACTATTAACTATTTACATATTTATTCATGGTAGATTAATAAATCTATATATTTTCTAATAAAATAAATTTCTAATAGAAAATTATTTAAGAAGAAAATATGACTTATTAAACCATCATAAATATAATTTTCAAGAAAAATAAGTTTCTCATAAATTACTACTTGTAAAATTTGAGAAAATTATTTTTAAGGAAAATGAATTATTTTAACATTGAAAAGAAGTAAGTAGGAATATATTAAGATGATAATGACAATGGTTTGAACATTAACAAGTAACAAGGTAAGTTGATAAAATAATTATACAAGTGATTTTAATCAACAAATATTAACAAGATAATCACTTGTAAATTATTAAAGATCAAACCTCAGATATTAACTAGTTTAATTACTAGGACTATTTAACATACCCAATTCACCAACAATTCTGGTGAATGTGGATTCGTCAAGAGACTTAGTAAAAATATCTGCTGTTTGTTCTTCCGTGGGTACAAAATGTAACTCCACGGTACCATTCATGACATGCTCTCGGATAAAATGATACCTGATGTCAATGTGCTTGGTCCTCGTATGCTGCACAGGATTGTTGGAGATTGCTATGGCACTTGTATTGTCACACAGAATTGGAATATTGTCAAGTACAAAGCCATAGTCACGTAGCTGATTCCTAATCCACAAGATTTGAGCACAACAGCTTCCAGCAGCTATATATTCTGCTTCAGCTGTTGAGTTAGAAACTGTTTGTTGTTTCTTGCTGTACCAGGAGACCAACCTACCACCTAGGAATTGACAACTCCCAGAGGTGCTTTTTCTATCTACAACACTACCTGCATAATCTGAATCTGTATATCCAACAAGGTTAAAACCAGATTCTTTAGGGTACCAAATACCTAAGTTAGGTGTACCCTTAAGATATCTCAAGATTCGTTTAACAGCAATGAGATGCACATCTCTAGGATCCGCTTGGAACCTTGCACACAAGCATGTAGCATACATAATATCAGGTCTACTTGCAGTAAGGTAAAGTAATGAACCTATCATACCTCTGTAGCTTGTGATATCTACCTTAGCAGAATTTTCACAAGCTCCAAATTTCACAGCTGTTGATGATGGTGTTCTTGCTGAAGATGAGTCCTCCATTTGATATTTCTTGAGGAGCTCTCTGACATACTTGGATTGACAAATAAAAATTCCATCTGTCCTTTGACTTACTTGTAATCCAAGAAAGAACTTCAGCTCACCCATCAGGCTCATCTCAAATTTACCCTGCATTAGCTTAGCAAATTTCTTGCACAGAAGATCATTAGTAGACCCAAATATTATATCGTCCACATAGACTTGGACTAATATAGTATCATTCTTATGTTTCTTAGTAAAGAGAGTTTTGTCTATGACGCCTCTAACAAATCCATTTTCAAGTAAAAATTCAGAAAGAGTGTCATACCATTTCCTTGGAGCTTGCTTAAGACCATAAATTGCCTTGAAGAGAAAGTAGACAAAATCCAAGAATTCTGGATCTTCAAAGCCAGGGGGTTGTTCTACATATACCTCTTCATCCAGCTTGCCATTCAGGAAGGCACTCTTGACATCCATTTGATAAACTTTGAAGTTTGAATGTGCTGCGAATGCCAAGAATATCCTTATAGCCTCAAGTCTAGCCACTGGTGCATAGGTTTCATCATAATCTATTCCTTCAGCTTGGGAATAACCTTTAGCAACCAGTCTTGCTTTGTTTCTAGTTACAATGCCATCTTCATCAAGTTTGTTTCTGAATACCCACCTGGTATCAACTACTTTCCTGTCTTTAGGTCTGGGTACCAGCTTCCATACTTCTTGTTGTTTGAATTGATTGAGTTCATCTTGCATAGCAATCACCCAATCAGGATCAGAAAGAGCTTCTTCTGTTTTCTTAGGTTCTATTGCAGACAGAAACCCAGAATAATTGCATTGATTTTGATAGCTCCTTCTAGTTTTTACACCAACATTTGGATCACCAACGATCAACTCAAAAGGATGAGCTCTATTCCACACAGTCTGTCTGGGAAGATTTGACCTTGATGATTCGCCTTGATCTTCATTATGATGTTGAGTATGACCAGTTGATCCTTCATCACCTCCCCCTGAGTTGTTGCCAGTTTGACTAGATGAATGTTCAGGAGTGTCAGTGGTATCTCCAGTCTGATCATTGTTTCCACCACCACCACCCTGATCATTATCATCATTATTACTGTTATCATTAGCAGCAACATCAGGTTGGTTGTCACCATCTGAATCGGAGTCTGTCATATCATCGAAAGATAACTTTTCAGATGAATCCTCCGTTTGGATACTAGGAAGTTTAGTGTCATCAAATGATACATTGACACTTTCAAGCATTGTCTGATGATCAATCACATACACCTTGTAAGCTCTTCTTGTATAACCAATGAAAATTGCTTCATGTGCTTTGGCCTCAAATTTACCACCACGATCATCTCCATCTTTAAGAACAAAGCATTTTGCTCCAAATACATGAAAGTACTTGAGTGTTGGTCTCTTTTCATACATAATTTCATAGGGGGTCTTCATCAAGTCTTTGTTGATTAAAGTTCGATTCTGGGTGTAACATGCAGTGTTAACAGCTTCAGCCCAAAAGTACAAAGGAAGTTTTGCTTCACTTAACATAGTACGTGCAGCTTCAATCAAGGTTCTATTCTTTCTTTCTACTACCCCATTTTGCTGAGGAGTTCTTGGGGCTGAGTACTGCCTTGTTATTCCCTTTTCAGTACAAAAATCATTTAGAACTGCATTCTTAAATTCGGTTCCATTGTCTGACCTTATTGCTCTAACTGGTTTCTTGTACTCCATTTCAATCAACTTGATGTGATCAATCACTAGCTGTGGAGTTTCATCTTTGGAATTCAGAAATAAAACCCATGTGTACTTTGAGTAGTCATCAACAATCACGAGAGCATATCTTTTCTTTGACATAGACATCACATTTACTGGACCGAACAGATCCATGTGCAACAGTTGTAGAGGTTCAGTTATTGATGATGTATCAGTGCTCCTGTGAGTTGCTGTTTTCAATTTGCCTTTTTGACAGGCATCACAGAGTCCTTCTTGAGTGAATTCCATTGAAGGCAACCCTCTCACCAGTTCTCTTTTAACTAGAGAATTCATTGTCTTGAAATTAAGGTGGGAGAGTTTCTTGTGCCATAGCCAACTTTCATCTGTAGATGCTTTAGAATAAAAGCAGTTGATTTCTTCAGTGCTTCCAGTGTTCATATTGGCCACGTACAGATTGCCTTTTCTGACTCCTGTAAGAGATGGTTGTTCATGTCTCTTGTGTGAGATTAGACAATTCTTCTTGTTGAAGTAAGCCTCGAATCCCTTGTCACAAAATTGACTGACACTTAACAAATTGTGCTCAAGTCCTTTCACAAAAGACACTTCATCAATGATAACATTTCCAGCTTCCAATCTGCCATATCCATCAGTTGTACCTATGCTGTTATCTCCAAAGGTAACCACTGGGCCGGCTTTCTCAACCACATTTGTCAGCAGGGTTCTGTCTCCAGTCATATGCCTTGAACATCCACTGTCCAAGATCCAGGTCACTCGATCAACCTGTTTCACACCCTGCAATGACAAATAGGTTAAACCTTCTTCGGAACCCAAACTTGATTGGGTCCAGAATACTTAAAGAATTGGCCTTTGTCAGGCAAAACAACATT
Organism: Kitagawia praeruptora; assembly: GCA_037693485.1. NCBI lineage: Eukaryota > Viridiplantae > Streptophyta > Magnoliopsida > Apiales > Apiaceae > Kitagawia > Kitagawia praeruptora. The sequence goes on along the minus strand of CM075344.1, from coordinate 152,615,889 downwards.
TTTAACATTGACACCATTTTCACCACAAACCAACATACATTTAACCCTATAAACAGATTTGACAATTTTCTGTTTTATCTTGGGTATCCATGTGTCTTTAGCAGCAATAACATTTGTTTCACTGACTGGACATTTGACCTTGTAAGCAGTCTTACCAAAAGTCTGTTTAGGCTTTGATACAAATGTCTCTCTCCTATCCTGAGAAGGACTAGCAGTCTTTGATCTAACATTTTTATACTTATTCATGTGTTGTCGAGGAGCAGTCTTACTAGCACATGCTTGATTACCATTAAAGTAAGCAGACATTACATTGAAAGCACAAGACATACAATTGACAACACCACATGCTTTATGATAAACATCAATGATAGGCATAGTATGCATGTTAGACATGTTATTGTTCTTTTTCAACTTATCACCACTTAACCAAGTTTTAGATGAACTGGTTGGATAAACAACCTTAACTGGTTTCTTAACAGATTTAACATTATCAAGGACAATGCAATTTGCACTGTCCTCATTACGCATCTCTTCTTGAATAATGATAGAAGTGAAGTTTGGAGGTTCTGCAATCGACTTCTTAAAGAGCGGATCTTCAACTTTCTTAAGCACATGTGGTATACCCCTCTCTTTAGCACTAACAAGGTTAGGGGTATTTATGCCTAACAAACCAACAGCTTCGTTATAACCAAACCCTATTCCTACAGTTCGTTCTATAGCTTGTTTATTGAAATGCTCTTTAGAAAGTTTAACAGAATTAAAGCAAGCACTAACCTTGGTTTCAAGTTCAGCAATTTTAGAAAGTTGTTTAGTCACTACTTCTAGAATGGATTTCTCTCTTCTATTAAGTCGTGCTATTTCCTCTTTTTGTTGATCTTGATTAACATGCACCTTTTTTAGTTCTAACACTTCATTTTCAAGTTCAGCGTTTAACAGATTTAATCTAGCAATGTGTTTTTGTGCATTAACCAAGGAACCACCTAACTGACGAACCAACTCAGAGTCAGTAAGTTTTACCTGTGGTTTAGGATCAGTGAGCATGTCACCATTTGCCATTAGTGCAAGATTTCCAAATTCTTCATCTTCACTATCTGTGTCATCCCAGCTTTTACCAGCAGCCACATAGGCTTTTCCAGGTTTCTTCTTTTCAGGAACATAATCTCTTTTCTGGGCTTGTTTAGGTTTCTGACACTCAGTGGCAAAGTGTCCAAGTTCATTGCAATTATAACAACGAATTTTGCTTCTATCAACAGTTCCAGTTTTGTAGCCACCTCTGCTACTGGAGGATGAGGAACCTCCTCTCTGAAATCTGTTATTAGACTTGAACTTGAACTTAGGATTTCTCCTGAATCTAAAGTTACCAAACTGTCTAACCATGAGTGCCATGGATTCATCCTCCAACTGATCCAATTCTTCTAATGAGTAAAACTCACTTCCATCCTGAGTAGCTGGTGTCTGACCATGTTCCACTTCAGTCTGCTCCTTGTCTGAGCTGTAAGGTCGAACAACCTTAGCTTCCACTTCCTTAGGAGCCTCAACCACTAATGCTGTAGATGAACTTGCAACTCTACCTTTACCATGAATCTCTTTCTGTTGGACTTGTTCCAACTCATAGGTTTTTAAAACACCGAAGAGTTTTTCAAGACTAACTTTATTCAAGTCACGAGATTCTCTTATGGCTGTTATCCTGTGTTCCAGGTGAGTTGGCATAGTCAGTAAGAACTTCAGATTAATCTCCTTCTGTGTATAGTTCTTGCCATGGATTTGCAGGTTATTGATTATTTTATTATACCTTTCAAACACTTCTTGAATGCCTTCATTAGGGCCAGCTCTGAAGTGTTCATACTCAGAGGTTAAGATTTGAAGTCTGTTCTCCCTGACTTCATCAGTTCCTTCATTAATGGTTTCAATAGTTTCCCACATGTGTTTTGCAGTTTTACAATTCATCACATGGCTGTACATAACAGCATCCAGGGAATCTATTAGAATGAGTCTGAGGTTTTTATCAAGCCCTGCATCCTCCTTTTCCTCAGGTGTATAGGTGGCAGGGTCTTTTTCATAAGACTTAGCAGGAATCACAATTTTACCCTCAGCTTCAACTTCATCTTCATAGACCATAGGAGTTTTAGGTCCGGTTTTCAAAACAACCAAATATTTAACATTTGTACATTCCAGAAACAACTCCATCTTATTCTTCCACATATCATAATTATCTTTGTCAAATATAGGTATCTTAACAATGGCTTTAGAAGTCATGATGAATTTTTAAGAGAGTTAAAAATTCGAGCTTGATTTTTTAATTGAATAAGAATAGGATCTTGATTTGTATATCAATCAAACGGCTCGGATACCAATTGTTAGGTCCGTTAAGATTGTAGAAGGGGGGGTTGAATACAATCTATATCTTTTTATCGAAATTTGTCCGTTAAATAAAATTTAGTTTAGACAAATTTGAGCGGAATTAATTGAAACAAAATTCAAGTTAAATATAACGATATATTAAACTTGATGGTTGTTACAAAATCAGTACAGAGTATTATCACGTTAATAAAAACTAATTAGAAAATTCGACATGAACTTTTCTAATTTAGTTAATAAAAATCGAGATACGAACTAGGAAACTTAATTCGCTAGTAATACAAGAGTCACAAATAATTAAGTTCTATCGGATCAAATATTACAAATGAGTTGAACTTAATTTTCTGTGAATTAAATGAGATAGTCAGTGGCTCTTAAAGATGAGAGATGTAATGCTTTGTTCTTCAGTCTTTAATTTTCTTGTCTCGTGTATATGTGTCTGTGAATGAAAGCTTCTGTCTCTTTTGTAGTTAAAATCTTCAAAATATCTCCTGCCTCTTTTTTCACTTCAACAGACTATCCACAGACTGTTTTTAAAGGCTTGCAGACTATCCAGGGAACACATAGACTACCGGTGTGACTATCTTTCTTGCTGCAGACTACCGGTGTGACTTTCCTTCTTTATCAGACTACCGGTGTGACTATCAACACTCTACAGACAACCGGTGTGACTATCAATTCTTGGCAGACTACCGGTGTGACTATTCTTCTTGGCAGACTACCGAATTCTTTAGCAGACTATCACCTAGACTATCTCAAATAGTCTTTTAACAATAAAACCATAGTCTTAAAACACTTCTGATAGTCTTTCAGCAATCTATATTAATTCTAAATTAATTAATTCAATAATTAACTTAATAAATAAATTAATTCTTGAAGAATTAATTTATTAATTAAGTTAACTAAATACTTTAAATTAATTAATAGAGAATTAACATAATTCATTTGATAGTCTAATCTTCACTTTTAAACCACTGAAATAAATAAAGAACCTCCACTGAATATTTGTTGACGCTCAATGCACGGTCTGGTTCATGAACGACTAACTTCAACTTCTGTTCTTCATTTTGACTTTAAGCTGTGGTCAATTTCTTCTGACAACTTTCTTTAAATATTCTGTACTGGTACTGTCTCTTGCACTTGTAGAAATCTCTGTCCTTCTGAATTAAATCCATGACTTTGAATACCACACTGAGGCTTGATCAGTAGACTGAACTTCTTCCAGTGTAAAATATCAAAACTATAGATTGACTTGTAGCTTTGTTCCTTCTGATAGATAGCATCTTCTGAGATTCCCGTGACAGTTAATGTTATTTACTTATTACAATCTACTTTAAGTTGAGTTGGATCCTCGAACTACAAATAGGCTGAGTCATATGCCTTTCAGTAACTTTCCCTAAGATAATGAATAAATTCATGTGTTTTAATATGAATAATATTTTGATATACATAATCTTTTTTTTTTGACGAAATGCAAATATTATTAGATCATTGAATCATTCTGAATACAAAGCTGAACACTGGCCGGAATAGATTGCCAGTTGAAAGTACGATCGGGATACATATGTGACACTTGAGCTAACGCATGTGCCGACATATTCGCGGATCGTTTAACAAAATACAACTTGAAGTTGTTGTTTAGCCGAATCAAATCCCTGCAGTCTTCGATTACTTGCCCCAAGCGAGATCGCATAGGTGCTGAACTTCTGATGAGCTGGACAACCACCAAACAATCTGTTTCTACTGTGATTGGACTGGACTCCATTTCTTTAGCCCAACTTAGAGCTTCCTTTACTGCAATAGCCTCTGCCAACACTGGTTTCAACACCTCCGGGATAGTTTTTGACTTAGCTGATATGAGAGTTCCCTCATGATTACGGGCTATAAGACCCGCTCCTGAAATTCCAAGCTCTGCAAAGATTGCTGCATCACATGTAATCTTTACTTCAGTATGTTGTGGCTTAACCCAGCAAACAGCCCCATCTCCTGACACAGGAGGAGTAATTGGAGCACTAAAGGAACGACTCTGGGCTGCATTCCACTGCGAAAGATATTCCCACGCCTTTGCAACAATTTTCATAGGTTGCCATCTCCGATTGTTCCAAACAAAATCATTTCTCGACCTCCAGATAGCCCAACATAGCATGATGATTCTCTCTTTGGTTTTTCCTGGCTTACCTGATAAGTTCCTCTCCAGCCAAGTTCGAAAGTCTACCGTCTCATTTGTGTTAATTCCCGGAATAAAAATTTGCCAACATCTAATTGCTAGCACTACTATTGAACAGGAGTTAGAAGATGATGTCTTAACCTGGAAGCCGGAGAACTCAGGCCAATATTCAGTTAAATCGGCATATAAACTACTGCAACAAGAAAAAGGAAACTGGGGTATGGGTGAAGATATCCTTTTCTGGAGGAGTCTGTGGAACATTAAAGCCCCTCCTCAAGCTTTAAATCTGGTCTGGAGGGCTCTTACTCATAATCTTTTTAAATCTTTTTTTATATACACAATCTTCCATATTTTTTGACAAACAAGATGATTTTATTAATATTAAAATATTAAAACCCAACCGGGACAAACCCCTAAACTATCAACTACAATTTGATTGTGAAACAAAAAACGAGCTAAACAAATAATCATTTTGTTTTCGGATCGCTTAACACATAGAATATTATATAATCAACTAATTTTACACTGCATTTCAGGAAAGTTACTTGAAATTTCCCTAATCTGTAATATAAATCCTCCCTCCTAAATTAGTACAATTTTTTTTTGAAAATTTAGGCAAAAAAAACTTATTAAGCTAGTCATGGTGTTATCTTGAATGGGCTTAACCATTATCCCTACTTCTGTACCTATCTAGTTACCATTTTTTTCTGGATACATTTTCTTCAAATCATCTGTCTCTCTAGGGGCCAATGTGTTGATCCAAAGGGTCACGAGTTCGACTCTCACCTCAATCAATTAGCAAAAAAAAAAAGTCTCTTTCATTTCCTGTCTTCGATTTATTTAAACCAGTCACTTCCTCTTGTTATTTCTTGTACTTTGGCAGTTTGTTTACCAGCATAGTACCGAAGTATATAACCACACTCCACTTGGATCAAGCTGCAGAGTTTGCTTATCCCCATATTTCGTAACATTGTAACATTAATATATCATTCGAGATTGGGCGGCTTTATTTAATCAAACCCTCTTATCAAAAATAAGAAAAGAGGAGAATGAAATTACGAATCTGTAATTTTTTGATCCAAATGAGCCACAAGGACAGTAGGAATTGCAAAGTCAATGGGAGAAGGAAACCATTGTTAGATTTTTACACATGGAAAATATGAAAGACATGTACAGTGTGTGTTCTACAATGTTCTATCCACTCCCCTTGACTAAATTATAGAACAACCGTCAGAAGTCGTAAACTAACCATGTCTGGAAAGGCAATTGACAAACAATGTATATGGGACAAGAGTTGTTATGTTGCAGGTGGGTAACTAGGAAGAATATACAAAAGGTTTTTGACTTACTGATGTAACACCAAAGTTTTTAAGTATACGGTAGGCGTAGCCAATTAAAGAACACTGCATCACATTACTCATGAGCAGTGTTCTAAAAAACGGTAAGACAACTTTCGAGTGCTTAAACTGCTAGGCGGGCGTTTAAGCGGATTTCAATGCGGATCAATTAAGCGGATTATATAATATATATTTAATTATTTATATACATAAATATATATATATATATATATATATATATATATATATATATTTAATAATTATATAAAATCGGGGAATAAGCGATTAACATAAAATCGGGACGGTTGGGGGACCTTTAACACTTAAGCGGACCGCTTAAGCGGTTAAGGGGGCTTATTTTAGAATAGAGCTCATGAGAGCCTAGATTACAATTACGTGATGGATTTGCAACTGGGCAGATTTGTAGTACTCGTCGTTCCGTCCTAATTTATATAAGTCGCATTTCAATACGCTAGCTTATTATAATCTCTTGTATTATGTTATAAATTTTATTTAATATTATAATTATGTTTTTATATAATCATTATTATTAATAATTTTAAATTTTAATTTGATATAATTTAATATACTGATTTTTCTTATTATAAACAATGTATACGATTTTTACTATATTTTTATTAATAATTGAAAAATATGGTGTGATATTTTCGGGTATATATTAATGATTATAATATTTATTGTAAATTGAAAAGGTAACATGTTTTAATTTGAAAGAAAATATTAATGATCGAAAGATATGAAACGATTGATCTTTTTAAGTGTTTATAAAATGTAATACTCCCTCCGTCTCAATAAACATTTCCCGTTTGACTAAAAACACGGGTTTTAAGAAAAAGTGGGTATTGAATATTATTTGTAAGAAGTAATGGATATTGAATATTGTTTTTAAGGAGTAGTGAGTATTGAATATTGTTTTTTTTGGATAGTGGGTGAAGTAGTGGGTATTGAATATTATTTTTAAGGAGTGGTGGGTGGAATAGTAGGTATTGAATATTGTTTTTTTGGAGTAGTGAGTGGAATAGTGGGTGTATAATATTATTTGGAATGATTAGTGGGTGGAGTAGTAGGTATTGAATATTATTTTTAAGGAGTAGTGGGTGGAGTAGTTGGTATTGGATATTATTTTTTATGGCTTAAAATAGAAAGGAGAAGAGTATTTTGATAGTCCCGATTTAGTAAACAGGAAACGTTTTAAGAGACGGAGGGAGTATCTTCAACTAAAAGTAGATGTGAAAAAGACAATCAACTAATTACCATTAATTATATTATGTTATTATTTATTTTAGGTGTTATATTTTTCTTGAAAATTATGGTGTGATATTTTCGGGCATATATTAGTGATTGTAAGATTTGTTTTAAATTAAAAAGGTAACGTGATTTAATTTGAAAGGAAATATTAATGATCGAAAAATATGATACGAATAATGTTTTTAGGTGTTTATAAAAGGTAATATCTTCAAGGAAAAGAGCAATTGACTAATTACCATTAATTTTATTATGTTATTATTTATTTTAGGTGTTATATTTGATTGATCTTCTTAGGTGTTTATAAAAGGTAATATCTTCAAGGTGTGATATTTTCGAGCATATATTAATGATTGTAAAATTTGTTTTAAATTAAAAAGGTAACATGTTTTAATTACAAAGGAAATATTAATGATCGGAATATATGATAAAGGTAATATATTCAACTAAAAGTAAATGTGAAAAAGTCAATTGACTAATTACCATTAATTATGTATCTTCAACTAAAATTAAATGTGAAAAAGACAATCGACTAATTATCGTTAATTATATTATATCATTATTTATTTTAGGTGTATTTATTTTTCTTTATAATTAAGGGTAAATAAGTAAATTCACGAAGTACCAAAAAACATGTACCAAAAAACACGTACCAAAACTTTTAATGTTTCGGTTTTTATATAATAGTATAGATTCGAAAGCGATATTTGTAAATAATGATTTTTTCAATTTTTTTAAGATAAAAGTTAAAGATTTATATTTTTATACAAAACACAAAAAATTAAAAAAATATTTAAAAATATAACCAAACATATTGAAATACCTAAAAAATCAAAAATTTATATAATTTGGAACTGAGGTAATATATTTTCTATCCAGGGCAACACGTAAAAGCAAATGTAAAGTGTAAACACGTACTATCAAAGTTAATGTCTTTTCTCTGATCCCTGAGATTGCCTGCCCTGTCAGCTGAGCTTGATACCAAAAAATTTTAGTTTAGAATTTCATCTATACAAGCCATGTCTATAATTAGTAAAACTCGCCATCATATCTGATATTAACAGTTTAACACACAAATTGTCTGGTACACTAGTGCAGCCAAAACCACTACTAGAAAATTTGGCTATAAACATAGGTTAAAAACTGATATCTACATAATTTTTGACCGATATTTTGGTTCGTGTTGTTTAAGATCTAGGGGCCTTAGACATCGGTTTTTAAAAGCCTTTCTTCTAGTAGATTTTGGGTTCCATGACTGACTTACAGATGTATAGGCACCGCAGAAGGCTGGCAATTTGTTTGAATACTGAGAGATCTTGTGACTTGTAACATGCATGATGAAAGTTTTGTTGTCATTTGCAAAGGGTTTTGGGTCCAGTACCGGAATTCTCGTAGACACCCTTTCATTTTTTTTTTAAAACTCCAAATTACACATCACCCATGTTTAATTCTTCATAGATGAACCTCCTATTCTCTCCTCTAACTTTGACTTTCTATTCTCTCTGTCACTGTGTGTATATAACTATCATCACAGCTTGTTTTTGGTCCACACAGAAAAAATACAATTAAAAAGATTTGGAGGAAGGAATAGAACTGCAACATAACATGCCCTTTAGAAATAAAATTATAAAATGCACATATGCAGTAAAATATATATTTACAACAGAAAGAATGATAGGGTTGACCAGTTTCTGAAATTTTTTCATCGAAATATCCTTTTCTGAGAAATTGAGCAAAAATAGCCGATGAGTTACGCGTATGGGATTAGCGTATTTGGGATATGCATTTTGAAAATACGTATCTTGGATAAATGCTTTTTTTTCCCTCCATAATGTGGGTCCCGCATGAAGACAAAAAAGAAAGGAAACAATGGGTGATACGCAACCAAGAGTTGCTTATTCAATCAATACTCACATGTCACTTGTGTAACCATGCATAATTCATAAAAAGTGAAGGATATGTATTTACGAAATGCGTATTCAGGATACCCATTTGACAAATGCGTATTCAATCAGTTATTTTTGTGCATTTTTTCAGAACAGGTTACTTTCGTTATTTTGGCTCTATTTTTGTGTTTTTTTTTCAGAACAAGTTATTTTCGTTACTTTGGCTCTAAAAATAGGTCATTTTTGTCATTCATCCTTTACAACATTACTCTATGCATTTATAGAAGTTATCTTTAAAAATAAATAAACAGAATTGTTCGAATATTTTTAGAAAAAGGAAAAAAATTTAGTTGTATAAAATATAATGGGTAATACCTAAAAAAATTGATTAATAGTTATTAAAAAAAAGGTAACATGTTTTACTTTAATAAAATATATTAATTAGTTATTAATAACTATAAATAATTAAGTAAGGTTAATTAAGTAAAAAGCAGGTACAGTACCGATCAATCAAATTTTTAATGTTTCACTTTTAATAATACTAGATTAAAACCCATGTGACCCATGAATTTTTTTAATATTACATGACTTTTTTAATGTTCAATTGAAAATTTGACATGAATTTTGTATGCTTAAAATTTTAAATGATATATGATTTGATAATAATTAAATATATGTTGTCGGTGATATTTTTATAAAATGAAGAATTTTAGTTTAAAAAATATGTAAAAGATGATATATTTTAGCTGAAAAAGGTGATTCGTTAGTTATTAGTTATTATAACATTTTTATTTTATTTAATTTAAATAAAATTGCCCATGATATTAACAACTGAAAATGTAAAATAACATATGTTAGTTAAAAAAGGTAATTTGATAGTTATTAATAATTATAATATACGGAGACATGGGGAAAAAGGATTAATCGGCTAATTAGAATTTGTTCGGAGTCAATGATTGTAGAATTCAGGAATCAAAACTAATCCGTTGACTTACCAATTCAGGATTTATTAGAGATTTTTCAATATATTGGGATTTTTTTAAAATCAAAGAGTAATCGGTAAAATATTTTACAAAAATTTATTGGGAAGTTTTTGTTGAAACAGGAATTTTTAGAGCACTAATTGAAGTGGTTAATTAGATTATTAATCAAAATTAATTTCATATCATATGTAATTACTTTTTATACAAAAAAGTTAACTATTTAATAAATTTTATTAAAAATTTATAACAAAAGCGGACCAAATTATATAAATATATTAACTGATTAATTGTCTATTTTTAACCAAAATGAATAATTTTTCAAAAATAATAATTTTTGAACTGATAAATTTAGATTTTTTTTACTAATTAAGCTTATATGCCTTATAATTGCCTTATAATGTGAGTATATGTTCTAATAAATCTCGAAGTGAGCGAGAATCGAACCCAGAGACGACAAGAGATAAGTCTTACAATTTTATTATTGTTTATAAAATATTTTAACAAGTTCAAGTCAATATATTTGTATATAAAGTTACGCTATGTCAAAACATATTGTTATAATAAAATAGTTATAAAAAAAACTGAGAAGAAAATACAATACAGTATAAATTGTAATAAAAAATTAAAAAAAATATAGATTTAAATGGGCAGGGAAGGAATTGATACAAACATAAAATAGACTGGTGAAGAGAAGAGAGAGTGGACCATATGAAATAAAACGAGGGTAGTTCAGTCAATTTAATAGGTTAGGGTGTGCAACCATCAATTTAGGGTGTGCAAATATCACCATCCTTTACCAAACACTCTACGGCTATACTTATCACTTACTATATGACATAAGTGCTTAAAAGTGCTTATATAAGTCTAAGCTACCACTAGTACAAAAACTACCATATGCGTCTCCTCATTTGCATCTGTTACAAGCGAAACAGATGCATAAAGTAGTTTTATGCGTCTGTCCTACATTAAACAGATGTATATATTGGAAAGAGGTATGTTTATACGTCTGTTGGACCAAAACAGATGCATAAGGTAATTTTATACGACTGTCGAAAAATCATTTGCGTCTGTTATATTTCAACAGACGTATAAAGTTCAATTATATGCATCTGTTATATTGTAACAGACGTATAAAGTTCAGTTATATGCATCTGGCCTTTTAAAACAGTCGTATAAGGCGATTTTTTTAAATATATATATATATATGTGTAAATATTCAGCGGCCCATTTATCTGTACGTGCGACCTAATTAAAAACCTCTTCAATTACAAACACCTCCTCTTCTCACCCCCACTTCGTCCCCTTTGGAGTTTCAATAAAAACCATAGCCGCCCCGTTCAGTTTTTTGGCCAAAATCCATCGCCATTTACCTCTTCTTCATCAAATCGTCATTGTAGCATCACATACACTACATCCCTGATCCGTTTCTTCAAATAAAACTGACCCCAAAAGCCTAAAATCGAATCAAGTTTTGTAAATAAAGTTATTCGGATCGGGTCTCTTGAGTAATTGGTGTATTGATGTTAGCTTAAGGAATTGATTGTGTCTCGGAGTTCAAAGCTTTATCAAGGACATGTTCGGTTTGTATGATGGCTTTGCCGATGTCAATGGCGATTCTTGGTGTGAATCAGAGGGTCAACCTTCGATCTATCGATTGGAACCCTAATATGGCCAAAATCGTTCAGAATCGGTGAGTTAACTCAAACACCCAGTGAGGCATTAATTACAATCTTGTTGGCCACTTTTATTGTCTATGTGTTGTTGAAGTTCTGGTGATATTTGGATCATTCGATGTTCTGTTTATAGCTGTAATGTTTCTTGTACCGCTTACCACTAATGGAGTCGTGCCTGCTAGAACTGTAGAAGGATAAGAAAAGTGGGGATATGAAGAAGTCAGACCTAGTAAGTAACACAAAAGCACACATTGTGCACATAGACTATTCTTTTTATGTGTAAATATTCGATTATATTTTGATTATTACGGTGTTCGGAATTTGGATCCTAAGTTATATAATATTGATAATGTTCTCAACTTCTGATTATGGCTTATTGTGTTTGGCAATGTGTGTTAAACAGAAGTTCATGTTTTGGTGGTATTACAAAAGTCCACAGAGGACTGGAGATCCAAAAAAGCCATGGCCAATCATTCTGTGGTTGCAGGGTGGACCTGTAAGTGATAATATTTCATTCAACTCAAATAAAATAATGAGTTTTGATCTTTTACCATATACTATGTTTTACAAAAATTAAGACTTTCTGCATGTGTACAAATATGAATAGGGTCCGTCGGGAGTTGGACGTTCTTTATCAGGCAAGGGTGGTGACGACCTAAACAATTTAATGAATGTCGTTCTTTATCAGGCAAGGGTGGTGACGACCTAAACAATTTAATGAATGTCGTTATTAGATATCTTAAGTATACTTATCTTAAGATACCCCAAATATACACGTCTTTTCTCCGATCACTGAGATTGTCTGCCCTGTCAAAAGACCTGTCAGCTGAGCTTGATACCAAAAAATTTTAATTTAGAATTTCATCTATACAAGCCATGTCTATAATTAGTAAAACTCGAATCATATCTGATATTAACAGTTTAACACACAAATTGTCACTAAAAAATTTGCCTGTAACATCGGCTAAAAACTGATATCTACATAATTTTTGACCAATAATTTGGTTCGTGATGTTTAAGATCTAGGCCTTAGACATGGGTTTTTAAAAACCTTTCTTCTAGTAGATTTTGGGTTCCATGACTGACTTACAGATGTATAGGCACCGCAGAAGGCTGGCCTTTGTTAGAATACTGAGAGATCTTGTGACTTGTAACATGCATGATGAAAGTTTTGTTGTCATTTGCAAAGGGTTTTGGGTCCAGTACCGGAATTCTCGTAGACACCCTTTCATTTTTTTTTTAAAACTCCAAATTACACATCACCCATGTTTAATTCTTCATAGATGAACCTCCTATTCTCTCCTCTAACTTTGACTTTCTATTCTCTCTGTCACCGTGTGTATATAACTATCATCACAGCTTGTTTTTGGTCCACACAGAAAAAATACAATTAAAAAGATTTGGAGGAAGGAATAGAACTGCAACATAACATGCCCTTTAGAAATAAAATTATAAAATGCACATGCAGTAAAATATATATTTACAACAGAAAGAATGACAGAATTGACCTGTTTTTGAAATTTTTTTACCGAAATATCCTTTTCTGAGGAGTTGAGCAAAAATAGCAGATGATTTACGCATATGGGATTAGGTTATTTGGGAATGCATTTTGAAAATGCGTATCTTATATAAATAATTTTTTTTCCATAATATGGGCCCCGCATGGAGACAAGAAAGAAAGAAAACATTGGGTGATACGCAACCAAGAGTTGCTTATTCAATCAATACTCACATGTCACTTGCGTAACCATGCATAATTCAAAAAAAGTGAACGATATGCATTTACGAAATGTATATTCAAGGATACCCATTTGAGATTTGATAAAGGCGTATTCAATCAGCTATTTTTGCGCATTTTTTCAAAAGAGTTTACTTTCATTACTTTGGCTCTAAAAACAGGTCATTTTTGTCATTCATCCTTTACAACATTACTCTTTGCATTTATAGAAGTTATCTTTAAAAATAAATAAACAGAATTGTTCGAATGTTTTTAGAAAAAGGAAAAAAATTTAGTTGTATAAAATATAATGGGTAATACCTAAAAAAAATTGATTAATAGTTATTAAGGAAAAGGTAACATGTTTTACTTTAAAAAAAATATATTAATTAGTTATTAGTAACTATAAATAATTAAGTAAAAAACAGCTACTGTACCGATCAATCAAATTTTTAATGTTTCACTTTTAATAATACTAGATTAAAACTCATGCGACCCATGAATTTTTTTTAATATTACATGACTTTTTTAATGTTCAATTGAAAATTTGACATGAATTTTGTATGCTTAAAATTTTAAATGATATATGATTTGATAATAATTAAATATATGTTGTCGATGATATTTTTAGAAAATGAAGAATTTTAGTTTAAAAAATATGTAAAAGATGATATATTTTAGCTGAAAAAAGTGATCCGTTAGTTATTAGTTATTATAACATTTTTATTTTATTTTATTTAAATAAAATTGCCCATGATATTATTGAAAAATAATACTCCCTCCGTCCCAGCCGGTTCTTTACATGGCGGCTGGGCACGGAGGTCAAGGATAGTGGATGTAAAGTGGATGTAATATTGTTAAAATAAATGAAGTAATGGATGTAATAGTGATTTTATTGTTAAAATAAGTGAAGTAGTGGGTGTAATAGTGATTTTATTGTTAAAATAAGTTAAGTAGTGGGTGAAATAGTATAAAGTATTGTTAAAATAAGTGAAGTAGTGGGTGTAATAGTGTTAAAACTTACTATTTTGGGTAATGTAAAGAAATGGTGGGACGGCCCAAAAAGGAAATTGTAAAGAAATGGATGGGACAGAGGGAGTAAGTTTTAGTTATAAACAACTGAAAAGGTAACATAACATATCTATACTATCTATACTATATTATTATAAGCAAACTAGAGATCTTTTGTAGTTTGGTTAACCAAGCTATTCATAACCGATCTTCATCACAAATAGATCATGACCGTTAGATACAACAATACTGAAAGTTGTTATATTGAGAAGTCTAAGATTCGATTCCCTTTTTGTTAAAATAATTACCCTTTATAAACAACAAAAAAACATAAATCATACCATATCTTTCAATTATTAATATTTCTATCTAATTAAAATATGTTACATTCTATTTAATTAAAACACGTTACCTTTTATTTTAAAACTAATATTGCAATCATTAATATATATATATATATCCAAAAATATTGCACCATATCTTTTAACCATTAATAAACACCTAAAAACATGAATCATACCATATTTTTCAATCATTAATATTTCTTTTCTAATTAAAACACGTTACCTTTTAATTTAAAATTAATCTTGCAATCATTAATATATATCCAAAAATATCACACCATATCTTTCAATTACTAATAAAATATATTAAAAATTAGTAAACATTGTATATAAAAAAAACATAAGTATAATAATTAAACATGAATATATCAAATTATATTAAATTAAAATTTTAAAAAATTATTGAAAATAATCTTTATATAAAAATATAATATAAATTTCAATAAAATTTATGACATATTAAAAGAAACCCGTGCATCGCACGGGTTACAAGCTTATATATATATATGGGTTAGGCTCCAGAGAGAACACCCTTAAAAAGAGAACGAGAGAACACATCATCTAACCATTGAATCTATTAGATCTAATGGTCCCGCCAACAACACCCAATACAAAAAAGTCTTATAATTTTACCCTCTATCCATTGATTAAAAAAAAATTAAAAAAAAAAATTTTAAAAAAATAATAATGATGATGATGTCACTGTGACGTCACAACAGGTTTTTAAATTTTTTTTAAAAAAAAAAATTTTAATTTTTTTTTTTATGAATGGATAGAGACTAGAATTATAAGACTTTTTTGTATTGGGTGCCCCTGGCGGGGCCATTAGATTTAATAGATTCAATGGTTAGATGATGTGTTCTCTCGTTCTCTTTTTAAGGGTGTTCTCTCTAGAACCTTGGCCTATATATATATACTATTATATTAAAGCCTAAAGATTTTAAACATGAGTATATCTATACTATTATATAAAAGCCGAAACATTAAAAGTTTGGTTGATCGGTTGGTTGGTCGGTACGGTACCTGTTGATTTTACTTATTTACCCTTACTCAATTACAGATGTACTAACTAATTAATTTCCTTAACATATCATCTTTTCTATTTTTCAAGAACTAAATAATTTCCTTTTTCAGGTAAAATACAATATCCTTTTATATTTTATCTAACTAAATTTTCTCCTTTATTAATCAATTTCCTTTTTCAGGTTAAACATATTATCTTCTCTATTTTTCAATAACTAAATAATTTCCCTTTTCAGGTAAAATAGAATATTTTTCACATTTTATTTAACTAAAATTTCTCTTTTTTAAAATAGTACAAGCAATTTTGTTTAATAAAATAACATAACTATATTATAATTACTATTAACTAATCAATTACTTTTTTCACCCAAAACACTTTACCTTTTTTTTTCTCTAAATAACATCTCTCTTTTTCCAATTATATCATGGACGGTTACCTTTTTCAGCCAAAACACATTACCGTTTTTCGTTTCTCTTACTAAAACCTCACTTTTTTCAATTATATCACATATGTTTCTATTTAATAAAAATAAATTATAATATTATAATACTAATATAATTAACCGATTATCTTTTTAGCTAAAACGTATCATATTTTCTATTTTTCTAATTAAATTTCCTTTTTTCTAGAAATATCCCGGGCAACATTAATTTCTCATTTTCTAAAAATTATGAGCAATTTTATTTAGTAAAATGACATAAATAAATTATAATTATATAAGATAATCAAATACCTTTTTCACATAAATTATGTCATCTTTTTAATTTTATATAATCTCTCTTTTTCCAATTATATCAAGTACGGTTCTATTTAATAAAATAAACTAATAATATTTTAATATTAATAATTAACCGATTACTTTTTCAGCTAAAATGTATCATCTTTTCTATATTTTCTAACTAAAATCTTTCTTTTAATAGAAATATCACTTAATTTCCCCTTTTCTAAAAATATTACTTGAAATTATATTTAGTAAAATAAGATAATTAAATTATAATTATTATAAACTAATCAATTACCTTTTCACCTAGAACATGTTTCCTTTTTAATTTTCTCTAACTAAATCCTATATTTTTCTAATCATATCACGGGCATTCTATTTAATAAAATAAAATAATAATTTTATAATTACCAATAATTAACCGATTACCTTTTTCAACTAAAACCTATCATCTTTTCTATATATTCTAAATAAAATCCCTCCATTTCTAGAAATATCACAGATAACATTTATATAATTACTATCAAATCATCTCTATAAAAACGTAAGTCTCAAAAATTCATGTTTTAAAAAATTAATTTAAATAAATGAAAAAATTTATGTAATATTAAAAAAAACCGTGCATCGCATGAGTTTTAAACTAGTGTTAACTAAAAAAAGTAATTTGATAGTTATTAGTAATTATAATATTATTATTTTATTAAATAGAATTGTCGTACTATTTTTAGAAATGAAAAACTTTAGCTTAATAAAATATAAAGCATAATGTGCTTGATCTCGAAAAGGAAGTGATTATTTATTGAAAATAGAAACGATAAAATGTTTTACTTGAAAAAATAAATTGCTTAGTTATTTTTTTGAAAATGAAGATTTTATTACTAGCAATCCTTCATGATTACATCAAGAAATTCAGGAGAGACCATTTCACTCCTGATAATACGATCAGCAACATAATAGGAAGCCCTTGCAAGATAATGAGCAACACTATTAGCAGACCGTCTAATGAAAATCAAAGAAACATCGGAAAGACTTAGAAGCAAGTCCTTACAATCACCTATCAGACTACCAAAATATGATAACATATGGACTGGACTCCGAACAGACTACACTACGGTGAGACTATCAGTCTCGACCACCACATTGTTCCACGATTTCCTTTTTATCCAGCTCAATGCTTCCCTGACACCCATCGCCTCTACCATTTCTGGATTCAACCTTCCCACTCGACAACTTGTTATGGCCTCCAGCATAGCTCCCGTACTGTCTCGAGCTACACAGGCATAGCTATATAATCCCGTATCAGTAAACAAAGCTACATCGACATTAATTTTAATCTCCTCCCCCACTAGTTTATTCCACCTTATACTACCATCCTCTTCTGATAAGAAAGCTGCGACTGGGACAAATGTCCTATCTTGACATCGTGTCCAGTTTTCAAGAGTAGACTGCGCCAAAGCTACAACAGCATCAACACTTCCACACTTATTATTCCATACCAGCTCATTTCTTGATTTCCATATAGCCCAGCACAACATTGCAGCCATCTTCCTTTGCTCACCCTCAAAAACTCTTAAAACCTCCTCCAACCAATTAGCAAAAGATCCAACCACAGTAGTATTTATTCCTGTATTCATCCTACTCCAGCAGGCTTTAGCAAACGTACACTCCACTAGGCAATGAGAGATGGTCTCTCTTTGATTACCACATAAAGGACAACTTGCACTAACATTCACCTGTTTAGACCGCAATTGGACTTTAGTAGGGAGACAATTAGACGAAGCACGCCACAACATATCCTTAACTTTTGGAGGCACTCGAATTTTCCACATCTTTTTCCAGAAATCAGTAGCTGCTATACCTCCCCCATCTTCCTTACTGAGTTGAAGCTGTCTATACGCATTTTTAACCGAAAAATGACCAGACTTTTCTGTTATTCAATTTCACGCAAGCGTACGTGGTCACAAGTAATACAGATAGAAGTCAAGTTCGTTCCCACAGAGATCTGGTTTTTAATTCAGTATTGTACCTATGCAACAATGTATGGTTTTAATTCACTGCTAAGACAAATAACAAATTGGGTTTTAATTAACTAAATTAAACTAAGAAAGTAAATTAACAAACTAAGAATTAACTAACTAACAAGAATTGAAATCTAATTACGTCTGCAAGATAAACCATGGAATCCTAACTTCATTAAATACTTCGCTTAGATCTGACGCCTTTAATCACTATATGCAATGATTATGATATCTGATCGGACAACACGAAACAAGTACACGCTACCTGTCAGCATACGTATACCAAACTAAACATACATCCACAAAAGAGATAGAAGATGAATAGACACCAATTATGCTTAGACCCTATATGTCTATAGAATTTGAAAACATAACGGTTGAAGAACAAGTTATCCATAAAGATCACATAGGGCAATACAAGTATTCTCATCTCGTACCACAACCATATTGATAAACAATTATGAACCTATGCTAGCATGGCAAGTTCTAAATCTCAAGATCCACTTTCACTTCACAAGAGATTAACAAATTAGATGTTAGCTACGCATCTAAATTCATAAAGCACAACCATACGAGGATATCAGATATACATCACACACAGATCTTTAAAACATCAAGATACTAAAGCTCCATAAATAAATCCGTTAGAATCCCATGACAACAATTAGCTCATAATCGAACCTCTCGTCATCATGGGATTTGATGAAACCATGATAAAAACAAAGTATGAAAATATACAAATAAACCTAAGTAATTGATATGTAATAGTTCTACTCCTAATGATGATAATCTAATTATCTAATTTACAAGGGTTGGATGTGTTTATATAGGCTCTAGACATCTTGCCCAGCAAGAAAATACCAAAACAGAATTATAATAGAATTTCTGCAAGATACGTTTCCTAAACTGATTCTGTTTTTTAAGGGAAATTCGTAGCTGACTTTTCTTCTGTTTTCCAGAGCCGTTCCAGACGTAATTGGGCTTCTGGACCATCTTAGAATGATAGAGAATCTCGTTATCTTCGCGTGGACTGCTTACGGGCTGAAAACAGACTTATAGAACTCAAGATATGGCCCAAACAGTGAATCTCACGCGTGCAGCCCAATAATTCCGAATTTTAATAAATTAAATCTCCAAAAACGACAAAAACACCCACCATAATCAACATCCTTGTAAATCTGCACAACTAAACAAAACACATCAAAACTACCAGAAACTTGAGCCCAAGACAATCAATTTAAGCCAATTTAGAATGTTCTAAGTGGATATAAATCCACTTATCATTTTCAAAGGACCAATACCACACATCCTTATTACGACTTAAATTAAGGGTAATGCTAAGAATAAGCTCAGCATCCCGTTCATTAAATAATTCACGCACCAAGTCAGCGTCCCAGGTCATACTTTCGACATCCATAAGCGAAGACACCTTTTTGCCAACTAGAAATGGATGGACTGTTGTCACTCGTGGATTAATATCACACGGCAACCATGGATCATTCACAATATATATATCCTCCCCAATTCCTACTCTTCGACGAGCACCCTGTTTAACCACCTCTTTCGCCTCAAAGACACTTCGCCAAACAAAGCTCGGGTTATTCCCTATATTAGCACTCAAAAAATCACCTGTAGGGTAGTAACGAGCTTTAAATATACGTCCCATCAGAGACTCGGGTTGACATTGCAAACGCCAACCTTGTTTACTAAGAAGACAGAGATTAAACTCCCGCAAATTTCTAAAGCCCATTCCTCCTCTTGACTTATGATGTGTCATCCTACTCCAACTTTTCCAGTGAATCCCCCTGTTTTCAGAACTTGAACTCCACCAGTACTTACACATCAACTGCTTCATTTCTTTACACATCTCCACGGGAAGAAGAAAAACATTCATTGCATAATTTGGTAACGATTGAGCTACCGTTTTTATTAATAATTCTTTCCCTGCCTTCGAAATACACTTGCCCTCCCATCTCTGAATTTTCTGTCTCATCCTCTCCTTTAAATAAACCAACATTACAGATTTATTCCTCCCCAACATGCTCGGTAAACCCAGATAAGTACTATCCAACCCTGCTTCAGCCATACCCAACAACAAACTAACCTTCAATCTGGTACTAGCAACAGTATTAGTACTGTAAAAGACCGATGATTTATTTAAATTGACTTGTTGCCCCGAGGCTATCTGAAAACACTGTAACAGTTCCAAAACACTTCTTGCACCTGCTTCATTAGCTTTACAATACAGATAAGAGTCGTCTGCGAATAACACGTGAGTAATTGCTGGAGCTCCTCTAGCAATTTTACATCCTTGAATTCGACCCTTACACTCATAATCTTTGATCAAAGTTGACAGACCTTCCGCGCACAGAATATAAAGATAGGGTGACAAAGGGTCACCTTGTCTTAACCCCCGACCAGGACTAATTGGCCCAGCTTCTTCCCCACCAGATATTATCTTATACGATACTGAAGAAACACACTTCATAATCAGCCCAACAAAATGCTCCGAGAAACCCATCTTCGTGAGAACTGCTTGTAAGAAGCCCCATTCAATCCTATCATACGCCTTGCTCATATCTAATTTAATCGCCATAAACCCCTCCTTCCCCTTGTTCTTCCTTTTCAAGTAATGCATAATCTCAAAAGATATCATGATATTATCTGTAATAAGACGTCCCGGTAAAAAGGCACTTTGCGTATCCGAAATAATATGACCCAAGATCCCTTTTAATCTATTCGCAAGCACTTTTGACAAAATCTTATAAACCACATTGCATAAGGCTATAGGTCTCAAGTCCCCCATAGTTTCAGGCTTTGACTTCTTAGGAATCAAACAAATATGTGTGTCCGAAAGATGATCTGGAAATTCTCCAGAAATAAAGAATTTTTGCACTAACCTTACCACATCATCGCCCACAATATCCCAATTCTTCTGATAAAATCCCGGATTAAAGCCATCCGGTCCCGGAGACTTGTCCAGATGCATTTGGAATAGAGCCTTACGAACCTCCTTAGCTTCTACTTGAGCTGTAAGCGCCAAATTTTGATGCTCTGTAACCCCCTGTGTGATGCATTCAACAACTCTAGTCCATTCTATATTAGAATTATAGTGCAAGTACTAAAATACACTGATCAACCAAATTTTTAATATTTTAACTATTATAATATAGTAATTAGGTCATTGTTGCCCTAATATATGTTTTTTCTAAAAGAAATTAACAATTTATAGATTAATCGAAAACTACCCTTGTATATAGTTTTAAGATTTCACCTTTTTATCGGTCAAAACAAAAGATTTCACTTCTTTCAAACTCTACCTACACATCACTAAATATAATATTAGGGTTAATTATCAAATTGGTCATTAAACTAAATTTTAAATTGATCATTAAATTGAAAATGGTCTCAAACACGTCACTAAAATGATCAGCTACGAGTACACTCTATTAAAAGGTTAAATTTCAAATTGGTCACCGGAGTGAAGCCAATGTATCAATACCTTGATGATAGTTATCGGAGTCTCTAATGCACCATTTAAATAGACAATAATGATACTGTTGTTAGTTTAACTAGCTGATCTAACATAAACCGTGATAACATATACGTGGCTATGACCTGGTAGATGATTCGGTGTACATGTGTAAATGTTGTTGTGTGTATATTCACCATAAATCAAAAAAAAATCACAAAACTGATACAACGAATAGGAGCTCCATTTAGAACTGGGGATAAAATCCCTAATTCTTCAATCTATCCATTCAAGACTTAATTGACTTTTATTTCAACTCTAAATCAAATCATATTTGTGCAAGCTTGGTGGTAATATTTTGCATCAAAAGAGGTATGTACAATCGAACTGAACAAATTGTTGGTGCATATTTTTTTGATTTTGGGATTGATTAAACAGATAATAGTTTATTGGGTGTGCAAAAAAAGTTGGTTTGGGGGTATCTCTCGTTGTGGTTAGCTTGTGATTCGATGGTGAAGGAGGATCTAGAAAATTGAAAATCTAAGAAGTGGGGTTGTCGAGGAAGAGAGAATGGTTTCTCTTATTTTTGTGTGCTTGATTTGTATTTTTGATTTGATCTTAGGAATTATGATTTTAAAAGTTATGTCATTTGTTCAAAATTTATTTTTATCTCATCGGAAAAAAGTTTCCCAGAAGAACTGACGGACACTGAATGATTCTTTCTTGTTTTTATGACCAAGAAGTTTGTTAAAAGGTTGCCTTTCCTGGAGCTTATACGATTAATTCGATGATTTGGGTTATTGTAGCTGAGAGGTGGTTGGATTGTAAGTTTAAATCTGAATATCTGATGAATAAATTTATGAGATTGATTTTATTTTTAAGAAATTAAGGTTTTGTTTGAATTGAAGTACAAAATAATTTTTATATTCACTCAAAAAGAAAGATTGGGAATTTAAAATTAAAAAACTTATTTATTTTTATAATATAATTTGATTTCTTAAATTATTTTTGAAAGAAATATTGAGAATTTAATATAAAATTTAAATTTTCAATTAAATCAATAGGAAAGTTAGAAATTTAAATAAAAAACTTAATTGAAAATTAAATTTGAATTTTTCTATCAATTAAAAAGAAAGACTCATATTTTAAAATAAATTTTAATTTTGATTTTTTTACCAAAATTGGTTGTTTAAAAATTTGAAAAGAGCATATAATATTAATCTTTATGACAAACATCCTTTTTTTTGTATTGGTCTTACTGTACATTTTAGATTAAACGTGTGCAAGCCACTCCAAATCAGTACTTAGCAGCCAAGCCATTCCAACTCAGCACCCGACAGCTAAACCATATCAGCATTCTATCATTTTCCGTCAGGTCAGCTAGTCAAACTAACGGTAGTATCATTATTATCTACTTAAATGGTGCATTAGAGATCCCGATAAATATCATCAAGGTATTGATACATGGGTTTCACTTCTGTGACCAATTGAGATTTAACCCCTTTATTAAATAACTTACTTATCCTGGACCCGAAATATATTAATATTAATGCTGATTTGTTGGATTTTATGGATAGGTGCAATCTATATGATAAGGTAATATATTAATTTCAAATAATAAAAGCCAAGAAATCAACATAAACATTAGTATTTTCCGTCAAAAAAAAGTAAGTTTTTTAACATAGTGTACCCGTAGCTAATTTAATGATCTACTTGAGACCTTTTTCATTTTGATCACCAACTTGATATTTAGGTCCATTTTAGTGACCAATTTAATAATTAATTCTATAATATTAAAAGACATAATTCAAGTAGTAAGGATTTGTCTTTAGTTAATTATTTATATTCGATATTCGCTTATTTCGAGATTTGTTAAAATAAATCTTATTTATAAAATATATAAGCCAAATTATTTATTAAATGAAAAAGAATAATTATTGTTATTCCCAGATTACACACTTGTATAATTGTAGAAGGGGGGGGTTGAATACAATTCTTGATAATTATAATTTCTGATAATAACCACAGAAATCTATAAGGAGATAATTGATGAATGAGAAATGATTCACAAACACATAAAAAATCAAGTGGTTAAATGTACCACCTGAGACTTTTATTCGAAGAAAACTCTGTGATACAAATGTACATAGCTTTTGTTTTTACAACTCTTTGCTTCTAAGGATATTCAAGAAACCCTAAGCAAATATGTCTGTTTTCTTAGTTTCTAAAGAGTTGCTACACTTGGTTATATATCCCAAGTTTACAAGTACTACATGAATAAGATAATATTAATCTAATTCAAGTTGACTTGCTACTCCACTCCAAATCCACATGTAGCCGAAAGGTTGTCCTTGTGAACAGATATGTCCCCTGCACCTTTCTTGTATGTACTGTGTAAGTGGAATGCTTCTTTCTTCTGTGTTTCCAAAGTATGGCTGCCATACTGCTTTTTATACCTACTATCAACCCATGTGGTCTGTCAGTCAAACCTATCCTTATCAACTGCTAATTCCCAGCTAGCATAGAAGAAAGTGTAAATGATTATCCGTTGATGGTAGTTTGAGCTGTATCCGTTGATAGAATAGATTTGAGTTGTATCCGTTGATAGAGTCCTGTTCTCATCCGTTGATACATTTTCACTTAGACAGAATTACATAGCATAGCTTATTTACAATTGGCTACCCTATTCTGCCTATCCATTGATGGTCAACATGACTCTGAATAAAAGCACTATCAACTGATAGCATAGAGGTACTGCAGAATGCTACAAAACCTCATCCGTTGATGAGCTACCTGTCAACAGATAGAGT
Organism: Kitagawia praeruptora; assembly: GCA_037693485.1. Lineage (NCBI taxonomy): Eukaryota > Viridiplantae > Streptophyta > Magnoliopsida > Apiales > Apiaceae > Kitagawia > Kitagawia praeruptora. The sequence goes on along the minus strand of CM075344.1, from coordinate 152,591,102 downwards.
TATAATGTCTCATCCGTTGACAGTTACAAAACTTGACTTATACAATTTTGATTGATTGTGAAGTTATCATCAAGTACAGCATATTCCTAACAATCTCCCCCAATTTATACTTGATGGCAATAAAGCATAAATTTAGGACCTTGATGATAACAAAACATTCCTAAGAATATATATAGAACTATGCAAAAATTGTATTAAGCTACAAAAATTAAAATACAGCAAGTTTGAGAAATATACAGAGAAGTGCTCCTCTAGACTGAGCATATTAATACTGTTTCTTCTCTCTGGTTGGCATCACCCTTGATTTTCCTTCTTTGGTAGAGTTGGACTCAATTTGCATTTGGAGTTGCCTATAGAAGGCATCTTCTTCAACAACTTTTGGATTTAGCTTTTGTTGTAACCATCTAAGGTATTGAGAACTAGCCTTTGATAGTTGGTCTTCTAACCTGAAGAATCTTCTGTTACCATCTTCATCCCTGAACTCCATCATCCAGAAGGGTTGAAGATGAATTTTCTGTCCATTGTATGGGATCTTCATCTTCCTTGGTAGTCTTGATGGTGAGTTCCATTCTCTCCTTATCTGCTCTATTCTGTCCAGTATCTCCCCTTTTGCTATCCTGGAGAACCCTGTGTATCTCTTGATTGCAGAGAACACTTTGGTTAAGGTCATATAGTTTTCTCCAAGAACCCTCTGTAGTGGCCATGTCCTTTCCTTTCCTCCCTTGTATACAAAGACCAATCTCTCAGGAAAATGTTTATATTTGTCAATTCCTTCTACTTCTGACAATTCATCCAGATACAGATTCATGCCAGAGTATTCTTCAATATCTGCCTGATAGATAAAATCATCCTTGTTTTCCAAGATTGACTGCTTGACAATAGCAGGTACCCTAGTAACCTGAATTGGTTCCTTTGAAGGTTGCTTCCTTGGTATCCTTTTCTTCTGATTAGGCTTCTGTTGAGTCTTCAGCAAGAATGAAGGAACCTCAATGGAGTCAAGATTCATTGGTTCCTCTTTAGGGAGTATAGGGTCACCATGGAAGTTCACAGCTGGGTCGATTACTTGTGCAGAAAAGGGTTGTGATGAGCCAACAGTTTCTCTCCTTACAATTTCTGGAGAGACAGGCCTCCTTGCCTTTGATTTCACTCTCCTTTTAGTTTTGGATTTGGGGACTTCCTCAGGTTCCCTCATTTCATCCTCTACCTCATCCATTAACTCCTGAGCTAGTCTGGCTTGCTTCTCTTCTGAGTTTTCATATTTATTTTCTTCACTTGGATGAGCTTCCCTTAGAAGTTTGGAGGTTTCCTCTCTTTTTGCTTCAACAAATCTAGGATGGCTGTTGGATATATTTAACACTTTTCCATTCCTTATTATCACAGCCATCCAATCTCTTACACTCTTATTTGTCTTTTCCTTGAACTCTTTGATTGTATTTCCCATTAGCTTATCATCATCATCCTTGGGAAATGGAAAGTTCAATTGAAGCTTGTTCTTCCCATTTGCCTTTGGTGGAGAGTAGGCCCTGGTTCTTATGTATGGTTCAAATTCTTTGACATAGGATGGTTCAGCATCATAGAATGTAGGAGCCACAATTTCTGGAGTGAGCACCTTCAGAATTGTAGTTAATGTTGTTGAGGCTGAGGACTGAGTAGAGAACAGAGTTGATACAATTGATTCATTGATCATTCTCTCTGTCCTCAGAATTCTTTCATTTGCCTCCTTGTTGATCTTTTCTAAGGCTTCTATTCTGGCTTGCCTTTCACCATCTAAGATTTCTGATATACTTTGAACCTCAGGCAAATCCATTTTCTTCTTCACAGGGGAAGCCTCTATAGAGAACTCTGTTGGATTGACCACTATAATTGGCTGTTGCTCCCCCTCACTCTGTGCTATCTTGCTACTGGATGCTGGAATTTGACTGGCTGCAACAACCTTTTTCTCCCCCTTTTTGTTAGCATCAAGGGTTGGAGATGAGGCTGCAAGTAGCTTTTCCAGTAGCTCAGTCTGTTTGGCTTGATTGGCAATTACTGTTTGCATTTGAGATTCCATACTATCCACTCTGGAGGAAAGATGCTGAACTGATTTGGCCAGACTATCTTCCTTCAATAACTTGCTAGTCAGCACCTTCTAAGTGGTAGTAGGGGCTAGTGCCTCAATCCTGGCATCTAGTTCCACTTTCATTTCCCTTATTGCAGTTTGCACCTCCTCATGTTGGGTTCTTTGAATAACCATATGCATCTTGTGAAGTTTGAGGGAGGCCAATATTTGTTGAAGGACAGCCTTCCTCTATGGATCTGCATTCTGGTGCTCAGCCATAGCAGATTGATATTGTTTCATAATCTCCACATTGAAGTCACCAACCACAGTGGTAGAAGAAAATAGCCATTCTGGAGTATCTTCTATATTGACTTCTTCATCACTTGAGGTGCCAGTACTGTCATTATTGCCAAACTCTTCACTGTCAGCATCTAAAGGTAGAGCTGTCAAAGCTTCCTTTGCTCTTTGTAGAGATTGAGAGGTGTGCACTAGGTGCATTGCCTCCTCTGCCTCCACATTGCCCTGTTGTGCCATGACTTGATAGGCAGAAACAGGATGAGTAAAGGTTTCAGGATCCAAAGAGATGGTGCTTTTCTTGCATCAGGGGCTCCCCCTAGCTCACACCTCTCACACCCTCACCTTCACCTACTAAGGTGGAACTCTCTTGCCCTCCTTTTGCCTGAACGGAAGAAATGGTCAGCCTCTCATTATTTTTCTCTCCTTTTGCCTGCTCACAAGGCAGCCTCTTACTCCCTTCCCTCATTCCTAAAAGTGTTTCAACTACTACAAACTCCTCCATAGTTGACATGGGAATGTCACATTTTGCAGTGGTAGAGAGAGTTGTCAACGGATAAAGTGTATCCGTTGATGTAGTAGTTATTGCTGTCAATGGATGATTAGTTGTAGACACATCCGTTGATGGAGAAACACTTGTCAACGGATGAAGGATATCCGTTGATGAAGGAAAAAGAGTATCCGTTGAAGTGAAAACCAACACTGAATCTGTGGTGATTGATTTTAAGGAAGAGGCCACAGATAGTGTTGTGAATTCAGGAATGGAAGATTGATGGCCCAACAAATCATCTAAAAGATGATGACCACCAATTGTTGAGTGGGGCTTCTCCAAGAATTTTAAAGATGGAGAATCAGGAATTGATGTAGATATCATATCCACATCCAGAGATGGAGTTGGTGATGGTGGATAATGTGTATCGATTTGAAGGTTAAGATCAAGGGGCTGTGACTCCACATTTATTGAAGTCACATCAAACTGAATTTGAGAAGGTACAGTTTGTTGTACTGTGTGTGCACCCTGTGATTCCCCAATGGTTTTGGATTTGACTCTTCTACCATAGGTTTTTGAGTGAGAGCTATTTGTGTCCCTTGCCCTTTTGTGCAGTGTTCCTGGAGTGGAACTAAAATCAGTAGTCACACCCTGTTGAGAGGATGCAACTAGAAGTTGGCTTGAAGGTTCATTAACAGTCTTTTGAGAGACTGAAATGTTGGTTGCACCTGCCTCACCTTCCTTATCCTTAGGGCTTCTTTGATGTTCACCCTGTCCCTCACCACTCACTACTACCTTCACACTCCCCTCAAGAGTTTTGGTAGTTTTTGCAACAGGTGCCTTTTGAGAGACACCTGAGGTTTGTCATTTTTATTGTGGTTTTAGAACTTTGGATTTGGTCACTTTGGTAGGAGCCTGTTTGGTCACAGCCACAGACTCCGTTGTGACACTAGAAGGAAAAGAAATTTGGGGGTTGGAGATAGGAGTTTCAGGGTTGGAAACAGTTACCTGAACAATTGGTAGATATACCAATTGTACTTCTGCATTTAGGTTCATTCGAATCAAATCACTTAAGACTCTCTTCTCTTGAACAAAACAATTGAACTTGCTATCCGGGTTAGCAATGGATAGCTCATTCTCAGATACATGCAGTGCTAGGAGCATCATAAATCTAGCAAAGTAAATATTCTTGCTCCTAGTTTCCTTTTTACCTAATTTAGCTGCTATCTCATACATGACTAGTGAGCCAAAATTATAAAATTTATCATTCAAGAGCATACATAGCATAACTAGCATGGAATTGGTAACAGCATCAAAATTACTAATTTTGCCAGAAAAAGTTTTAATGAAGACATCACAAAAATAACTCCATTCTTTAACCATACCTTTCCTAACAATTTTCCCTAAGTTCTCAGTACTAAGGGTATAGTTTATGGAATTTAGCATGGTAACAATTTCAGCATTACTGGGTATTTCCAGACAGTTATTCTCAGGCAATTTTAAACAAGCAGTTATCACATCAGAGTTAACTACATAGTTTTTACCCTTTAAAGAAAAAGCAAGTGTACCGTCTGTGCCAATGTACTCAGCAGATGCCCACACCTCTTCAATTACCTCGTGGATTAGAGGAGTGGTGGCAGTCATAGCATATGACAGTTTGCATTTCTTCACGAAATTCATCATGGTGTGATATGCTTCTTGAACGTTCACTGTATCGACAAAGGCTGCGAAATTGTTCTTCTCATAGGTAAACCCAGTGGAAGACATCATCTTAACAATAGGCGCCATTGAAGTGTTTGAACTTTTATTGCAGAGAGTTTTAGTGAAGAAGATGCAGTTAACTTATGATATTCTTGAAAATGAATAAAAGTGAGATGTGAGAGCACAAGACAGCCTTTTATATTTTTCAAGAATTAGAAATGAAATAATTAAAAGTAATTACTCCATTGGACAAAAGTAACTATCATATAATAAATGAAAAGAAAAGAAGTACAGCCGTGACTAAATATACATGCTTACCAACGGCTATATAAAAAAATATGTATATCAACGGATAAAGAATGGACGGTTGAGAAAACAGTTTATCCATCGATGACGTGGACAACTTGTTATCCATTGACATACGAAAATCTAGTAATGTGTTTATACTACCAACGGATAAAAGGATATCCGTTGATAAGCAAATTTTGCCTTAGACAAAATTTCTGCTAAAAAATTTTCTGAGAGTTTTTAATTCTCAAGTAAATCAAAACACATTTCTAGCTGCAATACAGTATGATTAGATTTCACTAGGAATTACGAAAAATTAAGCATACCTAGTTCACCTACCAACCTTGTGAATGAAGATTCATCAAGAGGCTTGGTGAAGATATCTGCAAGCTGCATTTCACTTGGCACAAAGTGTATTTCTACTGTACCATTCATCACATGCTCTCTAATGAAGTGGTATTTGATGTCAATATGCTTGGTTCTCGAATGTTGCACTGGATTCTCTGTGATGGCAATAGCACTAGTGTTGTCACAGAAAATTGGAATCTTCTCAACTTTTAGACCATAGTCAATAAGTTGATTTTTCATCCAAAGAATCTGTGCACAACAACTTCCAGCAGCAATGTACTCAGCTTCAGCTGTAGAAGTGGAGACTGAGTTCTGTTTCTTAATGAACCATGACACAAGCCTGTTCCTTAGAAATTGACAGGAGCCTGTAGTACTTTTCCTATCAATTCTGCAACCTGCATAGTCTGCATCTGAATAGCCAATTAGATCAAATCCAGAATCTCTTGGGTACCAAATGCCAAGGTTTGGTGTTCCCCTGAGATACCTGAAAATTCTCTTAATAGCAATCAAGTGAGACTCTCTAGGGTCAGCTTGAAATCTAGCACAAAGACAAGTGGAAAACATTATATCAGGTCTACTAGCTGTTAGATATAGAAGTGAGCCTACCATGCCTCTATAGCTTGAGATGTCCACAGATTTTTCCTTAGTATTCAACTCAAGCTTAGTTGCAGTGGCCATAGGTGTTTTTCCAGAGGCACAATCCATTAAGTCAAATTTCTTTAAAAGATCATAAATATATTTTGTTTGACTTATGAAAATTCCCTCATTAACTTGCTTTACTTGTAAACCAAGAAAGTAAGTTAATTCACCCATCATGCTCATTTCATACCTACTTTGCATAAGTTTGGCAAACCTTTTGCAAAGCTTCTCATCTGTAGACCCAAAAATAATATCATCTACATAGATTTGAACAAGTATTGAAGAACCATTGACATTTCTATGAAATAAGGTTTTATCTACTGTACCTCTAGTGAAGTGATTCTCCAAAAGAAATTGAGATAAAGTGTCATACCAGGCTCTTGGTGCTTGCTTCAAACCATAAAGTGCTTTCAAGAGAAGATATACATATTCTGGAAATTCTGGATCTTCAAAGCCAGGAGGTTGATGGACATATACCTCTTCTTCCAGTTCCCCATTTAGAAAGGCACTTTTGACATCCATCTGATAGACTTTGAAATTGGCATGTGCTGCATAGGCTAGGAAAATTCTAATTGCCTCAAGTCTTGCCACTGGAGCAAAAGTTTCATCAAAATCTATCCCTTCTTCTTGAGAATAGCCCTTTGCCACTAATCTAGCTTTATTCCTCACAATTATGCCATTTTCATCAGTCTTATTCTTGAGAACCCATTTGGTACCTATGACACCTCTATCATCAGGTTTGGGCACAAGCTTCCATACTTTATTTCTCTCAAATTGGTTTAGCTCTTCTTGCATTGCTAAGACCCAATCTGGATCTAGAAGGGCATCTTCCACTTTCTTAGGTTCCTCTTGAGACATGAAACTACTGTATAGACATTCTTCTTGTGTGGCCCTCCTAGTTTGGACTCTTGAGTTTGAGTCACCAATGATTAACTCAAAAGGATGATCTCTGGTCCATTTTCTTGAAGGTGGAAGGTTTGATCTAGATGAGGTTGCTTCATCTAAGTGAGCATGATCTTGTTGATTGGTCATTGAGTTTTGACTTTGAGAAACTCCCCCTGAGTTTGTTGTCCTTACGGAATTATGAAGTTGACTGTCAACGGATGCATCATTTTGTCTATCAACGGATGCTCCATTTTGCCTGTCGACGGATGCATGAGAATGCCTGTCAACGGATGCATCTGATGCTCTAGTATGACTATCAATAGATGCTTCATTTCCAGTGTTAGCATCACTTCTAGTTGGACCAACAACTCTAGGTGAATTTCCATGGCCATGATCTTTATTTTCCTCATCATCATCAATGTACATTCTTCCTTCTACCTCATTTTCAAATCTCAACTTTTCATGGAAGCCTTCATCATTTAGACCTAGAATCTTTTGATCATCAAACACAACATGTACAGATTCCATAACAATGTTGGTTCTTAGATTGTAGACTCTATAGGCTTTCCCTGCTGCATATCCAACAAAGATAGCTTCATCTGCCTTTGCTTCAAATTTGCCCAAGTTATCTCCATGATTTCTTAGCACAAAACACTTACATACAAAGACATGAAGAAAAGCTAACATTGGTTTCTTGTTGGTGAATAACTGATAAGGGGTCATTCCTCTAGCTTGATTGATCAAGGAAATATTCTGAGTGAAACAGGCAGTGTTGACAGCCTCAGCCCAGAAATATGTTGGCAATTTTGATTCACTTAGCATTGTTCTAGCTGCTTCAATGAGAGTTCTGTTTTTCCTTTCAACAACCCCATTTTGTTGAGGTGTTCTAGCAGCAGAAAACTCATGGACAATTCCATTCTCTTCACAGAAAATCTTCATTGTGGAATTTTTGAATTCAGTACCATTGTCACTCCTGATTCTTTGTACTTTTACTTCAGAACCATTGTTTACTAGTCTGAGATGATTGATGATGATTTCACTTGCACAATCTTTGGAGTGCAGAAAGAAGGTCCATGTAAACTTAGAAAAATCATCTACAATCACCAGACAATATTTCTTCTTTGAAATGGACATGACATTTACTGGACCAAATAAGTCCATATGCAGCAATTAAAGGGGCTTAACAATGGATGACTCTGTCTTGCTCTTGAAGGATGATTTCTTTTGCTTCCCTAATTGGCAGGCATCACACAATCCATCCTTGATGAACTCCAATTGAGGGATTCCTCTAGCAAGATCCTTTCTTACCAAATCATTCATAACTTTAAAATTCAAATGTGACAGTTTTTTATGCCATAGGCAACTCTCATCCTTGCTTGCTTTGCTGAAGAGACAAGTAATGGATTCTGAGCATACTGAGTTGAAGTCAGCTATGTAAACATTTCCTTTTCTAAAGCCTGTCAAAACCACATTGTTGTTTTCCTTGGCAGAAACAACACAGGCTTCTTTAATGAACTTTACTTCATAGTCTTTGTCACAAATCTGACTGACACTCAGCAAATTGTGCTTCAAACCTTCAACTAAAGCCACTTCTTCAATGATGACATTGTCCTTTGTAATCAAGCCATATCCCTTAGTATATTCTTTGCTTTCATCTCCAAAGGTAATTCTAGGGCCAGCTGCCTCCTTAAACTCTGTGAGCAGGGTTGAATCTCCTGTCATATGCCTAGAACATCCACTGTCTAGGTACCATAGATTCCTTTTATTTCCCTGCACACATTCCAAAATACAAATCAAGTTGATTTTGGTACCCAAGTTTCCTTGGGTCCTTTCTTGTTAGCCTTTGGTTTTACACTCTTAGCAATCTTTACTTTGGGTGTAGATGCTTGAGTGATAGGTTTTGACAGATGCTCATTTGCATAAATATTTGATGCATGCATTTGTGGAAAATTGGCATACATATTATCCATGCTAGGAATGCTCCATGAGATTTGTGGCATATTCACAGATTGAAAATAAGGATTAGACACTGTTTGCACTAAATCACGCAAGCGCACGTGGTCACAAGTAATATATAAGGTTAAGTCCAAATTCGTTCCCACAGAGATCTGGTTATGGTTTTAATTCAGTAAACGCACCTATGCAACAGTGTATGATCTTAATTCACTGCTAAGACAATTAATAAATTAAGGTTTTAACTAACTAAATTAAACTAAGAAACAAATTAACAAAACTACGAATTAACTAACTAACAAGAATTGAAATCTAATTACTTCTGCAAGAAAAACCATGGGATCCTAACTTCATTAAATACTTTGCTTAGATCTGACGCCTTTAATCACTATATGCAATGGTTATGATATCTGATCGGATAACACGAAACAAGTAAACGCTACTTCTTAGTATACGTATACCAAACTAAACATACATCCACAAAAGAGATAGAAGATGAATAGACACCAATTATGCTTAGACCCTATATCTCTATAGAATTTGAAAACATAACGGTTGAAGCACAAGTTATCCACTTAGATCACATAGGGTAGCATATTATCTCTAATCATGCCACAAATCATGATGTTAAAACATCAACCTATCCTATGCTAGCATGGCAAGTTCTAAATCTCAAGATCCACTCTCGCTTCACAAGAGATTAACAAATTAGATGTTAGCTACGCATCTAAATACATGAAAACACAACCATACGAGGATATCAGATATACATCACACACAGATCTGTAAAGCATCAAGATACTAAAGCTCCATAAATAACTCCGTTAGAATCCCATGACAACGATTAGTTCATAATCGAACCTCTCGTCATCATGGGATCTGATGAAACCATGATAAAAACAAAGTATGAAAATATACAAATAAATCTAAGTAATTGATATGTAATTGTTCTACTCCTAATGATGATCCTAATAATACAATTTACAAGGGTTGGATATGTTTATATAGGCTCTAGACATCTTGCCCAGCAAGAAAATACCAAAACAGAATTATAATAGAATTTCTGCAAGATACGTTTCCTAAACTGATTCTGTTTTTTAAGGGAAATTCGTAGCTGACTTTTCTTCTGTTTTCCAGAGCCGTTCCAGACGTAATTGGGCCTCTGGACCACCTTAGAATGATAGAGAATCTCGTTATCTTCGCGTGGACTGCTTACGGGCTGAAAACAGACTTATAGAACTCAAGATATGGCCCAAACAGTGAATCTCACGCGTGCAGCCCAATAAATCCGAATTTTAATAAATTAAATCTCCAAAAATGACAAAAACATCCACCATAATCAACATCCTTGTAAATCTGCACAACTAAACAAAATACATCAAAACTACAAGAAACTTGAGCCCAAGACAATCAATTTAAGCCGATTTAGAATGTTCCAAGTGGATATAAATCCACTTATCACACCCCCAAACTTAAACCGATGCTTGTCCTCAAGCATTAACAATTACAACTAACTAACTAACTAGTACCACTTCCGTAGGTGATCACGGTTGCATTTGGCATATGCAACAAGCCCTTTAAACCCCTAGGCAGCCCTAGTGGACGAGTAAGGTCTCGTGAGGGCCTATAGCGAATGTACCCACAAAATCCATTTAACCTAATGCAATGCAATGCATGAATGCAACTACTATGAAAATGCAAGATCCCCTTCAAACTCACCAAAACCAACTAACAAGCAAATATCTCAATGAACGTAACAAATCCAAGCAGAGCTCGACTAAATCCCCGTATACTAACAAATACATGAACAGAAACGTGCGTGTGTGCGATGCTCATCAGAAATACTCCCAAAACTAGGTCAAAAATCATACATGCTTTCCGTCAAGACAATCACAGGTTTATAATCAGAATAGACTGTAGACACTCCATAACCTAGGAACACCTCCACCCTTATCCAAGGTAGACAGAAACTCATGCTTTATTACTATGACACATAATAGAATATACAATACGCATGCTTATTTAACCGTGCAATGAATGAGACCCCAAAAGGCTTATACAATAATACCCATGTAGCGAGTGTTAGGTCAGCAATCCCAAACCACAAGGGCTTTAGGTTACTAGGACTAAGTCCCCTCAGACTTAATTACTCGAGTATTAAAGAGCTCACTCTGGTTAATTTTGCATATGAACAAATAACTTATTGACTTTTTTTTTTCTTTTTTTTTTTCTTTCTTTTTTTTTTTCTCTGCAATCTGGAATGAGCCTTTCTCTGCAATCTTAGACTTTAATTTTCCTACGCTATAAAGGGAATAACGAAAATTCTAAATATAAACAAGTGATTAAATCTCAAAACATCCCACAGGCATGACCCTAACCTAGCCCAAAAGCACCCCAATGAGACTGTGTAATAAATTTTGTTCCCGTAACATGCAAGTCAATTTCATAGAAACTATACATCAGCCCTCTACTCATCATCATCACACCCGAATCAACATCCACCTATCAATCAGAATCAGCTCGTCCTAAGGGATCATGAAATATGCATGCCATGAAAATGCAACTAAATGAAAACTCACATGGTATACGAAAAATAAAAAATAGAATGTCCTATATGAAACAAACGTAGATAACACGAACATAAATGCATAATTTACTACTACTAATATGCAAAGCATGAAATCCTACATGAACACAATGACTAACAATCACATATATATACACTACTTATCCCTCAAACCACCCCCAAACTTAGAATATTCAATGTCCTCATTGAATGGAAGTAAATACAAGGGAAAGTAGAAAACATACCTTGGGTTGCCTCCCAAGAAGCGCTTCTTTAACGTCAATAGCTTGACGTTACTTCCAAGCCTCCATTAAGGATGATAATAGTTGGCCTGGTCATCTCTTCGCGATAGTTCATCGTCATCACGGCGGCACACTTTCTGCCCTTTCTCCTCCCTTGGCCTATTCATATAATAACTCTGTCCTATTCCAATGCCTTCATTTGTTGACCCAAAATCTGTCAATTTGTAGAACAACACACACTCGCGGGCTTCACTTGAATATAATGGAGGAGGGTAAATGTAAATTGCTGAAGCCTTTGGTTCCTCAACGAGAACTTCCTCCATTGGCTCTAATGCGCTACCTCCATCTTTAAATTCTAAGACAAGTAGAAGACCTGCATCTTTCTCATGTTCATCAGCCTCTTGGTTCGCACATACCCATTCTTGAAATTTGCGTAGCCCAACAGTGTCTTCTAGGTTCGCACAAAACAATTCTTGAAATTTTCGTAGCTCATCAGTGTCTGTCTCAAATAGTGCCCTTTCCAAATCATCCACCTCACTAGCTTGATCAAATTCCTCACATGGCTTATGAACACTCTCCTCCTCTTGGAATTTGTCTTCTTCAATTAAGCATGCAGTACCTTGCTCCAAATCATCGTTATTCTCTGGTGTTGCCTCTAGTATGAATTGTTGATTCTCTTGATCCAAGGCATTCCTAACTTGAGCAGCTATTGTTTCCAAAGATTTGATAGACGCCTCGTTACTCTTTATACGCATCCTAATCTCCTCCAGAGTCTCTTGTTCCAATGATCTCACAGCTTGAGCAACTAGAATCTCCAAAGATTTAAGAGACTCCTCACTACTCTTTACAAACATCATAACCTCATCCCTAACATTAACCTCATCTGACTGAAAAGTAGGAGAAGGTTGTTGATGTTGAAACTCTTCACTTCCATAGTAATATGACATATCTGGAACATCTTGCTGGTACTGTTGAGGATGATATTGAAAATATGGTTGCTCCTCATAATTGACATATGGATCAACTCCTTCGTAGTAACAATATTGTGATGGATCATGAACGCCCAAATACTGCTCACATGGCTGAGGCTATTGAATACCACCATGGTTGCTCCAGCACTGATACGTCTCATGTGCGCCCGCACATAGCTCACAAACACTAACCACCTGCTGAACTCCATAGTAAGTTTGAAAATCCATCTTCAACTACAATGCTCTCTGACAAGTACCTGAAACACTCTTAGCAATCTTTACTTTGGGTGTAGATGCTTGAGTGATAGGTTTTGACAGATGCTCATTTGCATAAATATTTGATGCATGCATTTGTGGAAAATTGGCATACATATTATCCATGCTAGGAATGCTCCATGAGATTTGTGGCATATTCACAGATTGAAAATAAGGATTAGACACTGTTTGCACTAAATCACGCAAGCGCACGTGGTCACAAGTAATATATAAGGTTAAGTCCAAATTCGTTCCCACAGAGATCTGGTTATGGTTTTAATTCAGTAAACGCACCTATGCAACAGTGTATGATCTTAATTCACTGCTAAGACAATTAATAAATTAAGGTTTTAACTAACTAAATTAAACTAAGAAACAAATTAACAAAACTACGAATTAACTAACTAACAAGAATTGAAATCTAATTACTTCTGCAAGAAAAACCATGGGATCCTAACTTCATTAAATACTTTGCTTAGATCTGACGCCTTTAATCACTATATGCAATGGTTATGATATCTGATCGGATAACACGAAACAAGTAAACGCTACTTCTCAGTATACGTATACCAAACTAAACATACATCCACAAAAGAGATAGAAGATGAATAGACACCAATTATGCTTAGACCCTATATCTCTATAGAATTTGAAAACATAACGGTTGAAGCACAAGTTATCCACTTAGATCACATAGGGTAGCATATTATCTCTAATCATGCCACAAATCATGATGTTAAAACATCAACCTATCCTATGCTAGCATGGCAAGTTCTAAATCTCAAGATCCACTCTCGCTTCACAAGAGATTAACAAATTAGATGTTAGCTACGCATCTAAATACATGAAAACACAACCATACGAGGATATCAGATATACATCACACACAGATCTGTAAAGCATCAAGATACTAAAGCTCCATAAATAACTCCGTTAGAATCCCATGACAACGATTAGTTCATAATCGAACCTCTCGTCATCATGGGATCTGATGAAACCATGATAAAAACAAAGTATGAAAATATACAAATAAATCTAAGTAATTGATATGTAATTGTTCTACTCCTAATGATGATCCTAATAATACAATTTACAAGGGTTGGATATGTTTATATAGGCTCTAGACATCTTGCCCAGCAAGAAAATACCAAAACAGAATTATAATAGAATTTCTGCAAGATACGTTTCCTAAACTGATTCTGTTTTTTAAGGGAAATTCGTAGCTGACTTTTCTTCTGTTTTCCAGAGCCGTTCCAGACGTAATTGGGCCTCTGGACCACCTTAGAATGATAGAGAATCTCGTTATCTTCGCGTGGACTGCTTACGGGCTGAAAACAGACTTATAGAACTCAAGATATGGCCCAAACAGTGAATCTCACGCGTGCAGCCCAATAAATCCGAATTTTAATAAATTAAATCTCCAAAAATGACAAAAACATCCACCATAATCAACATCCTTGTAAATCTGCACAACTAAACAAAATACATCAAAACTACAAGAAACTTGAGCCCAAGACAATCAATTTAAGCCGATTTAGAATGTTCCAAGTGGATATAAATCCACTTATCAGACACATATGGAATGTTCACATATGGATTTGAAAAACTAGCATTCTGATACAAACCAGGCATTGCAGGCATACTTGGCATAGATTGAGGTACATGAACAGGAGTCCTTTTAACAGACTTGCAATTAGAAGATAGGTGATTGACACTATTGCAATTACCACAAGTTTTTCTAGGAGCAAACTTGTCAGGAGAATAATTGTTTTTCTTGTTAATGTCTATCTTACCATTTCTGTTCTTTTTCTTTTTACCCTCAGTCTCTACCTTTTCATTAACTGATTTACCAACAGCCTTTTTGTTAAGTAAATCACCTGCCTTAGCCTTCTCACTAGATTTGGCTTGGCTACTTTCACCAGAAACAAAGTTCTTGGCTACTGGACCATACTGATTATTCAGTTTCTTGAGTTCCTTCTTACTAACAGACTTTTTGTTAGTCGACGGATACCTCTCATCCGTTGATGGTTCATCTGTCAACGGATGATCACTATCCGTTGATTCACAAATAGTCTCTAGATCCTCAAGGCAAGGTTCTAGCTCCTTTTTCTTTTGAGTCCAGGTATCCCTTACAAATGATTCTATTCCCTGGACTTCTATTATGTTTTGAGAAATATTTCTACAGCTTTGAAATTTAGCAATTATCCCTTGTTCTTTTTCAAGCTGGTTTCTTAAAATCAGTTCTCTTTTTAACACAGCCTCAAGTTCACTTTTAGCATCATTGCAATCAACTCTCATTTTCTCAAATTCTAGAAATTGAGTTTCTAGAGCAGCATTTCTATCACTTAAAAACAGATTAGTCTCTTTAATCCTATTGTTCTCTTTAGTAAGTGATTTAAGAGTAACACTCAAGTGATATAGTTCAGTAGACATATCATCTATAACACTATTGCATTCCTCTTTGGTGAGCTCAGAGAGA
Source organism: Kitagawia praeruptora (assembly GCA_037693485.1). Classification (NCBI taxonomy): domain Eukaryota; kingdom Viridiplantae; phylum Streptophyta; class Magnoliopsida; order Apiales; family Apiaceae; genus Kitagawia; species Kitagawia praeruptora. Next base: position 152,575,953 of record CM075344.1, on the reverse strand, counting down.
TTAGTAAAAAATACCTGATTGCTAGGCTGAACTTGCTTCCTGCTCAGAATCAGCCATCAATGCAAGGTTGACAAATTCAGCATCATCATCAGAATGATTTCCATCAGCAGCCCAGTCATACTCTTGGGTCATGAATGCCTTTCCTTTCTGTTTGAGAATATCAAAATATTTCTTCTTGTAGTCAACAGTTTCAGTTGGCTTTCCCTTGTTCTCAGATCTAGGCTTCCTGCATTCACTTATCATGTGACCAGCAATTCCATAATTGTAGCATTTAATTTTGGATTTATCCACATAGTTGCTTGTGGAAAAATCCTTGTTAAATGGCTTAGCCACCTCAGAGTTTCTTCTGAATTTTAGCTTAGAGAATCTCCTAGATAGAAAGGCTAAATGCTCATCTATCTCATCCAATTCATCCTGCTGAAGGACACTCATTTCTTCAGACACTTTTTCCTTGCTTTTGCTTGATTCTGCTCTACCTTCACAAACCTCCCTGTTTGGTGTAGATTTAGCAACTTCAGTCCTCTTCTCCTCCTTCTGCTCCAAGTTGGCAACAAGTGCAACTGACCCACTTTTCTTTTGGGCCTTCTCAATTTCTTCATCCTGCTCCATTTCTAGTTCATATGTCTTTAAAGTTCCATAGAGCCTATCAAGAGTAAATGACTTGTACTCTTGAGTGTTTCTTAGAGAAACAGTCATTGGCTTCCACTCTTTGGACAGTGATCTCAGAAATTTGAGATTAAAATCTTTCACTTGGTAGATTCTTCCATATAGTTTCAAGCCATTCAGTAGCTTTTGAAATCTACTAAATGTCATTCAATGTCTCTTCATTCTTGAAATGGAAGTGCTCATACTGTTGGATCAGTAGTTGCATCTTGTTTTCCCTTACCTGTTCTGTACCTTCACAAAGGGTTTGAATAATGTCCCATACTTCCTTGGAGGTAGTACAGTTGATAACATTGTCAACCATGTCTGTTTCTAAGCCATTAAACAGAATATTCATGGTCTTTTTATCTTTGTGGACCTCTGCAACGTCCTCAGTACTCCACTCAGAAACTGGTTGGGGAATGTAAGTGTCTGGTGCATCTGCAGCAAGGCCAACTCTTGAAGCAGTCTTCATTGGAACATGAGGGCCCTTCTCAATGCAATCTACAAAACCTTCATCAATAGACATGAGATGTAGACGCATTTTTACTTTCCAGTGAAAGTAATTTTCTCTATCAAGAACTGGTATCTTTACTCCATAATCCTTCTTAGACATGTTGGAAGTGTGTTGATCTTTAAACTTCAAATATGTTAGAAGCTTGCTCTGATACCAATTGTTATTCCCAGATTACACACTTGTATAATTGTAGAAGGGGGGGGGGGTTGAATACAATTCTTGAAAATTATAATTTCTGATAATAACCACAGAAATCTATAAGGAGATAATTGCTGAATGAGAAATGATTCACAAACACATAAAAAATCAGGTGGTTAAATGTACCACCTGAGACTTTTATTCGAAGAAAACTCTGTGATACAAATGTACACATCTTCTGCTTTTACAACTCTTTGCTTATAAGGATATTCAAGAAACCCTAAGCAAATATGTCTGTTTTCTTAGTTTCTAAAGAGTTGCTACACTTGGTTATATATCCCAAGTTTACAAGTACTACAGGAATAAGATAATATTAATCTAATTCAAGTTGACTTGCTACTCCACTCCAAATCCACATGTAGCCGAAAGGTTGTCCTTGTGAACAGATATGTCCCCTGCACCTTTCTTGTATGTACTGTGTAAGTGGAATGCTTCTTTCTTCTGTGTTTCCAAAGTATGGCTGCCATACTGCTTTTTATACCTACTATCAACCCATGTGGTCTGTCAGTCAAACCTGTCCTTATCAACTGCTAATTCCCAGCTAGCATAGAAGAAAGTGTAAATGATTATTCGTTGATGTTGTACACAGTCATCCGTTGATGGTAGTTTGAGCTGTATCCGTTGATAGAATAGATTTGAGTTGTATCCGTTGATAGAGTCCTGTTCTCATCCGTTGATACATTTTCACTTAGACAGAATTACATAGCATAGTTTATTTACAATTGGCTACCCTATTCTGCCTATCCATTGATGGTCAACATGACTCTGAATAAAAGCACTATCAACTGATAGCATAGAGGTACTGCAGAATGCTACAAAACCTCATCCGTTGATGAGCTACCTGTCAACGGATAGAGTTATAATGTCTCATCCGTAGACAGTTACAAAACTTGACTTATACAATTTTGATTGATTGTGAAATTATCATCAAGTACAGCATATTCCTAACAATAATTATAATTAAGGATGCATATGAAAATCATAATTAAGAACGCATGTGAAAGTATTGTATCTAACTATTACTCTCTATTTCCCTTTCATTTTTTTACAGTTTCTTTTTTTGGATGTCCCTTTTAATTTTTTACATTCCAAAACTTACTCAAAATAGTAAAATTTTATAATATAAAAGATAACTACACCCACTATTTTTTTTCCACTAAACTCACTTATTAAATAAAATATTAATTGATTTTACAACTTTACTCACATTTCTTACTTTAGTCCACTATTTTATACTTTTTCTTATTCTCCGTGCTCAATTCATTTGTAAACAAATAAGAGGAGCGCGATGAGATAGCTTAAATGGTAAGAGCTTATTTCTTGTCGTCTCAGGATTCAATTTGTAACGCATATAAGCCTATATAGTCAAAAAAGAGGAACATAGTAAGTAACTTTTAGTATTAGAGCATCTTCAATGGCGTTAGCTAAAAATGATTGGCTAAATTACATAAAATTTTGATTATGTAAAATTTGTCGAACCAGTAAAACATTCAGTTCCGAGGGTATTGGCTATAATGATTGGCTATATTTTAAAAATGGTATGTTATTAATATTTCAAGTTGTTATTAATGGAATATATAATTTTAATATAAAAATAAGTGATGTGACAATTCACTACAGGTTTCTAGAGGTTCGACAAATATAACCAACATCAAGAGATTATCTATAATTATAGACAAGGATTTTGTCCCGTTGCAATGCAATTTTTTTTACACATTCTTTATAATTATTATTTATGATAATCGATTTCAAATTTTACCAGAGAGGTCTCTTCCATTGGAGATGTTCTTATGCGTGTTTTTTTCAATATTACTGTATTTGGTGAAGGAGAGATTATAAAATTTACAAAAATTATCAGTTTAATCTACTGCATTAAATTATTTATTAGGTGAATTAATGTGCATGCGAGTGATGGTGGCAAAAAAAAAAATGTGCATGCGAGTGATTCCTTGAAGTCAACCCGAAATTTCTGGCAGTTGATGAACCAAATCCTTTAAAGAAATAAACTTTCGATATCGCATTAAACCACTACTAATACATACAAGTATCTGTATGTACAATTTACCGTGATTCATGATCATTCAAAAATACATAAATGCTACCTTTCCTGCCTCTCCTCAGCAGATTTATTGCCCAACATTTATTTCTCACTTGTATTTTCTCTCCAAAAATCTCTCCAGTTATATGGAAAGTGAAAACATACTCTTATTCACTAGCATGATTTAAATCTTTCTTTACATACCATGATTTTCGCATCAAGTTCGAATCTTTTTTTATTTGATGTTACACCTATAAAAAAATCATGAACAGGGCCTCCGTTCAAACACATGCCGGAAACTTGCTCTCTCCGTCGTCACAACCCTTTACACCACCGCCAAGCTCCACCGTGTCTAGTTTAAACAACATGGTTAGTCCAACAATTTTATTAATAATTATAATACTAGCTATAATATTTTTTATATCAGGGTTACTTCATCTTTTAGTTAGATTTTTACCAAGGCCTTTATATAGAGACCCTGATGATTTTAATGATGCTACAGCACTTCAAGGTCCATTACAACAGCTTTTTCATTTGCATGATTCTGGTGTTGATCAGAGTTTTATTGACACTTTGCCAATTTTTAGTTATAAGTCTATTATTGGTGTTAAAAATTCTCCTTTTGATTGTGCTGTTTGTTTGTGTGAGTTTTTTAGTGAAGATAAGCTTAGATTGTTGCCTAAATGTAGCCATGCATTTCACATGGATTGTATAGATACATGGTTACTTTCACATTCCACTTGTCCTCTTTGTAGATCATGTTTGTTGTCTGATTTTGGTACTTATGGTAGTAATAATTGTTCCCCGGTAGTTCTTGTTCTTGAATCTGGTAGTGAGAGTTCTAGAGAGATTGTGAGTGAAAGAGAGGGGAATTTAGATGGTGTGAGAGTGAATTCTTGTTTGGGAGTTGAGGAATTTGGGACAGCCCGTGTTGATGTTTCTCGTAAATCGTGTGAAATTCAAGTGAAAAAGGATGAGAATCAAGAAAAGAAAGAGGAAAAGGTTGTGGTTGTAAAGCTAGGGAAATTCAAGAATGTTGATGGAAGATATAGAGAGGAAAGTAGTGGTGGTGCTGATAGTACTGATGTTGATGTTGGTAGGAGATGTTTCTCAATGGGATCGTATGAGTATGTTATGGATGAAGATACATCACTGAAAGTGCCTATAAAAACTCCTATAAAAAAATTATCTAGTAAGAAGCCGTCACTCCCTTTGATCCCTGGTAAGAAACTGGCCATGTCTGAGTGTGATTGTGAATCAAGAAGATATTTCGATGAGCTTGAAGGGTTCCAAAGTTCTAGTAAAAATGCTGCTATTAGTACTAAAAATAGCAGCAATGCTAATGATGGGATTGGCAAAAGCAAGAGGGAGAGTTTTTCAGTGTCGAAGATCTGGCTTAGAGGTAAGAAAAAGAATCCTAACTTAAGCAGAGAGGAGTCTTCAAGCCAGGCTTCGTCGTCATTCCGGTTTTCGATGCAACGAAATGTGGTTGCTGCTGATGAAATAAAGGCCAAGAATCGTGGGAATGATAGCAGTAGGACGGCTTCTGAAATTGGCATCGCACGGTGGGAGAATGGAGGGAGTGAATTGGGTTGCGATGAGGAAAATCAGAGCTGCCATAGTTTAGATTCTCAAGCAAATTCTCAATCTTTCTCTAGGAGGACTCTGCTTTGGCTAATGGGGAAACAAAACAAGGTTGTGCACTCATCGTATCCCCCTGGCATTTAATCTCTCTACTACTCTAATTCCATTATTTTTGTATCTAGGAGAAAATCGGAATTTGGAATGAATTTTAGTGAAGTTCTGATTTTTTGAAATTTGGCAATCATATTAGGTTTAGTGTAATAAAAAAAACAAATCCAGTCATTGTTTCTTCATCCCATCTGTTCCCCTACATTTGTCTTGTATGATTTTGATATTTCATGGTACCAATTTTCGATCAAACTTGACTTCAAAGAGTTATACATAGTGGAAAAACTCTCACCTATGAAAAATCTGCCCATACATCCCTGCAAGTCAAGGCAGCAGCTAGCTACCAAGATCACATTGTTCCTTCCAGAAATTGTGCAGCAATTAATTTCCTTTTTTTTTTCTTAATATGATCGATTGATAGTTCATTACTCTTCGTTCATTTCTCGTATGTTAAGCGGTTGAAGATGGTTAGATGAAATTTTTCGAAATGAAAGATGTTAGAAGTTTCGAAATTTACTAAATGACATTTCGAGGTGTGACATGTGTTTCTATCGATCAATATATTGCCGCTTCATATTTTTAAAAATTCTAGTATTGCAGTAAGTTTGCAAAACCGTGTAAACTTGATGCTGTACTTTGAGAAACGATGCAGGAAAGAGGGCAGAAATTTACATTAGCTTGTTATCATAAATATGATACTTGTATTGTTCGAAGCTGGCAATCAAGAGGCGTCTGTAAGATGCATTGCATTTAATAGAAATTGGCCATATATACTTTTGAGAGATCAAAGAAAAACCGATAGCTCCATGCTAATTTATTACGGATCACGAGGACAGTTAAGAAGGACCGTCACGAACTTCTTTTCAAATTGTGGTACTGTACTAGTAGAGATGCACCAACCTGACAAAAAAAAAAAAAAAAAAGTAGAGATGCACCAAAAAAAAATTCAATCTAAGTGACACGTAGTCATTAGTCATTGGCCATTGCATCCAAAAAAAATATAAAAAATCAATGTAAAACAATTTTATCTGAAAATACGGACTACCGCGAAATATAAAGGCCCTGTTTGGCAATTAGCTGATAGCTGTTAGCTGATAGCGGATTGAATTAGCTGTTTTGACTAGCGGATTGAATTAGCTGTTTTGACTAGCGGATTGAAATTAGCTGTTTTGAATAAAAGTGTTTGGTAAATAGCTTTTTGAATAACTTTTTGTGACACATAGCAAACATCTAATTGAAAAAGCTCCTAAAATGAGCTTTTTCAAAATTAGCTTTTTGATCCCAAACCTCTAACTCAAACCTCTAACAACCAAACACTCACATTAGAGGTTTCATTTGGTCAAACCTCTAATCTACCCCCAAACCTCTAATTTTATCCCAAACCTCTAACTTCCAAACACCCCCAAAAACTAGACCTGGCAATTCGTTTGTTTCGTATATTTTCGTGTCGTGTACTTTCGTATTTTGTGTACGTAATGCCAAATCTAAAACCAATTCATTAAGAATTCGTTTCGTTTTGTATTCGTGTACTTTCATTTCGTGTAAATTTTGTGTCGTGTTTCGTATAATTTTTTAATAAAAATAAAAATATTTAAATATTAAAATTTTACTAGTCGAGTCTTAAGTCAATATATGTCATAAAGAATTAAGTGTGCTCAATTCTTGTGAAACTAAAATTTGAAACTATTTTGTATTTATCTTATGTAAAAATTATATATATAATATTATTTTAAAACATGTATTCATATAATTTTAATAAAATTATTTAAATATTTATTTATTTCACGTATTTTCGTTTCGTATCGTGTACCCGATGGTAAACCCAAAACCATATTTTCAATGGTAATTACCCAATGGTAATTGAAAATCGTATTTTCAATGGTAAGCCCTTAAGTGTTCTTCCTTGTGTCTTGAGTCACCTTTGATAACCCCTTGAATATCCTTCATTTGGTGTTCATTTTGGTCACTAGTTTTGGTGTTATTAGGCTTCAATCCTAGCTTGTTCTTCTTGATTTCTTTCTAGACTTCAAGTCGTTCTAAGTTAGTTATATTTTTGTTTAGTGTGTGTACAGTCACAGATCCTAGTTCATATCCTTTGAGAATAGCTCTTATTTGAGAATTATTTGCTTTATGCAACCAAGCCGTCGGATAAAGCCAAAGGTCATAAACTAGTTAAAATTTTGTTGTGTGTGTTGCGTGTGTTGTGTGTGTTGCATTCACAGATATAATTGTTGCACGTTTAATTTATTGTCTTGCATCACCGCTCGCGTGACAAGTCCCTCATGTGACTTATCCCGTGCCGTTATTTACTACTCTTCGCACTACGCAAATAGCTAACGTGTAATAGCGTTCTTTTACGGTCCTCACACTTGTGAGTTGAATATAATTAAGCATTCTTGCACACACCACTAAAGTTCCGTAGCTCGTCCGATTGGCGTCGTGACTCGCTTGACTTTAACTAATAACGAATCAATTATAAAAGATTTAAAATATAAATTTAAAAAAGAAATCAAAAAAAATATTTATAAATAAATTAATAAACACAACACTGTACAAATTTTAATATATATATATATATAAACAATTAAATAAACTATATACATATTTTTTATGTCAATTTTGTATCATGTTTTTTTGGCCAAAACCCATTGTACTAAATACCTATAAGTCGCGTATCGCAGCGGCCTTGTAAAGATTTTTAAAAAAATTCAAAATATAGATTATTTAAGAAAGAAATCATAAAAAATATATTTATACATAAATTAGTGAACAAAATATTGTACGAATTTTTATATATTTATATGGACAACAAAATAAACTATTAACTTTTATTACGTCAATTTGTGTCATTTTTTTTAGGCCGATACCCGTTATAATAAATACATATAGATAAAAAAGCATATTTGATTGAATTAATTAAAAGAATACATTAGAATATTATGATAAAAAATAGTGAGAAGATAATAACGATAAATTAACAATTAACAGAATTTTGTCTACCCATATTGGGTTACGTTCTTTCTATTTGTGAGAGTAGGTTCTTTTTTTTGGCATCCGGGATCTTAGATCTATAGAATTTTATTACATCTAGATTATTTTTGTAGATGTTTATGACCTTTTATTGATGATTGTGATTTATAAGAAAATTTAAAATTTTGATTATTTTTGTAGGTATCATATGTCCTTTTATTTAATTAATTAATTATTTATCAAAAAATATTGAATTATTAGATTTTTTGTGCTAAGTTGACCAATTTGCTATGAAAATATTCACTAACAATATTTCATTAACTCTGTAATGAATTTTATTTTTTGATTGATAACTTTTACACCAAATAATACTAATTGAGAGTATATTTAGTATTTTGAATAATTCAAACAAATTATCACGTCAATTTGTTTGTCCCGTTAATTGTGATTGATTTAAATTAAAAATTATGATGTGCTAGTAATTAATAATGTAATTGTGATTGATTTAAATTAAAAATTATGATTTATGAAAAAATAATTTGTAATATATAACTATATATAATAGTATGATATAGTTAATATTTATAAAAATTAGCTCGTAATATACAATAGAAAAGTTTTGATTGAGTTAAAATTAAAAGATTAATAAGTTAGCTAGTAAATTTTTTTTCACTTTAAAAAATTGGTAATTTATGCATTTACTAAATAATTTTTTTTTCATAAACAAATTGTTAAATAACCACAAATTATCACGTCAATTTGTTTGTCCCAATTTATTATAGATTTTTTTAATATATGAATTTGTTAAATCAAGTAATTACTATATTTAAATTAGAATTGTTAATGGTTATGTTGTAATTTTTGTTAATGATAATGATGATTTATTGTTTTTAATTTTTTTTTCTATTTCTCAGCTTTTGATTTGCATGTTTCAACGTTATGCAGTATTATTGATCTTAATTTTTCCTTTGTATAAATACAATATCGAGGTATGATGGTTGTGGAATGAATGATATGATTAATTTAATTTTAGTGATAAATTATAATTGGCTCTTATATATATTTATGAAAATTAATTCATAATATATAATAATGTATTTTTGATTAATTGTAAATCAAATGGTGAAAGATTAATTTATTATTGGTTAACTAATGGTTAACTTGTATATGGTTAATATTTTGATTAAAATTTAATAGAAGGAAAGTTGAATAATGAATATTATTGGTTTAAAATTTTGGAATGATCTCTGATTGATTTTAAAATAATTTTCCTTTTCTAATTGATTAACTGCATACCTGGTAAAGGATAAGCTAAGATTAGCCAAATAGCGCCTTAATTTGAACGAGAAATTAATTCTCTATATATTCTTTGTTTGTAGTCTATATATTCTTTATTTATAGTTCAAATTTACTCATTATAATCATGGTTGTAAAAATCGGTAATCGGCATAAATCGGTTGAGGTACCGATTTAAGATTAATCGGGTAATCGGGGATTAATCGGAAGGATAAATCGGAGTATTAATCGAATATTATAATAATTTTTAATATATTAGTCAAATTTATAGTTAAAACATATCATTTTAAATAAATTCATAAGATTAATCGGATTTCAAAAATCGAATCGGTTGGTTACCTTATAGAGGATTAATCGGCTAAATCGGGGATTTTTAGAACCATGATTATAATTTATTTTTTTACTAAAAAAAAGAGAAAAAACGATGAACTATATCCTAAAAAAAAACTTAAAAAATTTACTTTTATACATTTGATTGTAAACTACTAGTACTTTTTACAAATAAATACTGTCAAACAATAATATTACTCAACGGATCTGAAATAGGCGCGTAATTAAGTAGCCGCGTTAATTAGTGACCGCCTCTGACACATTAAATAAATAGCGATCATCAATCATCAGTCCCAACTCACTCTGCTTAATCTTAACGCTCTCGCTCGTTCCTCATCTTAATCTCCGTAATTATATTTCGTCAATTGATTGTATTTCATCTGCTCTGTACTAATACTTGTGTTTGCAGGATTTTATGTAATGTTTATAGTTTAATTGGATAAATTTTCTATTTTAAACAGAGAAAGAACAAATGAAAGAGAAGCTAAAGAGAAGAGAGAGAGGCAAAAATAAACCAACAGACTTTTTCATTACCCCAACAACTGGGTGTTTTTCCTCCTTATAACATACTCAGCTCATTACATGGAATAAAACATTAAAAACAAAATAAAGATATGGTTAAAATGGCACCGCATGACTAAGTTCTTGACCTCTCCTAATTGCAAATTAAAATATATTCTCCATGTCCCTGTTATTTAATAAATATCCTTGTACGCACAATTGTCACTTCTTGACAATTTCCCCTCTCTTTAAGCAACGGCGACCTCGCCGGAAAACCAAGGATAACGTTGCTGAATATCTGCATATTCTTCCCAAGTGGCATCTTCAGGTACCATACCTTCCCATTGAATTAAGACGGCTGCAGCTGGTGCATTGTTTTTCTTGATCAAACGTCGATCCAAAATTTTTGCTGGCCTAAGTTCAGTAGTATTCATTGCTGATGGAGGTAAAATTGTGGACACCATATGATCAGAGCCAATCTTTTTCTTCAGCAATGAAACATGGAAGGTATTGTGTATCTTTGCAGATTCTGGCAACTGGAGTCGGTAAGCTACAGGACCGACCTTCTTCAGAATCTTGTATGGGCCATAGTAACGAGCTGCAAACTTGTTATCTTTGCTTTCTTTCAGGGAGTTTTGGCGAAAAGCTTGGGTCTTTAGAAACACCTCATCTCCCTCTTCAAAAGATCTTTCTGAACGATGGCGGTTAGCATAATAAGTCATTCTCTCCTGGGCTTTTAGTAAATTCTTTTTGAGAAGGACCTGCATTTCTCCTCTTTGTCGAATGAAGGTGTCAATACAATCATTTTTGATATTTGCAGCTTGGTGGTAGTTCATACTTGGGGGATTCTTGCCATAGAGGGCTTTGTAGGGAGTCATATTGATGGCAGAGTGGTGGGAAGTGTTGTACCACCACTCAGCCATAGGTAGCCACCGGTCCCAGTTTGAAGGTTTTTGATGAGTGAGGCATCGCAGATACATCTCGATGCACTGGTTTAGACGCTCACTCTGACCATCGGACTGTGGATGGTAAGCTGAAGTGAGGTGGGATGAAGTGCCCATCGCTTTGAACAGCTCTGTCCAAAATGCACTTGTGAAGATCTTATCGCGATCTGAAATCAACACTTTAGGAGGCCATATAGCTTAATAACATTATCCAGTAACTTCTGAGCGACAAGAGATGCAGAAAATGGATGTTGAAGAGCAATTAAGTGGCAAAATTTTGTATATTTATCGATCACTACCAAAATAGTGTCCTTTCCCCCTGCTTTAGGTAATGCCTCAATAAAGTCCATTGTTATTGTCTCCCAGGCTTGATTAGGGACGGGAATGGGTTGCAAAAGACCCGGGTAACTCACATGTTCCCCTTTAAAACGTTGGCAGACTTCACAAGCTTGCACCCACGCCGTGATTTCTTGGCTCATTTTTGGCCACCAAAAGAACCGGGAAATTCGCTTAATAGTGGCGGAGATGCCAGAATGGCCACCTTCCTGTCCTCCGTGGAGGTGCTGAATAATTTGTTGTCTTAATCTGCCTATAGCTCCAACATAAAGCTTACCATGTCGTCGTAGCTCCCCAGTGTCCAGAGAGTAGCCTGGTACTCCTGTTGGGTCAATTGCTAACTGAGAAACTATGGCTTTGACTTCTTCATCTGCTTCCCAAGAATTTTTGAGTTCATTTTTTCATTTAGGAATGACGACAGAGATAGTGCTCAATTCTCCTCCCTCTTTCTGTCCCTCATAAAGCCTCGATAATGGATCTGCAACGAGGTTATCTTTTCCTCGTTTATACTCAATTACGTAATCAAAACCCAGCAGTTTGGTAAGCCATTTCTGCTGCACAAGAGTAGTGATTTTTTGGCTTAGTAAATGTTTCAAAGCTTCCTGATCCGTTTTGATTGTAAACTTCTTCCCAAGGAGATAACCCCTCCACTTCTGGACCGAGAGAACTACAGCAAGGAGCTCTTTCTCGTAAGTTGAAAGTCCCATATCTCGTTGAGATATTGATTTGCTAAAATAGGCTAAGGGTTGCCCATTTTGCATAAGTACTGCACCAACTCCACTTTTACATGCATCTGTTTCAACCACGAAACTCTTTGAAAAATCAGGCAAGCCTAGTACAGGGGTCTGACTCATGGCATTTTTAAGTTGTTGGAAAGCAACTTCAGCATTGTCAGACCATTGGAATGCACCCTTTTTGAGCAAGTTCGTCAAGGGACGGCTTATAGCTCCATAATTCTTGACAAAACGCCGGTAATAACCGGTGAGACCGAGAAAACCTCTCAAGGATTTGATATTTTTCGGGGTAGGCCAGTTTTTCATTACCTCTATCTTCTTACCATCTGCTGCCACCCCTTCCCCGCTGACAATGTAACCCAAATATTCAACCTGCCCTTGCCCAAACACACATTTGCTACCTTTAACATGAAGATTATTTTCCAGCAACCTTTCAAACACAATCTCTAGGTGTCTCGGGTGATCAGCCTTGTCTTTGCTATACACCAGGATGTCATCAAAGAACACACATACAAACTGCCCAATCAAGTCATGAAAAACTTCATTCATAACCCCTTGGAATGTGGCCGGGGCATTCGTGAGGCCAAAAGGCATCACGATAAACTCGTAATGCCCCAAAGGAGTTTTGAACGCAGTTTTGTGAGTATCATGATCTTGGACCCGTATTTGGTGATACCCGCTTCGCAAATCAAGTTTGCTAAAAATTTTGCTACCATGTAATTCATCTAGCATCTCTTCAATGAGTGGGATAGGAAAACGATTTTTGATGGTTATCGCATTTAAGGCCCTATAGTCGACGCAAAAACGCCAGCTGTTATCTTTTTTCTTTACTAGTAAAACTGGTGAAGCATATGGAGATTGGCTATGTTTGATTATCCCGTTCTCTAACATCTCTCGAACCATTTTCTCAATCTCCATACGTTGTAAATAAAAGCATTTGTATGGATTTAGGTTCACGGGTTTACTGCCTGCAATGATGGGAATCGCATGATCTTGCTTCCTTGATGGTGGAAGCTCCTTCGGGGCTTAAAAAACAGTTGGAAATTTATCGAGTACCTCCTGGATTTCTGGCAGAATTTCTGTATTAGGCACTAGTTCGCCCTCTATGGCGGTTAATTGTACAAGGAAACAAGCCTCTGTGGATGGCTTAAGTTTGTCAGCTTCAAGTTGTACAGAAAACTTGGGTTCAGAACTGCCTTGCTGCTTCAAGTGTACTTTTGAGTGCTGCCAGTGAATGGTAATTTCTTGTTTGCTAAAGTCAAAGCAAACCGGACTAACTTGCTTCAACCACTGTACGCCCAATATTGCATCATAACCCCCCAACGGAATAGAATAAAAATCTGATTCAAATGTGGTATTAGCCATCTTCCACTTTAGCCCTTCAACCTTATTGCTACAGTAAGAAACAGATCCATCCGCTAATTGTACCTTCAAAGTGGAGCATTGGTTGGTGCAGAGCCCTTGGCTTTTGACTACTGCCTGGTCCACAAAATTAAGAGTGGAACCTGTGTCAATTAGCATTTGAACTCTCTTCCCTTTAATCACCCCTTCAACTTTGAGTGTATTGAGGCCTTATGTTCCCTGGACTGCATGAATCGAAATTTCGAATGCCTCCGGTTCACCAACAGTTTCAGGTATTTTCTGGATTTCCTGGTCCGGACAAGTCATTTCTGCTTCCATCGTCATCTCAGTATCCTCACCCACCATCAAATACAATTGTGGTTTTGAACATTTATGGCCAGGTGTATAAACCTCATCGCAATTATAGCATAAACCTTTCTCTCTACGCTTGGCCATCTCTGCTGGAGAGATTCTGCGTATTGTTGGTGTTTTTCCTGTCTGGTAACTAGATTTGATCGTTCCTTTGTCAGTCATACTAGAAAATTGGTTGGACCCGGTCCAGGTCTTAAACTGCCCATCTGTGTTTGTTTTGGGTGTTTGCAGGAAATTATTAGAAGCCTTATAGCTCCCTTTTACCCTTTTTTCGATCATCTCTATGTAGATTTCTTGTTCCCTTGCTTTGTCAACTGCATCCTGCAAGGTTGTAGGTTTATAGATATACAATGCTTGTTGAATATCGGCTCGTAACCCACTGAGAAAACTTGACAAATAGAAATCCTCGGAGTGTAGCGGGTATCGCGACATCATGTAGCCTCGTAACTCTTCAAACTGAGCTATATATTCATCGACTTTCCCAACTTGGACAAGCTTATTAAATTTCCCAATTAAATTCTCTTGATTCCCAGTGGAGAATCTCTTCATCACCAACTCCACAAATCTCTCCCAACTCAACCCCTGATTCTCCACTTGAATTGTTTGATACCAATAATCGGCTTCCCCTTCCAAGTACAGAGCTGCATAAACAACTTTGGTGAAAGTGTCAATGGACGGGTTTAGCATGAAGAACTTATCCGCCTTATTAACCCAACCACGCGCATTTTTCCCATCAAATCGAGGAAAATCCATCTTAGGAAACTTATAGTGAGGTTGTAATGGGTTTTTTTGTGAGTGAGTATCAGCTTGCCAACTCCCCATTGGTGGTCCTATGTTGGAGCTTGGAATGTTATAAACAGGAGCAGACGAGAAATTATGGATGGGGGCAGTATATATCGGTTGAGGTCTGGTAAAAATGGGTGGGTTCACATATGTAGTAGTTTGTAAATTCGAAATAGGAGGTGGAAATATATGGCTCTGATTTTTACTGTGGTGTGATGAATTAGATGGAGGTGTACTGTGGACGATTGATGGTGGAGTATCCATAAATACTTTGTTATGTGTATTTCCACTAATTAAATTAGGTACAGATATGTGCGGTGAAGATAACGATGTGACATGTGATGAATTTGGAGATACAGAAATACCTGTGAACTGAGGAGGTTTTTGCAGAAGAGGGTTTAGTTGAGATGCTTGCAACGCCATCTGTTCGGAGATATTCCTCATCTGGTCCGTCAACAAATCTCGATCCTTGCGCACTTGTGCGGTCTCCGTCATCATCAATGAAAACTGGTTGGAGAATTGTTTATTCATCTATGCAATTTGTGTGACCAAACTTGAGATCTGTGAATTAGTTTCGGTGTGCATTTGGGTAGCAGTTTTTTGTATCTCCCCCAGCTGATTTTCTAGTGTTTTAAGTTCCTTTTCGTGCTTCTGGAGCGATGGTCCAGCCATGTCTCTGATACCAGTTGTAATGTTTATATATTAATTGGATAAATTTTCTATTTTAAACAGAGAAAGAACAGATGAAAGAGAAGCTAAAGAGAAGAGAGAGAGGCAAAAATAAACCAACAGACTTTTTCATTACCCCAACAACTGGGTGTTTTTCCTCCTTATAATATACTCAGCTCATTACATGGAATAAAACATTAAAAACAAAATAAAGATATGGTTAAAATGGCACCGCATGACTAAGTTCTTGACCTCTCCTAATTGCAAATAAAAATATATTCTCCATGTCCCTGTTATTTAATAAATATCCTTGTACGCACAATTGTCAATTCTTGACATTTTAATATTATGTTTTTTGTGTTTGATTTTGTTTTTTTTTTCCAAATTTGTGCATATTACTTGTTGTTTATGGATGCAGGATCAGTGAATTCCTCTTCTTCTAGTAAGGCTCATTCTAGATGCCCTCTTGAAGAACAGTTTCTTCAACGTCGGAATTCTCGACAAAATGTATGTTCAATTCTTTATTTTGTATCAATTGTAATGTGTGTTTTTATTAGGATTATGCTCTTCATTTGGTTTAATTTCTTGATTTTTAGGGTTTGGTCCTTGCTCTAGGGTTTTTGTTTTCATTGTTGTTGATTGATTGCAATTAGGTTTTTAATTTATGTAGATTGTAGTATGTTATATATATAATAGAAACACTTGTGGATGATTATTCTGATGGTTTTGTTATTGGGTCGGTATTTGCAGTTGGATAGGTTTATACCGAATAGATCTGCAATGGATTTCGATTATGCTCATTATATGTTGATGGAGGCGGCAAGGAAAGGTAACAAGGAGAATTCAGCTGTGAGTGCACCGTCTAGTGAAGCTTATCAGAAGCTGCTAGCGGAGACCTTCAACATGAACCGGACCAGGATTTTAGCTTTTAAAAACAAGCCACCAACGCCTATGCACACTGTTTTAAGTGACTGCTTCTCAGCAGTGGCTCACCAACCTAAACCCAAGCCTCGTCGCTATATTCCAAAGACACCGGAGAGGACATTAGATGCCCCGGACCTTGTAGATGATTACCACTTGAATTTATTAGATTGGGGCAGTAGCAATGTTCTCGCCATTGCTCTTGGAAACACTGTGTATCTGTGGGATGCTTCTAATGGTGCTACCTCTCAACTAGTTACACTTGACGAGGAGCTTGGTCCGGTGACAAGTGTCAAATGGGCTCCAGATGGGCGACGCATTGCTGTTGGTATGAACAACTCTGGAGTTTAGCTTTGGGATTCAACTACAAATCGGCAGCTAAGGACATTGAGAGGTTGCCACAGTTCCCGAGTTGGAGCACTGGATTGGAACAACCAAATTCTAACTACTGGAGGAATGGATGGGCAAATTGTTAACAATGATGTAAGAGTTAGGGATCATATTGTTGAGACCTACAGAGGACACCGTCAAGAGGTGTGTGGGCTAAGATGGTTAGCCTCTGGCCAGCAGTTAGCCAGCGGAGGAAGTGATAATCTTCTCCACATATGGGATAGATCCACTGCTTCTTCAAGTTCTCCAACACAGTGGCTTCACAGGCTCGAAGATCATACAGCTGCCGTGAAAGCTCTAGCTTGGTGTCAATTTCAGGCGAATCTGCTTGCATCCGGAGGAGGTGAGGTTGATAGTTGCATCAAATTTTGGAATACCCACACTGGTGCTTGCTTAAATTCGGTTGACACAGGCTCATAGGTCTGTTCACTTCTGTGGAATAAGAATGAGCGTGAACTGCTTAGTTCTCATGGTTTTACCCAGAATCAGCTTACTCTTTGGAAGTACCCAGCAATGGTCAAGATTGCTGAACTTACTGGCCATACATCCAGGGTACTCTTCATGTCTCAGGTAACTATCTTACTACAAGTTTATAATTCCTTTTTACGGGGGGAACTGTTATCATTTCTTAGCTTCTTTTTCTAATATTTATGTTTTGCCCTTCCTTGCAGAGCCCAGATGGATGTACTGTTGCTTCTGCAGCAGGAGATGAAAAGCTCAAGTTTTAGAATGTTTTTGGAACTCCAAAAGTAGCAAAACTTGGACCTAAAGCAGCCCCAGAGCCATTTGCTCACTTGAATCGCATCCGTTGATGATTCCTTTTTATGGGAACTCTGTAACAATAATACTTTATTATTTCTTAGCTTCTTTTTCTAAATTTTATGTTTTGCCATTCCTTGCAGAGCCCAGATGGATGTACTGTTGCTTCTACAGCAGGAGATGAAAAGCTCAAGTTTTGGAATGTTTTTGGAACTCCAGAAGTGGCAAAACCTGCACCTAAAGTAGCCCCAGAGCCATTTGCTCACTTGAATCGCATCCGGTGATGTGAATGCATCAGCTGTGAAGACATGTCAGTTTTTGTTTTTCTTTTGCATAGAGAATAGTGAACTTTGTTTATAATCTAACACTTGTATAGTTGACAAAAAGAGAATGTAGGTGTACACCCATTGTAACGATGACTCAAATAAAAATCTAATTCCTTTTATGATGAGTAAAAGCTTTTGTTTTTCGTGCACTCAATGAAATTAACAGACATCGATAGCTTGGCTTGTACCAGAATGTAATTGATAAAAACACTCTCTGGTCTCTTTCCACACGAAGTTTACCAGAAAATATGTTGGCTTTTACAGTGATGGTTCTACAAGCTAGTGAATTGGCAAACAATCTGGAAGAAAAGGTCCAGAAATTAAGCAAAATGAGATGGTCTCGTACAATTGCCATCAACTCTCTAATAAATTAAATCGTCCTACGAAAAGAAAATAAAAGGCGGAATGAATATTATGCATCATATAACATACGACTGAAGTACAAACTCAACTGAATCTTCTGGAAATGAGCAAAAACGTTTGTCTACAATTAAAGGCCCCTAGAGTAAAATGTGTAAAAAGATTTGTGTTCTTCTCGAAATTAGCAAATCCGTTTTTCTACAATTAAAAGCCCCATAGAGTAAAAAGGTATTAAAAGATTTGCTGATTGTGTACATGTCCTCAGGAACAACTACCTGACCTTCGTTGAGGAAGCTGAGCTTGGTCCCATGAGGAGCAGCAGGTCGAGCCCAAGAACTATCTTTGCTAATTCCACCATAATAAATGACAGGATTCCAAGAGCAATAGTTACAAGGGACAATATGGAAGCTACATTGGATAATCCACACTTCACCATTTTATCATTCAGTGCTACGCCAGTTTGCAACTAAAGGACTGCGATTAAAAATGTAAACGGGCTTATGAAACATTTACACACGCCTTTGTCAATTGTCACTCATTCTATAATCAACTTTTTCTTCAAAAAAACATGCACATGCCTTCTGTTCTATAAAAGCCAATTGACTTATACCAACTATTCATCTTGAAATACCTATTGTATATAGACGATAACAAGAAATTTCAGTGATTGTTCGCACATTTATGTAGAAAACAAGTATGTTTACTTGAAACGTCATATACATGTGTTCAGTGGCAGAGCCAGAAAATAATTACAAGGTACTCCAAAAAAATTGAAGAGGGATTTGAACTGCTATTACTGAAAAAACCAGCTTGGATTTAGGTACATAATGCAAGCTACAAAATTAATTATCAGAGTGGGGGTTTCGAACTCATGGTACTTTCTCACTAGTGCTCATAATGTAACAGCATATCATACTTTTAGACAAAAATGGGTACTCGAAAGGACCTGCTCAGTTCTTAGTGGCTCTGCCCCTGCATGTGTAATGTCCTGATATCATGCAAACAGCTGAATCTATTTGTATACAATAAATAAATTTGAAGACCTTGTGCAATGTATTTGTTATTAAAGGAACAGACTAACGCTGGAAAAGCTTGAATTATATTCATCTGAGTACAACTATATATAGGTTACATCAGTTAAAATTATTACAAAACAGAAGATACAGGTTAAGATAATGGTAGTTGCTGTAGCTGAGGTGGACGATAATCTTGACAACAATCATGTATGGTAAGCATGACTGTATGATAGTAATAAATAGGTCAGTCTTATGTGTCAGCTCACTACTCAGCTGGTACTGGTATATCCTTTAATAGTTATTTGGAATTTAAGGTGATGTCCAGAGTCTGAATTTAGTTTCATAAACCACAATAACCTTCGATTGAAATTACTTTCTATGTTGCCTTCATTTAGTTGATGTACTAGTAGGCTACAGCTATGCCAAAGAAATTATCTCCCACCATTGGCGTTGCCGTTGCAGTTGATCATTGCCCCAGGAATCGCTATCTGGAGGGTTTGCATACAAATGTATAAAGGCTAAAGACATACAAGGCTAAGCTTGTCGTCTTCCCACAATGCCCCAAGATGCCGCTAGCAAGTTCAAGGTAATAATGCTGATGGGTGAAGTGCCAAAATGGCACAATTTGGGAGAAAAATGCCCAAAATGGCACAATCTGAAAACACTACCCTCCACTGGCACTTTCTTCACGCATCTACCACCTGCGTTAGGGGGTAACGCATGTCATACATGCGTTACCTGTGCTTTTCTTCACTCTCCCAGCTGATTTAACAGTAAACACGCATCACACACATGCGTTTGGGGTGTAACGCATGTGCGTGATGCGTTATGGGGGTAACGCATCACGCACTTGCGTTACACCCCAAACGCATGTGTATGATACGTTTCTGTTGATTTTTCAGCTGTCAGTTGAGTAAAATACACGAGTAACGCATCTACCACATGCGTTACCCCCTAACGCAGGTGGTAGATGCGTGATGTGTGTGCCAGGCGCGGGGACCCTTTTCCAAAAGTGCTATTTTGGACATCCAACCCCCATTTTTGTGCCATTTTGGGCATTTTCTCAATGCTGATCTAGTTTGACAAATTAACCAATAAGTAGTTCTTGAATGTTTTTTGGTAATATCTCTGAACAAATCATATCTTTCAGGCTGGTTCTGAGCCCGAGGGATTGGCAACTGCAAGTCTGCAACTCAAGTCACGAGCTCATGCATGCCTGGTTCATGAAAGACCAGCTGTGGATCTTATCAAGGTTACAGAGGAGATGGAGTCATTCAATGCCTATCCCAAGTTTGTGCAGAAAGGAAATACATACGAGTATCATCTTGTTGAAGAGAGCTGCAGAGGAAGAGAATAGAGTGTTCTACTGTTCTAGTCTCCTATCCACCTTTGTTTTCACTCCAGATTTTGAATTTAACCAACAAACTTGCTTAATTATCTTGGGACATCTTTTTATATCAGATCATACTTGCTTGGTAGAATGACAAATGTTTAATAATCAGAGGGTTTCAGTATATATAATCAGTACTTTCGAATTTGCCGTCTATTTGCCGTCTCATACAGGTCTCCTCATGAACGGACACTGGATCCTGTGAACTTTGTTGAGGAAGCTGAGGTTGTCAAATGGCTATGCCAGGTTGTTCAGGAGCAGCAGATCGAGCACAAAGATCACCTCTGTACTTTGATGCAAATTTTAATTGTTAATGAGTTAGATTAACACCCTCATTTCTTGTATTTTGTATCATTGAGAGACATAATAGATTTGAAATTGTAATTGACCGTTAAAGCTTCTAAACGGAATTCCGTTACGTTCGTAACATGAGATTATAACCCAATTTCAAAAGATCCAATTTCAAAAGAAGGAGAGAGATACAATATCGAGGACTTGGGCGAGAATTTAAAATTTTCGAGGTATCAATCGAAAATTGAAGAAACGATCAATCATCATGTAAGTTTCCCTCTTCTAACTATATCACCTCTCTGTGACTATGCATGTAAAAGTAGGAAATTTTTTCACATGGAGGCAGTGTTTTTATAGATTCCTGTGAAATATTGTTAAGTTCATGTTTTCTGTGGTTATTCAACTTATTTAGAACTTATTATATTTTATATATAATTGGGTGAAGGTCAAGGTTATCTTTATTTTAACAAAATTTATCAAAATAATCATTTTTAGATAAAAATATACGATTAAATACGCATATGCCAAATGGATAACTGAGATACGCATTTGACAAATACGTATATTTCATAATCTTTCTTTTTAAAAAAAATAAATTATGTCTGAAATACGCATTCTCTACAAGCGTGTTCAATGAATACGCATTTAGAGAATGCGTATCCCATACAGAATCTTTTTTATTTTTAAAAATATTGTGAATGATAACATGAATTTTTTTAAACACGTGCGATGCACGGATGTTCTTTAATATAATAATTTTTTTATTTAATTTAAAAATTTTAAGACAGGAAGTTTTTACACTTTAAATTTTAAATAATATAATCTGATAATAATTATATATATGTCGTTGGTGACATTTTTAAAAAATGATGGATTTTAGTTTGAAAATATAGAAAAAGATGATATGTTTTAGCTAAAAAAAACATAATCGGTTAGTTATTAGTTATCATAATATTATTATTTTATTTTACTTAACTAAAGCTACCCGAATAGGTTTTATTGGAAAAAGTTAAAAAATGTACGTAGAAAAGGTAAGGTATATTAGCTGAAAAGGTAATTGATTAATTATTAGTAATTATAATTATAATTAAAATATTTTATTTTATTAAATAGAATTGTTCATAGTGTTTTTATAAAAAGAAAAAAATTTAGTTAGACAAAATATAAAAAATAATGTATTTTACGTGGAAAAGGATATTGATTAGTTATTGAAAAATAGAAAAAATAACATGTTTTTTTTTTTAGAAAAGATAACATGTTTTACCTAAAAAATAAATTTATTAGTTATTAGTAATTATAAGTAATTAAGTAAGGATAACTAAGTAAAAATAACATGTATTGTTAATTAAGGGTAAATAAGTAAAATCAACGTGTACCGTATTGATCACCAACCGACTGACAAACCAAACTTTTAATGTTTCGTCCAAACTTTTAATGTTTCGTCTATTATATAATAGTATAGATAGATATATTAGTTTATAGCCCGTGCAAAGCACGAGTTACTTTTAATTTTTTATAATTTATTTATAGTGCAATATAATATTATAAATATTAATTTTAATATATTATTAGAAGCATTCGAACATTACACTTTTGTATATAACAATTTTTTAATATTAAATATAAATTAATACGAAGTATGTTGTTAGTGTGAATAGAACCTTATACATTTGTATATAACAATTTTTATTATTTTTTATCTAACGATCAACATCTATTTGAGTTGAAGTAAATGAAAGAGATAACCAAAATGAGGGGATAATCAGGAGTTAACCAAACTATAAAATATAAGTAGATTTAAATAATATTATAATAAACTATTTTTGGCTTTTTTTATTAATACCATTTATCTAATTAAAGGAAAAAATTAGAAAAAATACCGATATTTTTGCAAAGATATGAGATAAGAAAAAGCAGGGAAGAAAGTGTGAGAAGCTAAAAATGGTGGTTGTATCTATTGTATCTCCGCTTCACCCCATCAGTGGCAGTCTCTCCTCTCATCATTCTCTACCCTCTTTCAAGTAAGTTCACTACATAAACCCCATTATTTTTTCCATTCAATTCATATACATACATGTTTATCTTGATTATATATGTCCATTTTAGCCCAGGTTAAAGCTTCCATTTTTAAGAAACCAGAGACAAAAATCAAGAAAGGGACTAAAATGAAAATTATTCAAGTACAATTGTGGAATAAAGGGATTAACTTTCGTGTTACAAATATCACAAGTTAGTTAAATTTTGTGAGCATATGTTTCTTGCTTGCTTGGAGGTTGTTTCTCTGATTATCTTGTTACTTTTTCTGTTTTTGATATGCTAATTTTTTTCACTTTCCAGATGGGGATCGATAAGTGGACGAAATATTGGTGAAAGATTGATTATTCGGAGAGCCAAGGGCCCCTCGTTTCGTGTTCTGGCAAATCCCAATGTATGCATTGCTTAATGCTTTGGTAGAGTAACTAACTAGTAAAATGGTTACTTGTTGAATAGGGAATATAGATAGTAAAAAACGAGGATATATGTGATTCGCCGTTGCTATTAAACTTTTACCTAATTTTTGCCTTTTTAACTGGATAGTAGACAAAATGTGCCGGCGGAGTTATGAGATTAGTTCTTGTATATAGGCCATTTTTCCAAGTATTTGTGGCAGTTTTCTTTGCTAAGTAGCGTCTCCAGGCTTCGGTCCTGCACTTCTGCTAACTTAATAAAGTGCTATGAGGCTACTCTCCTAGTCCCCTTATTACAGAAGAGCCGAAACATTTTTACTTTCATTTTAAGAGAATGCTCTGATTATCTTTCCCAATGGTTACTTGGTGGACATAAAATTGATCTTGCCATTGCCCCGTTTCACTGGAATGTCAATAATGGCATGACAATTCAATCACTACACTTTATAAGGCAGCATTGTTGGAAAGTGCTCTTATTAGGCTGCCCAAGGAAATCCAAAATTCCATGTGTAGTCCTATGTTGTCTGGATGCATGTTCCATATATTCAGTACACTTTATTAATAGTTTGGTATCTTTATTACTATTTGACATGATCAGGAATAGAATAGAACTCTTGTTATGCATCATTAGCTTTCCTCTTCTAATGTGCTTAAACGTATTATATAGGCATCAACCGGGAAAGAAAACTCAAAGGAGGTGATCATGGTTGATCCGGTTGAAGCAAAACGCTTAGCTGCCAAACAAATGGAGAAGATAAAAGCAAAAGAGAAGTTCAAGGTGAGGATGTTTCTATTTTAATTTATAATTTCATTATCCTCACCAGTGCCGCATCGGTAATAGACTGATTTAGGTAGAATCTATCAATTTCGCAAATTTGAGGTTATTTGGCTTGCATTACTAGAAGCAATATACTGTTGCTTTGTGAGTATAGCAATATACTGTTGCAATTTGTATGAATTTTAAGTTTTCACATAGCATGCGTCATAGGCAGCCCCGTCAACTTCTACATAGGACCATTGGTGGTGTATATTTTCTAAAAAATTAAGCTAGTTGCAATGGTGCATAGGTCTCTCAGAAGTTTTTTATTTCTTTTTTGTAGCAGAGGTTGTTGATTCAAATTCTGCTACACAAAAATTAATCTCTTCTAGTGTCAATCATTTAATACTGTTACGTTGTCTTGGTTTCATCTTTTTTTGAATTATATCTATAGAGCTTAGAGTTTTGTCTTTTTTTGTGGTGATTCCTGGTTCACCAAAAATGCAAGCACAGTCACAGATGATACTTATGGACATGTAAAATAATTTCATTTCATTGGCTACTTAATTAGTCGATGTGGAAGGCCTTTGCGCATGTGAAAATTACCGGTTTTTAGTTTCTTCCTTCCATCTGTATTGCTTCCTCGCCTATCTTACTTACTGTATATTAATTTGAAGTCTTAAACCACCTTCACATTGTGCCATGAGGCAAGAACACCATTGTGTCATCACAACCTCACAGGTCATCAAACACAAGTGTATACCACCAAACCTCCATTGCACATCTTCTCTCCTATATTTTAATAAAATGGTGTGCATGTTATCTTAATTTTTGCACAATTTTGAAATGACATTATTAGTCCAAGAGATATCCTACATGTACGCTTGCATCATTCCTGTACTTGTATATATTTCGTCATGTTTCCTTATCCGAAGACATGATATCTTATTCTGGTGATTTGTTGTAACTTTTAGCGAAGGCGTCAAATAGAAGCAATAAATGGAGCCTGGGCCATGATTGGTCTCACTGCAGGCTTAGTAATTGAAGGCAAAACTGGAAATAGTATTATGGCACAGGTAAGGTCAAGTACATAATAATACATGAGCATGAGAAAAACTATAAAAGTGGTTTCGAATAATATCTAAGTTTTCTTTTGTTGATCTTCGCAGGTGATTGGATATTGGACAACCTTTATCAGTTTTTTTGTCCGATAGTAATTCCGAAACTGGGAAATCCTATAGAAGTGTACAAAAAGGGTTAAAAGAGATATGATACATTTTTTCATTTTGCTTTCTTCTGCACCCTGACATATTGTGTAAATGGGTCTGTAGCCCTGGTTTTTTTGACCTGCAAAACATAACGGGAATTACTTGTTCCAAAAGATCATGGAATTTATTATTGGGTTTTGGTCCCTGACAATCATTTGTCAGGGACCGGTTATTTAACAATCGGTTCCTAAACCGTTGGATCGTTGATCCAACGGCCCCCCTGGATTACAAAATTTTTTTACTGTCCGCTATAATTTTCCGCGGATAGGCAGATTTTCCGCGGACAGGCAAATTTCCGCGGACAGGCAATCTGCCTATCCGCGGAAAATTATAGCGGACAGTAAATTTTTTTTTTTTAATCTCAGCCGTTGGATCGTTATCCAACGGCTGTGGAACCGATTATTAAATAACCGGTCCCTGACAAATGATTGTCAGGGACCAGGACCCTTTATTAATTGGCTAAATGACTACTATAAAATTGTTTAGCTTTCCTTTCATCTGTGCCACAGCTAGGGGTGAGCATCGGGTGGTTTGGGTGGTTTAGGATCGTCAAACCAACCAAACCATAAATTTCGGGTTTTTAATTTTTCAAACCATAACCAAACCAAAAACCATAACATTTAAAAAAAAACCTTATAACGGTTTGGTT
Source organism: Kitagawia praeruptora (assembly GCA_037693485.1). NCBI lineage: Eukaryota > Viridiplantae > Streptophyta > Magnoliopsida > Apiales > Apiaceae > Kitagawia > Kitagawia praeruptora. The sequence continues at coordinate 152,550,016 of CM075344.1, read as the reverse complement.
TGGTCGGTTTCCGTTTAAAACCATTATTAAATAATAAAAAAGAGGCAACAACATGTGTGAACCAATAGTATAGTAGCATAAAGTTTTATCAAAGTAAACCAATAGTAGCATAAAGTTTCATCAAAGCAGTTATAAAATAAATTACAAAATCTTAAAATATTTCCAAAGGATCATACATTAAGTTCACAAAAGTCTTAGTTTAAAAAATGAAGTCTAAAGCATTGGATATCGAATGTAATAAAATTAATATTAAAACTATAATATATATATATATATATATATATATATATATATAGTTAAGTTCTATGGAGATCACCATTTGAGTGGAGACCGTGGAGACCATATACATTATGCACTCAAAACATTGCAAAACATATATATTTGCAAAGAATGTTCAATTAACATTATTAGTTCATTCAAAATCTTAAAAATCATATATGATTTGCAACCAGAACATGTTTTGGAGAATAATACGTTCTGCAATATTTTGTTTGCAAAACATACATGATTTTCAAGATTTTTAATGAAATTTACATGTAAAACATATATGATCTTCAAGATTTTCAATGAAATAGATGGTATAGTGATTTTCATGGAACATGATTTTCATGGAACATGATTTTCAATAAATAAGTTTTTGCAATGTTTTGATTGATATTGGTCTCCACTAAAAATGTTGGTTTCTATAGAACTTAACCCTATATATATATATATATATATATATATATATATATATAATATTTATATATTATTTGATCTTAATGGTCGGATTGGTTAAATCGAAACTTTCTCCTCTCTCTGCTTCTGCTTGTCTCTTCTCCGTGAGCTCCTCTCCGGCCGGAGGCCTTTTCCTGTCTAATTTTCGATTCCTTTCAATAATAATCCTCCTTTCGTGAGGATTGCGAGTGTTTTTTTGGGTTTTTCTCTCCTCTTGTGGGAGCTTGTTTTTCTCTACTTGTGAGAGCTTGTTTTTCTCTCCTTGTGAGAACATGTTTGGTTTATTTGGTTGGTTAGATCTGCTAAGAATGACTTTGATGATGCTTTGGGGGATCTGGAATGTCCGCATCAAAGCTGGGAAGCTGACGATTATTGCAAAAGCTCACCACTCACAACCAAAGATTGTTCATCATATATTGGGGGTTTTTACTTTCGGCATGTCTATAGCTGTTAACCGGCATGTAGATAGCTGGGATATATTATTATTATATATATATAATAATAATATTTATATATTATTATATATATATATTATATATATATATATAATATTTATATATTATTTATAAAAATACAGCTTCTGCTGTATTTTTATTCCTGTCCTATATTTATGTTGATTAGTCCTGTAAATAAACTGGTTTTGTTTTCATTTTTGCCTCTGGTTCCGAAATTGGTTTACGATCAGGGATGTATGATGCTAGAAAATCAAGAACTATAGGTCTCCCAAATGTAGTTTATACTTAACAGGCAAATGAAAAATATCTTGCTTGTTACTTTCTTATGTTTTAGAGGCAAGCACTGTTTATTTGTAACATCAGAACTATGTGCCTACATTTGGAGGTCCATTTTAAGATTACAAGTCTCCATGTAGCCATAGACCACCTCCAATTTAGCTTGCACAACATGGAACATTTACTAGTACCATAATTCTATTTACTCCCTTGTCATTGTGAAGTAGTCATAATTTGGAATAAGAAGTCTATTTAGGCAGGAACATGCATCTATAGGCGACAATATATTAGTGATACTGATAATATTAGCATTCAAAGTTTAAACATCACGCTAGCCACTAGCCACAAGTGGCTGCCAGAATCTAGATGTAGAATATATAAGTGATACTGATATTAGCATTTAAACATCATGTTAGCCGCTAGGCACAAGTAGCTGCCGGTCAAATCCAAATCAAGGACATCATCGAGGACATCATCGAGGACATCTACTTGCATATAAATAAACCATCTGGAGATCTCCACAAATTTCCATCAACAAAAGCATACCATTTAATCTACCTCATCCAAAACAAAATCAGCTTACCTGCAAAAGAGAACCACGGATAGACAAAAAATACAAGTCAATGGAAGATAATGTGATAGCAAAAAAATGTAAAAAACCAGATGCAATCCATGGATATACAATCATAAATGTTAAGAGTATGACTTCCAGATATGCCAAGTACTGGTGGTTGTAAGAGTATAACTTTCAGACACGTATAATATCGGTTGCATATAAGAGAACACTTGGTCTAGAAAAACTTTAAAGCTAGTTGCTTCAAGACTTTAACGACTAAACTTGACAAAATAAAAGACTTTTAACGACTAAAAGAATTAATGGTTAAAATAATTTTGCAGATAACATATGTAGAAACAAGAGTACTTGATAAAGTTTAAACAACAAGAGCATGTAATTATACTTGTAAAGGGATTCAAAAAATATAGAAGTCCTGCCAAAGCTAGATCTGGATAGAGGATCCTGTTAGAGAAAAGTGAGCATCTAAGAAGCACCTAAATAAGAACATAACTTTACAGGGGAGAAAGCATAACATGGAATAATGTACAGAGTGCCATCAAGATGGACGCATGTTCCACCTAGCATAAAACATATAACAGTACAGGACCTTAAAATGTACATTATATGTTTCTCTGTACAGGACATATATGTTTCTCATATATGAATCTAATGTATATGGTACCCTGTATCGTTATATGTTTTCTGCAAGGTGCAACACTGCCTCCATCTTTGATGGTACTTTGTACATTATTTCATATTGCGCATTTATTTTCTTTCTTGACTGCCAGTCCGGGTATCTTAATTTCTTAGTTTTTGACATAAAAAAAGATTTCCGGAACAATTCAGAGTCAAATATCTTAACGACAATCTCCTTCTGTTTACCAAGTACTTTATAACCACTATATTATAGCCAACACGTGATATTACTTCGAAAATATTTACATTCATGTCAACCTTATATAAGTCTCGATTGCAGGATCTAATGACTTAATGACCAAGTCCATGGCTCCCAGAGGGGGGAGGATAAAGGAGAAAGATTGTGCTTCACCCTCACAGAAGTCTTGAATCACTAAGACTAGGATATCACAGATACTACTATTTACAAAACTTGTAAATAATTATTAAGGGTGATGAAAGAGGTAGGTGGGAGAACAGTATACAAAATTAATCATATGTTTGCATAAGTATTTGAACTACAACAAATTTACTCGTGAACACATAAAACCATCTGGAGTATAAAATTTCCAAGAATTTCTCTCAACATAAGCTTACACTGAATCAAAATTAGCAAGCTCACAAATGGTTATCATGACCAAAACAGCAAGTTCTCAAAAGGTTATCATAATGAGTGAAGTTTCTCTATCTAATATTTACATATAAGAATAAGGCACTTAAACATATAGCATTCATTTAGACTATCCACAGAGTGAGAGGAGTATAAATCATATGACATGCCAATTACCAAGCTATTAGCAAGTACCAGAAAATAGAGGAGAGGAAAGAATGTTGTACACAAGCCAAAATCTTAAATTATCACAACTTACAGACATTAAAAAAAGATGCTACTTTTTGTAACCAAACTTCTCAAAGCAAAACAGTAGAGATTATGTACATGGATGAATGCCTGTAATCAATAGGAAAAGAATGATACCTACTTACCACCAGCAGATACATGAGGATCCAGGACAGCTCACTTTGCAGATTTCAACAGTACATTTCCTCCCTCAAGCATGACTAAACTCTCTACGAAAGAAGTGTCACAAGAAGGCGGACGAAGAACCGGCCGATCTAATTGCTGACGAAATCCAAGATTTTTGTAGCACATGCTCTTGAGATTACATGACACTATGGCAGCTTCAGGGAAAAATGGGTGTCTGACCACCATTAACATTGTTCCACTCTTTGAAATACTCAAAGGCACTGTTGCTATCTTCATATCAACTTTAAAACCAATAGTCCAGGACACAATACCAGCTTCACGCTTCATCAACCAAACACAACAAGGCTGATTAAACTTTCCACCACTTTCATCTTTTCTAAACACACAAACGGAAAGTGAATCCTTAAACTTCATTAGCCGAAAAAAGGCAGATTCTCCTAAACAATAGCGAACTTCATCAGTCACTTTCACTAGCCCAAACACCTCACTATCAAAATCAAAAGACATGATCCACACCTCATCAACACGAGCTTGAGGTTCTCCTGACCCACCTATCCAATACACCATACCACCAACAGTTACCCCAATCTCTGCATCCGCAACTTTCGGGACCCTCACATTCTCAATCTCCCTCCATTCATTCTCCTTCAAACTAAAAACCTCCACTTTCGGTGCCAACTCCCCAACCAAAGTTCCCTCCTCGACACCTTTATACAAAATCCTAACAACCCTATAATCATCACTGCCCCGACAAAACCCCAACCCAACAACATAAAAACATTTCTCTCCCCATTCATCCTTCAAACAAGACTTATCAACCAACTTAAACTTCCGAACACCCGGACTCCAAAAATACAAATCTCGACAAACAAACGGAACATTAACATCAGTCAAACACAAAAGCCCATTAACAGACCCAACTAACTGCAAAGAATTACTCCTAGTACTAAATGGAATCTCATACAAATCAAACACATAACCAGTATTAGCACAAACTAAAGAAGCATATTTTTCTTGGACAACTTTATCCATAGGAATTACAAGAACAGCTGTTTCATTAACACAAGACATAGAATGTTGCAGATGAGCTGAAATAAAATGAGGGTTTGTAATAAGAGAGTGCCATGATTTGCTTACTGAGGTCGACTGGACTAGGGTTTTGACTGGAAGTCTTGAAAAGACATTTACGGTTGCTTCACTAGGAAGATCGTCGAATGATGTTTTGTCTGAATTGCTTCTTGAGAGTTCTTGATTATCCATTTTTGCTTGGAATGAAATGCTAGGGTTTAAGGGTTTAATCTCAGAGCTTTGTAGTGCTGTCTAGTGAAAGCTCTGATTTGTGAATATTTAAATAAACCAGATCGAAATTTAGATATTTAATAGAAACGGGATATTTCGAAAATTTGTGAATATTTTTGTTGGTAGTTGGTAGACACCTACACTACACGGCTAGTCGGCTACGCTACACTTAGGCTATGTTCACTTGGATTGAATGGAATGAGGGGAGAATGGAATGAAATTTATACTATTATTTGGGGGAGATCGGGGAAAGTGTTTATAAATTTCATTCCTTGCTTCATTCCTCTCCAAATAATTTGAACTAGAATTCTAACCCACATGTTTTGGAAGGAATGCTCCATTCCCAATCTTCATCATTTTCCTTGCAATCTTCATCATAAAAAACTTCTTCTCCCTCATATTTGTTCATTATTTCCCCCAATATCCCTCTTTCTTCATAAATTTTGTTTACAATTTTCATTCCATTCCTACCCCATTCCATTCTTTCCAAGTGAACACACCCTTATAGCATTCCCAACGGGAATAGCTAAAATTGGTTGGCTAAATTGGATCTGTAGGACATTATGTAAAATTTATTGAATCTGTAAGACATTTTACTTCAATGGTATTAGCTATATTGGTTGGCTATATTTTAAAAATAGTATGTTATTAATAATTTAGGTTGTTATAAATAGAATATATCACTTCAATATGGTAATGAATGATGTGAAATCTTCTTACAGATTTCTTACAGCTCTATAGAGGTTCGACAAATATAGCCAACCTGTAGAAATTATCTAAAATTATAGCTAACAGTTTTGACCCATTGGAGTTCAAGTTTTTTTTTTAAATAATCTCTATAATTTTTATTTATGGTATCTTTTATCTAATTTTAGCTAAGGATTTCTTGTGGTTGGAGATGCTCTTACATTACAATTTTGTTAAATTAATATTTGATATCATAATAAATTAATATGTTTAATATGAATTTTTTATTCCAACATAATAACATAAATATAAATTTAACCTCGATTAATTAATAATTTATATAAATTAATAAAATTCATCGATTCTAATGATATTAATTTATAAAAGTTTTACTGTACTTTATTTGTTATGTTTTTTCGAGAATTATTATTTGTTATGTTAAGATGAAATTCAAATTTATTGAAATATTTTTACTCCTAAAAGCAAGTCCTACAACTTCCAGGTTCTTAACTTGGAGCTTTGCTTTGTAGAGTTGTAGTAGTGCTGTCCAGTGAAAGCTCTGATTTTGGGACCATCTACCAGATCGAAATTTAATAGAAACAGGATATTTCGAAAATTTGTGAATATTTTTTGTTGGCAGTTGGTAGACACCTACACGGCTAGTCGGCTACTCGCCTACACTACACCTACATCAAAATTTTGTCAATATTTGATATCATAATAAATTAATATTTTTAATATAAATTTTTGATTCCAATATAATAAGAAAAATAAAAATTTAACCTTAATTAATTAATAACTTCTATAAATTAATAAAATTCATCGCTTCTAACGATATTGATTTATAAAAGTTTTATTGTATTTTTTGTTATATCTTTTCGAGAATTATTATTTGTTATGTTAAGATGAAATTCAAATTTGTTGAATTAGGAAATTTGTTGAACTCCTAAGAGAGTTCAACAGCTTTCCTAGGTTCTTAACTTAAAATTTAGGAAATTTGATATAAAATCAAGTTTCAACAATATCTCAGTGATTTCCTAAATCACTAAGAATTTGTAATCATTTCCTATCCCTATGGTTGAGAAACCACGGTCATCCTTAACACTATGTTCCAAAACATTTTTTTGAAAAGAAAAGAAAAGAAATGTGGAAAATATATTTCCACAGCTTGTTCCTGAATAATTTATTTGGAAAGAAAAGAAAGAAAGTTATAGAATAAGAAAGAAACTCTTTATATATTTATCTCAAAAATCTTTTTCCCACTTTTGAGAAGATTCGGAGAGAATAGAAAATTTCTCATTTTCTATTTTTTTTCTTTCCCATCCTAAATTCGGGAACACAGTGTAAGAGCAAAAGTCCAATAACTCCTTACCTAAAGTATAATAAAATAATAATTACTAGTGATTTAGGAATCTTGTCTTATACATCAACTTCAACAACATTTCCTACATATTCATTCCTTATTATTATTATTATTATTATTATTATTATTATTATTATTATTATTATTATCATTATTATTATTATTATTATTATTATATATTTAAAATTAATTAAAAAATGAGATATGCACAAATATTAAAAAATATAGGAATTTTTTTTTTAAATGCTGAGGTGACAGCTACAGGTGGTGAGGTACATAACAGACTAACAGAGTCGACATGATTGTGTATAAATTATAATGGCCCTGTATGTTTTAGCTTATGTCTGTGGACTTATGGCTTATAAGGCAATAAGTCCTTATGGGAGTGTTTGCCAAAATAAGTTTTAGCTAAACTTATAACTTATAAGTTCATAAGTTGAATGTTAAGGGCCTGTTTGGCTTTCATTATAAGTCGGAACTTATGCCTTATAAGGCCATAAGAGCATCTCCAATGGTGTTATCTAAAATGGTTGGCTAAAATAATATAAAATAATGATTATCTAAAATTTGTTGAATCTGTAAGGTGTTGTGCTCCAATGGAGTTGGCTATAATCGCTGGTTATATTTTAAAAATGGTATATCATTATTATTTTAGATTGTTAAAAATGGAATATATTATTTTTATATGGTAACAAGTGATGTGTAATATTACTACAGGTCTATACAGGTTCAGCAAATATGGCCAACATAGTGGGGTTGGCTAAAATTATTGCTAACAGGAATGTACCATTGGAGTACATTTTTTTTACATAATCTCTAAAACTTTTATTTATGGCATGTTAAATTGGTATTTAGCTAAGGGGTTTCTCCCATTGGAGATGCTCTAAGCACTTATGGGGGGTGTTTGCCAAAATAAATTTTAGCTAAACTTATAACTTATAAGTTCATAAGTTGAATGTTAAGAATTCTTAACTTTCAACTTATAACTTATAACTTATTCTCGATATACGCATTCTTCAAATCTTCAAAACCATATATCTCTCGATCCATTCATTAGAAAATTGATATGTATATCTCAAATTTCTCTACTCATCGAGATCTATTCATTGACATCCATTGTTAAATATAAAAAACAAATATTTTGAAAATTATAGAAAAAAGTTAACTTATAAGTTCTGATTTATCCAAACAGTTTACTGATTATAAGTTATGATTTACCAAACACTTTACTGACTTATAAGTTATGCTCTACTTATCACTTATATGACATAAGTGCTTATAAGTCATAAGCTACATTTTTTAAGATACCCCAAACACCCACTAAGAATTCTTAACTTTCAACTTATAACTTATAACTTATTCTCGATATACGCATCCTTCAAATCTTCAAAACCATATATCTCTCGATCCATTCATTAGAAAATTGATATGTATATATCAAATTTCCCTATTCGTTGAGATCTATCCATTGATATCCATTGTTATATATAAAAAACAAATATTTTGAAAATTATAAAAAAAAAATTAACTTAAAAGTTCTGATTTATCCAAACAGTCTACTAATTATAAGTTCTGATTACCAAACACTCTAATCACTACTTTACTTATCACTTATATGACATAAGTGCTTATAAGTCATAAGCTACTTATTTTAAGATACCTCAAACATACACAATGTATACAGGATATATACGGCTTTCGGATTGGGTTGAGCAAAAATTTGAATTAATTTGAATTCGAAATTGGAATTTTTAAAATTGTTAGAATCCGAATTGAATAAAATCTATTTGAATTCAAAATTTAAAAATTAAAAATGGAAATAAAAATTGATTGTTCGGTTCCAATTTTAAGTTAAAATTGAACACCGATCCGATTATAAAATTAAGTAAAAAAAATAAGTTATATATATTACATGTAGATTTTTAAAATTAATATATATATTTCTTTTTATAAATATAAGAAGTAAATATTAAAAATTTGGGTATGGACTTTTGGTTTCTTGCGCTGCAGCATTTGCGGATGAAAACCTAGTACTTTATTTTTATAAATAAAAAATTGTTCCCCCATTTTTTACTAGTTGTCTTTATATCATTTACTAATTAGTTTCAAATTTATTATTATTATAATGATAAGGATTGAATATAGAAATTATTGTTGAAATTGATATACATAACAAGATTATTAAAATAATAAAAATTCTTATTTTATACTCCATAGTTTTTATAGAGAACCAACTAAAACACGGTAAGCATCTAAGTTGTTGTGACTTACTTAGTTATTTTTATATTTCTTTCCTACTTTTGTAAGATTGTAAGAAAATTTAATATATTTTTTCATTTTTCTTTACCAAGTTCAAAAATTGCAAGTAAAACAATTTCGGGTTACAATTATCGGAAAGTAGTTGATCAAAACGATCATAATGGGGTGTTCATAGAGGCTAAAGTCATGGCTTTACCTTGTCCTTCCACTGTGCTGGAGGCTGAGAGCATTGGAGTAAGAGAAGCCCTATGGGTTATGCATAGAAGAGACGAAAATGTTATTATTGAGTCGGATTCTTTTCTTGCTGTTCGAGCTGTGCAATGCAGGCAAGAAAAACTATATGGTGAAGGTAGGACATGTGGTGCATCATTGTAAATGGCTCATTCAATTGGCTTCTGGTTTAGTGATTACTTATATTCGAAAGTAAGCGAACAAGATGGCTCATAGTTTAACTAGATTTCCTTGTTCTTGTAATTGATTACTTGTTTTTACGTCTCCTCCTACTCACTTGTTGGAGACTATTATGCCTGATATTTCTAATGAATGAAGAAGTAGTTTGATTTAAAAAAAAAAAAGAAAAAAGAAGAAGAAATATATTTGTTTTTTATACTAGTTTACATGTCACACAAATGGGACATGAAGCCAAGTATCAAAGTGTAACGATAAAGGAATATCAACAGAATTGGTCCATTAACAACGTAGCTAAATGGGCTAAAATGAACATGAAGTTTTTGGGCTTTCATATCAAATGTGCGGTCTGTTGTTGCTTGTAGGCCTACAATTAAGAAGGTCCATTTCAATATTACATCACACCTCTAGTTCAATAAGTTTATTCTTTATCATATTATCAAGAAATACAAATTCTTAAACACCGATGTGATATACAAACATGGGCGAAATTAGGGGATGAAAGTAAACCCCCATCCTATCAAATGTTCAAAATAATAAAAATGTTAAAATAAAACTTTGCAATTGAAGAGATCGAGCATGTTCGAATTCAAAATAATTTGGATTGGTACAGAATTACAAATACAGAAATACAAATACAGAAAGGAAACCTAATACAAACTAGGAAACTCACGCACCAGAAATACAAATACAGAAAGGAAACCTAATACAAACTAGGAAACTCACGCACATGCAGGAGTCGAACCCCTGACCTCCTTCAAAGTTCAAAGAAGGCCAGTGGCTCAACCACTGCACCAACATGTTGTTGGCTTGGTTTTGGTTAACACCTTCCAAAAAAAAAAAAATACAACTTTCCTATTTAATTATTAAATTAAATAAAAATTATAAATAAATAAACTATATAAAATACAAAGTCATTATAGGTGTTAATAGCAAATGGTATTGCATTACACTTCAAATTCTCAATCTCAGCCCTCTACTACCACCAGTTTTCTACTCAACTTAGATTACTCTCAATCCACATCGATCTGTATTTGAATTTATTATATTTGAATTTACTAATTAGATTAATACTAAACGCAAAAAAATTAGTTAGTAGGTGGGTTAACGCCTTTCAAAAAAATTTGTTAACACCTTATTTATTATATTTGAATTTACTAATTAGATTAATACTATACGCAAAATAATTAGTTAGTTGATTGGTTAAACGCCTTCCAAAAAAATTTGTTAACAACTTCTTAAAAATAACAAGTTAAAATATTTATTTTAAAATATTGATTTATTTATTATAAATAAGGGACAAAAATATATTTTTAAAAAATTAAAAAAATGTGTTAAAAATTCCAAATCCACTTAAATTATATATAATTTATAAAAAAAATAAAAAATCACATATTTTATACTATTATAAGCAAAATAAGATATATTTGGTTAGTTAGTTGGTTGGTTAACCTCTTCCAAAACAATTGTTAACACCTTCTTAAAAATAACAAATTAAAAACATTATATTAAATTATTTACTATAAACAACAAAATTTACCAATAAGGCACAAAAATATATTTTTAAAAAATTAATAAATGTGTTAAAAATTCCAAATTCATTTAAATTATCTATTGTTTTAAATTATATCCCAATTAGAATCATCGTCCGCACACACTTCTTCCTACGATTCTTTCTTCTTTGACTTTAATTTTAACTAAATAATTTTTTAAAAATATTTATGGAATTATTAAGATAATTAATAATAAATTTAAAAATAACTTTAAATTGATGATATTTATTTTTATCGTGAAATTAAGAATGGAATATATTTAAATTTAAAGTTAATAATAAAATTTATTAAAATGAATTAAATTTTAATATTAAATCAAATAATTAATATATTAAATCATAATAATAATATATAATAGCCCGTGCTTTGCACGGGTTACAGGCTAGTATAATCTAATTCTCTCTAAATCAAAATCCTAATTCCGTCCTATATACAAATCAGTGTTACAGATTTCGGAAATCGAAATTATTCGATTGAGGTACCGATTTACGATTTATCGGATGATTCGGTTGAAAAATCGGCGATTTTACAAAATCGACCGAATCGATTCCAAAATTTTAACCGATTTTTGACCGATTTATCTGCAATTTTTCATAAATCCGATTTCAATAAAAGTTCTCTACTCCTCTTATAGCACATTGTAACACATTTCTTGTAGCTCAACTAAATAGTTCTCTACTCCTCTTTTAGCACATTGTAATAGTCTTAATTTGTTAGATTATCCTATACGAGGAAATAGGTGTTGACTAAATTTATAAGGAATTCTCCGATATGAATTACTCCTTCCGTTCTTAAAATATCAATTTTTTTCTACGTATTTCAACATCTTCGAAAAAGGTATTTTTAACTTTTAAGTATATTTGTTCCACATATTTTGAAACTTTCCTTATTTGATTAATTCGGTTGTGTGTATTAGAGCTAACAATGCATGATAAAAGTGTAGTGTGAATTTGGTGAGTTAATCTATAGCTATTAAGCTTGCATGTTGCCATATGCTTCGAAATTTTTGGAAGTTGAGTTCCTTGTTTGGTCATTTCGGTTATATGCAATTTGATATAAGAAGTTGTGTGGTTTGGATGTGTAAATTTGCCATGGAAAGTTTGTATGTTTAATTTCGAATTTTTAGAGTATAAATTGCTAGAAATCAAAATGCATGCTCTACTTTTCTTATTGCTTGGTTCGATTTCAGTATAATCAAGGATTTGCTAAGCTTATTTCTTATTTTTCCAACTTGTGCTAGTTCATTGTCTTTGATTTTATGATTAAATCGTGTAAAATGGCTCTTGATGGATTAATTGGTGCTAGTAAATTAAATTGTTTGATGTATGTTGCTTTTGTTCGATTTTGCTTGTTAGTTGATTGAATTAATTTGGTTAGATGAGTAAATGTAGTAATCATGTGAAGTTGTTTGAGTTTAGGTGATAAAATTCGATGCATGTCAAATTTTTATAAAATTTCAAACAAGAATTTCTAGGAATCGAATGCATGCTTTGTTCTTAGTCGGTGTTGATAAAGTGATTCCAGTAAGTTATACTCCATCTATTTCTTTTTAAGTGTTATTTTTTAATCATGCACACTTATTAAGATTAGTAGTTATTAGATTATTTTATTATTAATGTAATTTTATTTTCCGATTTTATCCTTCATATATCCCTATTTAATACTAATACTTAAAGGAGTGCATTTAATATTAAGTAAAATGAAAATTTACTTATCTTGAAAATATAAAAATAATATTTAAATTGAAATTCAAACTTAATTAAAAAATAACACTTAAAATGAAATGGAGAGAGTATTAGTTAGTGGAGTTAACGGTTTACATGTAAAAAAATTTAAATTTCAAAATAGAATTCTAGTTGGATTTTGTGAGGTTCTACTTGATTTTTATGTTTTGGGACTTGGTTCACTACAAGAAAATAGCCAATAGATATCAATTCTGGGTCGATATAAAAAATTTTAAAAACCGATATCTAGGTGGGTGTAGAGAAAAATCCATGTTTTTTACATCGGTTCCCGACCTTGACACACAGTCTTGATCCTGCGATTGTCACTCTTATGAAACTTGCATACTATCTTATTTGATACGCAATATTTTCTAAGATGTTTTTGAAAAGCAGTCTTAACCGAAAACTGTAAACCCACTTCAATTTTAACAACCACACCCTGTTCATCATTTTCTGGTTCAAAAACTACTCAGGATCCACTAAATCAGTCGCGAAAAATTCATCAAAATCATTATCAGTCAACAATGGCCCAATACTAACATTGCTTTTTGGAATATTAGAAAAATTTTCTGTTGGCACATTATCATCGACTATAACTTTTTGATTGGTTAAAATATGAACATTACCTTCATCTTCTTCCTCATTATCCTCATCTAAACTTCTATTTTTCATTCTAAAATGATAAAGAAACTCATCCCAATCTCTATCATCTTCATCCTCACCATACATGAGTGGTTGGCTCCATGGTTGATCTTCAGGATGACAATCATCTTCCTCAAAATTCTCAAGATGTATAATTGGTTCTTTAATCACACTGAATGCATCTTCAACATTATTAACTTTTTCAGAGACTAAGTTCCAAAAATTCGGACCCAGGCCATCAACATTATTAATTTCAGTAGGATGTCTAGCCTCTTCAACATGACTATCAAAATTCAATATCATTCTTGAAACACTTTCCCTCATTTATTAGCTCTTTCAATCAATCGTGGACTTTTTCTTGGAGTATATGTTGACGAAGATGATTGGTTCTTTTTAGGTGTTGCATACCTAATTTGTGGGTTACAAACCGTTGAAGTTGATTTAATCTCTTGCATCTTCTCATTCTCTATAATTTTGAGAGAACAATTGTAAGAGAACACGTTATTTTTCTAAGAGAGATAAAGGGCGGGAGTTAACACAAGTAACTGGCGGGTGATTGTACGTGATCTCAACAAACCTAATTTCTAATCTTCTGCCTTATCTGTAGTGGGCATTTTATTACAAATATTGTTATTTATAACTTAATTATATCTATATAGGTTATATATGAGTTAGAAATTAACCATAGGACATAATTATAATATTTGAATAAAAAAGGACATATTGATAAAGTACATCATTAAGTTGGGATATGTTATACAAATTATCATAAATAAAATCAACAGGTACCGTAACGACCAATCGGCCAAACTTTTAATGTTTCAGCTTTTATATAATAGAGAAAATGGAAAGGTAACGTGAAAATTTACCTGAAAAAGATAAAATGTAAAAGATATTGTATTTTACCTGAAAAAAAATTATTTAATTATTGAAAAATAGAAAATGTAATATGTTTAACCTGAAAAAGAAAATTGATTAGTAATGGACAAATTTTAGTTAGATAAAATATAGAAGATACTGTATTTTACCTGAAAAGGAAAATTATTTATTTAGTAAAAAATAGAAAAGATAATATGTTTAATCTAAAAAAGAAAATTATCTGTAGTGAGTAAAGGTAAATAAGTAAAATTAACATGTACCACTGATTGATCGACCAAACTTTTAATGTTTCAGCTTGTATATAATAGTATAGATGGGAGTTAAACTACTTTTCTAGTCATCTTCAACATAGTTTTGAGTGAGATGGGTTAATTTTTCTCAAATGCATATTATCATCTCACAAATTAAAATTGTTAGTCCTACCCTATCTACTGACACGATACTAATATATAATAAACAAACAACGATATAATTTGGTTGTTTGTTTCAATCAATTAAAAGAATAGTGATCATTAGATATTTAGCAAACATATGATAACCGTTAGATCTAATAATATGGAATATTCTTTATTTAAATCTCTCCTTTAAAGATTTAAGGTTCGAATTCCGTCAACAATAAATTTACATTAAAATTTTATATTATTAGTTCTAAACAGTACATATCATTTATTAAATAACTATTATTATTACTAATAATTTTACCCTATTAATTAATATTACAAATCTAAATTATATCTATAATAAATAATTATACTATATTTTTTTTAATCATTTAATTTTAAAAATATTTAAAATTAACCCGTGCTTTGCACGGGCCATAGTTAAAAACTAGTATTTATAAATAACAAGATTTTACAAAATTATCGATTCCGTATACAATTAGGAGTTAAATTACTCTTCTAGTCTTCTTCAACATAGTTTTGAGTGATATGGGTTGATTTTTCTCAAATTCATATACGTAAATTACACAAGAAAATATAAGAAGTTTCTGTTTCAATTTTTTGAAGTTACTATATATATATAGGCCTTTGCTCCATACAGAACACTCTTATATAACAAACAACAAAGAACACCTTAGATCTATTAGATTCTTTGGCCCCGCCAGGGGCACCAAATACAAAAAGTTGTTATTTTTTTACCCTCTATCAAGCCAGCAAAAAAAAAAAATTAAAAATTTTACTGTTCCTGATGACGTCACTGATGACGTCATCGTCATCAACAGTAACTTTTAATTTTTTTTTTTTTTTGAGATGATGGATGGATAGAGGGTAAAAAAAATAAGAACTTTTTGTATTGGGTGGCCCCGCTAGGGGCAATGGATCTATTAGATATGAGGTGTTCTTTATTGTTTGTTATATAAGGTGTTTGCTATGGAGTCCAACCCTATATATATATATATATGTTATCCTAACGATTGTAATTTTTACATAATATAAAGTATCGAGTATAAGAGTAGGGAGTCTAAGATATATATCGGATATATAGATTTTATATGTAATTACGGGGTGAGCATTTTTTGTAAATTAAACTTTGTTTAAAATTTTATTAATTAGCCATGCGGACCCAATAAATTTTAAAGAGTATCTCAGACAACTTTCTTGAAATTAATTTTAGGATCCTTTTTCTCTATATGTATTGTCGTATTATTATCCCAATGAATATTTTTTTTTTGAACAGCAAAGACAATATATTAAGAAAATACTGGCCATCAGATGAAATGCACCAGAAGAACAGAATAAGTCTTAAAGCCCAAAGAACCCAGCCACTACAAAGCAGAACCACAATATTAGATATAGATCCATTCTGCCCCCAAAATAAACTAAAGGCACAGCTTACTTAATTACTAAACATAAACAATACATTGAGACATCCTGGAAAAAACTTATATGACTGATCAGCTTGCCAACTCATCTATGCAATATCAGACCATTTCATCTTCTTCAAGGATACCCATAGCTTCATTATTAAATGTAAATGTTTGCTCAGGAAAAGAGACAAATATTAACCAAAACCAAATTAATATCAACACCATGCAGCTAACATGCAATTTCTTTCTGCCCCCTTACTAGCTAGGCAATCCGCTGCTTCATTGAGGATTCGACTAACTTTTACTAACTCAAAATCAAGTGACATTCTTAGACTTGTAATCTTTTCATCCATAAACCATGCAATCTTCTGAACAAACTCGATTTTTTGCACATTATCTACTAAATCTTGACAGTCTGTATTGATCAAAATTTTACTATCTCTCCATTGGCTTGACTGAATTTTTTCTAGCAAGAACACCAAAGCTTCATATTCACTTACTATCGATGAATAGGTCTTCACTGGTCCTGAAAAAATTAATAGAAGATTACCTGCCTTGTCATGAAGATATCCACCAATGCCTGCCAAAATTTCATTGTTTTTCTTTTCTTTCCATGATCCATCAATATATCCAATCAAAAAATTGGATTTTTCAGCACATGGCTCAATTGCAAGGTTACTACTTCTAAGCACTGATCCCATAGGATTTCTGAGCCATATGTTTAGTGAATTTTCTTCTACTAACCTCGATGCTTCATACCAGCTTAAAGATCTCAATATAATCAACTGCTCCACATTCTTTCGATTTAATCTTATCCCAATGAATATGTTAAACAATGAAATGAATAATTTTTTATAATTTTCCTGAATCAAAGAAGTATAAAATTAAAATGTACAGTATGAAACAAAAGGAGTACATGTGCTTTTTGGATCTTAAAAGTATCCACTTAAAAAAATTATTTTCAACTTAAAAATATTATTTAAATAAATTTTCTTCGTCAAATGTCTAAGCAATTTTTTTTATAAGAGAAAATACATTCTCGTAAATGAATTGTACCAGAATACAATATTCAAGCGAGAAGTTTTTTTCATTTAAAAAAATTTATCATCTAATCGAAGGACACACAAAGATGTCCACGATAATTTAGACAATAAAATTTTAATGTCCAAAAAGAAAACGCCTAGAACATACTCCAAATCGTCCACACAATTGAAAAAATGACAAATCTCATAATATATCAAATAGGAGTATAAAATTATTATTCAAGGAAATACAAGTAGCAAAATGAATCTCAAATATATTACATTTTAAAAAATAAAAGAATAACAAAGTAAAAGTGTAACCAAAGCTGAGTTTTGGTTAGACTCAAAAGGAAAATCGCTATAATAGGACACAAACCTTCACTATGTCGCATTAATATTAGAAAAATTCTCAATGGTGGAATTCCTAATCCGTAAAGACTAAAACCAAACCAAACCAAACATACCCAGTATATCCCGCACAGAGCAGGGTCTGGGGAGGGTGAGATGTACGCAGACCATGCCCCTACCTTTTACGGTAAGGAGGCTGTTTCCGTGAAGACCCCCAGCTTAGTGCACAACAGAAAAATGGTGTGTGATATCTACACCGACTTAATAAATTTATGGAGAAGGTTGAAGCCATACCTGAGCCCATGATTTTGATCACATGGGACTTACCTACGCGGAGGTTATCCACTCCATTCTCGACACACTCTGATCTAGGATGACTCCTCGCACCGATCCCCGGAGATTGACTACTCCACTCTGCAAGACACTAAGATCCACGATGCCACCGCGGCAATCTCCCTGCAATTGAACAACCAGAAAACAGAAGCCAATGAAAAAAGAAAAAAGAGCACGAAAGAGCCGGAAAAACTAAGATAACGCTAACCGAGATAACCCAACTCTAAGGCTCTCAACAACAGAGCCGCTTCCTAAAAGAGAATCCACCACTCTGATCTGGCGCCTCCAAGCACCTCTATCCGCGGTCATGATCTCATTTAAGTTTAAGGCCTTCAGATCCAACCCAAGTTGCTCTTCCCACGACCTCCTCGGTCTACCTCTCCTCCTCACCCCTGCAACCGAAAGACTCTCGACCCTCCTCACTGGGGCTTCAGCCAGCCTCCTACGGATGAGACCGAACCATCTTATTCATGAATCGCAAATGCTAATGGTCTTCTGAATTAATTGAATTACACAAAAATTGGTTCTGAAATCGGATTATCAAACAAAATTAATATACAATCTGATATATACAAGATCTCGATCCTTATCACTAGACGATTGAACAATATCTCGTTACTTTGTGGAATACTTGGCTAATTAAAAGCAAAAAAATCGTGTACAAACAAAATATCTAGATGAGAAAAAACACATGCATCAACAGGAACTAAATTTGAAATAGACAATCTGTAATGTTGAAGTCAAGTCGTTGATTTATTTAGGTACACGCTTCACACTTTAGGGAGTAAAGTGTGTCCAAATTTTCAATGGCTTTTGGAAAAAAGAAAATGAAAAAGTAACACACTAACTGACTATACATTCACACCATCTATTTAACTTATAAAGCCTGATACCATTTTAACGTTGTAATTACCAATCTGTCCCTCCGTATTTTAAGTATTTAAATAATTTTGCCATTTGACTTACTTAACTTATACGATCATTTCATTACAACCATTCACCACTACACGAGCATATATACATACATAACAAGCTTTCTGAAGAAGCTCTCTTTTCCCCAAAACATATGCTACAATAATTCAAATTCAAATTAAAAAACATCAAACTATATACACTTTTCCTTTCTTTCTATACAAATTTTGAATCTCTCTCCATGTTCCTCCATTTCCCTTATTTTATGGTGTATATTAATATATTTTTTGTTCTTGCAGATATTTTTCGATACAAACATGGTGAACACTTTACATTTTTTCAGGTTTGATATAGGTCTTTTGTTGTTAATTGTCGGTTCTTTTTTTTGAATTTAATATTTTTGTGTAATATCTATTTTGTCTTTTGAAGGTGTTTTGTTTTTTCTGATGTATTTGTTGATCTTCAAGTAATTGGTGTTGGTTTGGATATGCATCCGTTGATGAGAATATTAAAAATCAGGTAATTTTAAAGTACAAACGTTGTGTTCTTGATTCTATAACTGATGAATATAGCAATGACTTAGTTGCACACCAACTGTTTGATTATATTTTGGAGAGAAGTTTGAAATCTCTAATAAACGCATTTTTTATATCTGTTTCTTGCTCAGTCTTTCCAATGATTGTAGTCTTCTTATTGTGTTCTTTTTGGGAAAATGATGATTATTCTGTGAATTGAGTTTGAGTGATTGATTTTTTGATGTTTTGATTAGTGGCTGAGATTGAATGAGTGTACAACATGTTCTGTACATTGTAGTGTCATTTCCTTACTTATATATCCTTACATGTTATGTTAGGTTAGAAAAGTATACTCTCAAGTTTTTTTGTGTATTGAGTTATAGGTGTTTCATTAAACTCTAGATATTCAGTTTTGATGTTGATAGGTTACCCCCTTCATTCTTTTTCCGACTTTTGATTAGTTGTTGATATCATTTTTGAGCACACATGTTCTGGTTAGTGTAGATTTCACCAAGTGTTTGACATATAATGCTTAATGACTTTGTTAGTATTACATGTTTTTATTTTGCAGCCTTTTAGTGTTCATGGATGACTGTAGTTTTATGAATCAAAATGGATGCATTGTGTTAACTCTATTCAGATGTTTATTTCTTCTTTTCCTTATGATTTGTTATTGTTTGTAATATCATTTTAATGGATATTGTTTTGTCAATCTGGTTGTGATTTGATTTAAGCAGCCCAACTACTTGATTGTGAAATTGCACACCAATTGTTTCATAGGTTGAGGATGAGATAAACATTATTGGTTCAGCCCGATGTATATGTACTCTTATTTTCATTTTTTTCTCTATAAGATTATGTGTTACACATCCAAACACTTCATATTACTTAGGTTGGTATTAAATATGGTAGCATTTTTAACTTGGATTTTCGATTTTGAGATCCATATGTTAATATGCTTCTATTTTCCCCACTTTTTTGTGTATTTGTAATAATCTTTCTTTATAATCTTTTTGAACTATTTAACTAATGATTTTTTTTGTATTCTAATTACAGTTTAAAATTCGTCGATGAAATGTTCGATGGTTTGCCCAAAAGACAAGGATGCATAAATGACTCAATCTTTAGGTATTTTTTTAATATTTGTTACGATTTAATGTGTTTTTAGCTTAGTATTCATATAGTACATCTTTTGATCTAAATACAAATAGCTTGGGTCTGGGATGTTGAGATGAGATTGGTGTGTACAGATTGATATTGTATTAACAATATCAATCTACTCCCTCCGTCCCTTTTGATTCTTAACACTTTCTATTTTGGGATGTCCCAATAGATTGTTAACATTTCCTAAAATAATAAGTTTTAACACTATTACACCCACTACTTCACTTATTTTAATATTACTTTACACTATTACATCCACTACTTAACTTATTTTAACTATAAAATCACTATTACACCCACTACTTCATTTATTTTAACAATATTACACCCACTATCTTGGTTTCCGCGCAAAAAGTAAACGTTAACATCCCATTGGGACGGAGGGAGTATGAGTTAGTTTTATGTGGAGTAATTGAAGCATTGTTGTTTTAGATACTTTCTTAAACGGTAGAGAAATGAAGATGATGGTAGATAGTGAGAGTAAGACAATAACTTCAAATACATTAATCTATGTTACTTACATATTAATTACAACTCATGTGAGTATAGTACTTTGGGAACTCATGTGTGACATATAAATTATGTTATGTCTTGCTTCCACTCTTTAAGTATATTGATTTATAGTGATTTATATATATAGAAATTATATTTATGGTTGGCTTGATTTTAAAATATTGGTTACAAGTCTTAATATGTCTGATCATGAGCTAATGTTCCAAATAGTGATATATTTTTGCACTGTACATATATTTAATATAGATATCAGTGTAATTCTTTTTATATCTATCTTTATCCTATTTTGCTTCTTTTCTCTCTCTAATATGTGTCTCATTATTTTTACTTTTGCAGGTTGTGTGTTACTATTTTTATGGTGATATTGGATGCACTTTTGAAATTTGAATTATATCTCGACGAGATAAGGTAATCGATTTATATTTGGAGTTGTTTGTTCCTAGAGTATTTAATGTCATTATATATGTTTCGTGCTCATTTTTGTCAATATGAGACTATTATTTATTATCATATGTATTAGTTAAAATTTATCTTATTTTTTTGTAGACATTCTTTGGGAATTGCCTTTCTTCCAGTCTTATTATTCCATTTATGAAGTGTATATTATATTGGGCAAATTTGCATCTTTTAGAATATGTAATTTACTATTATCAAGATGTTTGCACATGTTGTTGCCAATAGTTAATGAAAAGCTGTAGTATACTGATTAAAAGATTAATTTCCTGAATAAGGTATTTAAGTTTTTACTAATATGTTGATTGTTATACAATTTCTTATAAATTGTATGTTATATATCTCAAACTGTTTGAGGGATTGAGTATGAGATAAATATTAATAGTTCAACTAACTATCCTATTTCTCCACTTCTCTATCTGATTTGTATTCCATTATTCTCATATTATGAACTTTACTCATCTTTTTGTTCTCCATTTTTGCATATTGAACTTTGCACGAGATCTATTTAATACATTGAGTAAGGTTAAAATAGATAATTATTTGTTTCATGTTGTTTCATTTCTTTAAACTCTTGCACTCCAAGTGTTTGATCAAAGATGTTAGAGAGTTTTTGACTGTTTTCTTGCTGCTTAAATATGTAAAAAAGAGAAACTTGGTGACGCAACTTCTATTTTTGTAAAAAAAAGAAAAGAAAATCAGAAAGAATGGATCCGGAGAGGAAAATGTGGGAAAAAAGAAGTCGACTTGGTGATATGTGTGTGTGAATTTTGGAAAAAAGGTGTGATTTTTATTTTGTTTGGAGGTGCTTTGTTATGTGTAATATTTTAATATGTTTCTGCAATCGAGATTAACTGAATTTAAGGTGTGATTTTTATGTTTATATTAACTGAGTCGATGTGCTCAACGTTAAAAGTGAGGTGATTTATTATTAAAGAAGTTTATAAGGTATCTTAGATACTTAGTTGTTCTTCATTCTATTGAACCTTGGTACAAGTTTTTAGTCCCTCGATAATCTTAAACTCATACTAAAGTTAAATTTTAAAGTGTTGGTTAAGATAGTACAAGGTTAAAGACTAAAATTTAAAGTTAAATTTTAGTCTCATGCTTTATATGGTGCTATCTCCACTTCTCTCCCATCTATATTTGATACAGAATCTTATATGCTATCTATCTCTCACATCTGTTATGTATATGACATTGTTTATATTATGTTTATTCATATATCTCATATGCAGTCCAACTGTTTGATTAAAGTACTGGATAAGTTTTTCATTATATTTTAATGCTTAAATATAAATGCATTGTTTTTTTGTTGATTTTGGATAAATGATTATGTGGCAAATACTTCGATGTTGTTACTTACTAATCCTTCTTTGTTACATTGTATTGTATCACACAGATTGTGCAAAACATGATCCTTCATTTAGTGAAGACACGTAAAAGAACTTTGCAAAAATTCTACCTGGAGAGTTGAAGATAAGGGAAGCTGAATCTACAGAAAGTCAGCAACCTACAGATATGGCTTTGCTAGAGGCCAAAAAAAGGTAACATTCTAATATCAAAAAGGAATATCAAAAAGGAAGTAGACAAGTGTATTTCAGAAAGGAAACATGTGAAAAGTCGGGGAAACTCTTATTTATTGGAATAAAAGAAGCCAGTATCAATGACAAAATGCTGGAAAGTGGGTGCTTCCAATTCTATTCTTGTATGAAAATTCGATTTTTAGTGTTCATATGATGCTACTTTTGACATATGGTGCTTCCAATCATATGATTTTTTGTCCCATGCTTTATATGTTTATATTATTTTTTTGTTGCAAAAAATTGATGCTACTACTCTTGACCTCCAAACACTTACTGGTGACCTCCAAATTGGTGTTATATGTTTGGCAGAATGTGTACAATGAAACGACATTGTAATTTATGTATTTTTGTTGATATAGGAGTTATATAATTGATTTATATTGCTGTGTATTTGAGATCTGTTAAAATATTTATCACAACAGGACTTGCTATTGTGATCGACATTCTAAGAGAGCAAAACACAACTGGTATGCTCTATGACATTTCTATAATTTGTAAGCCTGGTATACATTCTAAAGGCAGGTAGTCGTATAATATGTCTCTTATAAGACCTTGCGGAGTTGAATTTTGGGATTTAATTTAATTTTATAGTATGTATTACAGGGGTAGGATTGTTTGATTAATATTAAAATTTGAAAATTTGTCCATATTTGCATTTTCTCGAACTACAAAGTGTTGTAAACTTGGAAAATTCTTTCCTTTAAAAATTTGAAATCTTTCTTTAATTATTTGTACATTTGTTTGTTTGTTTCAAATGAGTTGTTTTCTAAAATTTGTTCCAAAGAGCTGCAATCACTTGATTCTTCTCTTAGTATGCTCTATTTCCAATTTTCTTATCATTGTTTTAGTTTTCTGATGTGTTCTTTTTAATTTTTTGCATTTTGAACTTTGTAGGTCTAATTTTAACATTGTGAACTATTATATCACAGATTTTAAGGTTTTTAAACCCATTTTTTCTTTATAATTTTCATGGCTTAAACAATGTTAATGTTAATTTATGTTTGTATTTGCTTTTTTGTTCTAAGATTTATTTGCTCAAAAATACAGTATTCTTTGATTTTTTGAGATCGACCATGTTATGATTTTGATATGTTTTGAGAATTGTTGTTATTGAGAAAGATGTGGTGCAATTCTTTTTTGGCAATTTGTTTCACCAAGTGTTTGATGTAATGTCCGAAACAAGTACTAAACTTTGAATACAAATGTCTTCCACTTTTACAATTTGAAATTGTTCAATTTTACTCTTTAATTTATTTCCTCTTTTTTTGGCACATTTATTTTATAGATCAAGAAGGGATTGTGAGATACCATAACATAGAAAGAAGTTTGTTTTTATTAATGTTTCTCTAACCTTTCCAATTATAGTTGAAAGTTTGCTTTTTGATTATACTAAATTTGAAGTAGCTCTGTATGTGTGCATAATTTTTATGTCTAATAAATGATATTTACAATAATTCTCTTTAAGATTTATATACTTTAACTATCGGAGCCTTACCTTAACTATTTTGAAAGCTTCTAATGGATGCAAAGTTATGTATTATAATTTTTACATTTCGCAGGCCACTGTGTGGGTTCTCATGTATAAAATATTGTCGGAAGTTCTTAAGTATCAATCATGGAGATATGTCAAAAAAGAAAGTGGATGAGGAGCAGCATCTGGCATTGTAGGATCTAAAACTGCTTTTTTAACACAAAATTAATAGAAAAAAAAATAATTTTAAGGCCATGCGCAGCGGGCAAATACTAGTTTTAGATTTAGGTCATTTTCTTTTAAGCAGTTATCTGCAAAAACCGAAAGCACAATTTAAACGTAAGATAACATGCATGTCTTGATGTCACGCAAGAGAATGCCACGATATATATATTGAATTTCTTAACGGTTTTCAGGACATGACCCATAATTTATAAATTTTAGTTAATAAATAATAGCACCGCTCGTATTCATTTTATCCCCTTGCAAACTAGAATTATTAATCCTATTATATCCACCGATACGATTTTACAAAATAGGAGTGTTAGTCACAGAGACTTGCCTGTATACATCTAATAACAAGCCTAATTGTTTGTAATGCTTTGCATTACTTACATGACCTCTTAACTGAGGGAACCTCTAGTTGTAGAGTTTCTGTTTGTATTGTACTTGCAGTAGGCATCAAATCCTAGTTGTGTAACTGTACTTATAGAGTCTAGAATAATGCTTGAAAGAAGTTCCAAGGTTCATGCCTCAAGCAAGAAGATAAAGACTGTCAAATAATCACAGTTGGGATTTGAAGAAATGAAGAATTTGCCTAAGTACCAATTCGAGAAGTATATTTGTCTATTCAATAAGTCCAGCATTCGAGAAGTCAGGGATTCGATATCTCAAGACACTATTCGATATCTCTGAATACACTGTTCGATATCTCATTCGATATCTCAGAGATTCGATATGTCTATGTACTCTATTCGAGAACTCAGGAAGTCAACAAGTCAATGTGGTATTCGAGTTCTCAAGGAGTCAACAAGTCAAAGTTCCATTCGATATCTCAAGGACTCAGAAAACTATTCGATATCTCAAGGATTCGACAAGTCAAGTGTTCTATTCGACAACTCAAGGAATCCTGAAGAAAAGAGCTATTCGAGAAGTAATTCGATATGTCAATATAACAGTATTCGAGAACTCAGAGTTATCGATC
Source organism: Kitagawia praeruptora (assembly GCA_037693485.1). NCBI lineage: Eukaryota > Viridiplantae > Streptophyta > Magnoliopsida > Apiales > Apiaceae > Kitagawia > Kitagawia praeruptora. Next base: position 152,524,210 of record CM075344.1, on the reverse strand, counting down.
AAGCCAATTCTAGTTCTCAAATCAACTACTTAGTCACTTCTCGAATACATTCTTGGAGACAAAATACTGAAGAAATTGTACAAGTCAGAAACCTGCAACAAGCCAATGCACTTTATGGACCACAATCTGTAACGTGCTCTGGAAAGCCTACAAGGAAGCTTGGAGAGATATAGAAGAGACAAGAGTTTAAAGAAGTGGATCTGAACAGGCTTTGCAAAGTCAAATCTGTAACCGTTTGGACACTTACTCAAAAAGGATAGACAAACTAGAAAGTAATTTGTTCAGCTACCTTATTTGTAGTAAGTAGGGTGTATCCATGTTCTATAAGGATACAGCCTCACTTCCTTAGTCAATTAACTTAGTAACTTTAAGAGTCAAGTTTTTCATACACTAAGCTGTATCTCTCTAAGAAAAACGAAGCTGAGAATACTATCATTTGTATTCACAGATTGTAGCAACCTTTATCTAATAATACATTAGATTAAAGTGATATTGTGTTTTGTGTTATTCTTTATCCGCACCTTCAATCTTGCACACACAAACACTCTTGCTACATAGACTCGAAGAAGAAAAGTTCAAGAATCCATTCACCCCCCCCTCTGTATTCTTTTATCATATTCAATACTCAACAAGTGGTATCAGAGCGGGCTGTTTATTCAAAAACAGACAAACGATCATGAGTTCGAATACACCAAAGACTACAGGAACGGTGAAGGTCCCTAAGTTTGACAAAGGGAATTACAACCTCTGGAAGATAAAGATGATGTTGTTCATCAAAGCCTCTCATCCTTTGTATCCTGAGATTCTCAAGAATGGTCCTTTTGTTCCACAACAAGAGATACCAGAGAAGACTGTTGGAACCACAACTATCCCAAGATCTTATGAGGCCAAGGATTCATCAAAATGGACAGAATCAGAAAGGGAGAAGGTTGCTCTTGACAGCCACCTCATGTTGCTTATCATTGATTCCATGGACATGTCGATGTTTGCAAACATTGCATCATGTACATCTGCCAAAGAAATGTGGGATCACATTGAGGTGTTGTGTGAAGGAACTGATGAGGTTAAGGAAAACAAGAAACAGATACTGGTCACACAGTATGAAGCTTTCATGGCACAGTCCAAGGAAAGCATTACTGAGATGTTTGAGAGATTTCACAAGCTAGTTACTGAGTTGCAGATGAATGGCAAGGTTTACAGTACCAAGGAGTTAAACATGAAGTTTCTGCTATCCTCACCAAACCATCTAGAGCAAAGGGTCATTTCTCTAAGGGAAAGAGATTTGAACAAAGTTACATATGATGTGCTCTATGGAGTTTTAAAAACTCATGAGCTTGAGTTGCTTCAGAAAAGGGCTATCCAAGCCAATCAAGGCAGAATGGTAAACACATCATGTGCCTTGATTGTCAACAAATCTATTCAAGACCTAGAAGCATCCACAAGCCAGTTAAGGATAGAGGAGGTAGTAGAAGAGGAAGAAACTGAACCTGAGGTAAGTGAACCTGTTGAGGAGAAGGAGGAAGAAGAGTTTTACACTCTTGAAGAACTAGATGGGATGGAAAACACTTCATATGCTTTCATGGCCAGAAAATTTCCAAACATCAGATTCAAAAGGAATCAACCCTTCAAACCAAAATCCAAAACCATTCATTCAACAAAAGCAAGGCAATTGTGAAACCAAACAAGAATAAGTTTAAAACCAGCCATGTGGATAGGTCATCTGTAAGGTGCTATAGATGCAATGACCTAGGGCATTTTGCCAGTGAATGCAAAAAGCCTAAAAAGAAGGATAGAGACTATCTTGAGCTTGAAGCTAAGTATGAGGCCCTTCTGAAAAAGCAGACACAAGGTAAGGCCTACATAGCTGAAGGGAAGTGTTGGGATGATTCTGACAGTGATAGAGAGGAGCAAGAATTCTGCAATTATGCCTTGATGGCCAATTCCAAGGATGACACATCTCCATCAGACCTTCAGGTACCATCTCTCACTACTATAGACATGTCTATTTCAGAGTATAAATGCATGATTGAACAACTATCTGTTGAGATGTTTAACATTAATTCATATTAGTATGACTGCTGTTAATGAAGAGATTGCTAAACTGTCTACTAGAAATGAAATGTTAACCACAAAGAATGAGGAACTTGAGCTAACTGCTATGCAGATAGAAAACCTTAAGAAAGAAGTTGAATATTTGCAGAACAAGGTTCTATGTGCTAGTCAGGTTGAAAAGGCTCTTAGGGATGAATTAGCTGAAAATGAATTCAAACTAAAAACTTTCAAGAAATCATCTGGTCTAGTGAAATCCTACTGTGAGAAAATTGAAGCAAAACCCAAGGCTGCTATTGGACTTGATTATGACACTCTTAAACAGAGAAAAGGTTATGCTGTCATTGAAGATGACACAGTTGTTCATGAGAAAGTGCCTCACATTTTGAAAAAGACTGAAAATCCAATTTTTAAGTAACCAACATTTGAAATTGATGAGGATGCCTTACTCATCAAACAAATGTTGAATGATGAGGATGAGGCACAATCAAATGAACAACAAGCATCTTCCAAGAGTGAGAGTGTCAAGTCAAAAGCCAAGGATCCAGTAGTTGATAGGCCAAGACCTAAGAAGTTTGTTAAGTTTGTTTCAGCTGGGAAGAGTGAATCAGAAAAGAAAGTGACCAAGAAGAAACAGAACAGAAATGGCAAGTTAGGGATTAACAAGGATAACAACTATGCTTATATGCCTAATGCCCCTAGGAAAACTTGTCAGAACTGTTTCAGTACCAATCATTTAACTCATGCATGTAAGAAACCTACTGGTAGTGTATCTAAACCTTTCTATGATTGTTCTGTGCCTCTAAGACATAGAGATGCACCATTTTGTGATAAATTTGACTGTATGCCATGCAATATGAATGTTATGACTAGTTGTTTCAATCTGAGAAGGCAATTCATTGATGGTTGTATCAGTCACAATTCTCACACACACTACACCAGGTCAAAGTCTTCGAGTCCTCCTAAAGCTAGGAAGGTACCTCTGTCACCTAAGTCTGAAACCTCAGGTTCCAAGACTTCTAACAGTGACAAGAAGACTAATGACAAGAAAGTTGACAAGCATGTTATTTATGATAAAACTGTTTCTAAGTCACATGGACCCAAACTTGTTTGGATACCAAAGGAAAAGTAATACCTTTGTGTTTGCAGGGCAAAGAAAGTGAAAAGAAGGTCATGTGGATTTTGGACAGTGGATGCTCAAATCATATGACTGGTGATATGGCCCTGCTATCACAGTATGAGGAAAAGGCTGGCCCAATGGTTGCTTTTGGAGATGACAGCATGGGTAACACATTGGGATATGGCAAGTTGAAAGTTGGTAATGTCATCATTGAAGATGTAGCACTAGTCAAGGGGCTCAAGCATAATCTGCTAAGTGTTGGTCAGTTTACTGATAGGGGATTCAAGGTGGATTTTGACAAAGATGAATGTTTGATCACTCACAAGAAGATTGGTGATTTTTCTCTATCTGGAGTAAGGAAGGGAAGCCTGTTTGTAGCTAATATGGATTCTGCAAACAAGGACAAAATTTGTTGCTTTTACTCAAAAGCATCAAATAAAGATTGTTGGCTATGGCACAAGAAACTATCACACCTGAACTTCAAAGCCATTAATTCTCTAGTCAAAAGAGAGTTAGTGAGAGGCATGCCCACACTTGAATTCTGTCAAGAAGGAGTGTGTGAGGCTTGTCAAAAAGGAAAGATGAAAAGATCAAGCCACAAGACAAAGACAGTGACATCTATAACCAAGCCTCTACAACTCATTCATATGGATTTGTTTGGACCTGTCAATATTATGTCACTAGGAAAAAAGAAGTATGCCTTGGTGATGGTTGATGATTTTACAAGGTATACATGGGTGGAATTTCTGGCATCAAAAGATGAGGCTCCACAAGTAATCATTGAGCATATAAAGAAAGTTGACAAGGAAGCAAGGCCAACAATGCAAGTGTGATTGCACTGAGAAGTGATAATGGAACAGAGTTCAGAAATGCCATACTTGAAGCATTTTGTAAAGAGAATGGTATTTCTCAGCAATTCTCAGCTCCAAGGACTCCACAGCAAAATGGAGTTGTTGAAAGGAAGAATAGAACTCTAATTGAGGCTGCTAGAACAATGTTACTTGATGCAAAAATGCCTACATGTTTTTGGGCTGAGGCTGTGAGCACTGCATGCTATATTCAAAACAGAACCCTCATCAACAAAAACACTGGAAAGACACCTTATAATTTGATGACTGGAAAGAAGCCCACTCTAAAGTATGTTCATACTTTTGGAAGCAAATGCTTTGTATTGAAGGATAATTCTGAATATGTTGGAAAATTTGATGCAAAAGCATTTGAAGGAATTTTTCTTGGCTACTCTATGGAAAGAATTGCATACAAGGTTTATGTCATCAGTCAAAAGAAAGTTATGGAAAGCACAGATGTGACATTTGATGATAGCAAACTACCTGGACTAGAAGAAGCCAATGATGAAGATAAAGATCCATTGAAGTTTGATAATCTAGATGATCCTGATGAAGAGACTGAAACTGAAGTTGAAACTCGAGTTCAACAAACTCAAGTGAATGATGATACAAGAGAAGAATTTGTGCCAATCAATAGTGAAGGAACAAGCATCCAAGACACACCTGTGAGAAGTGGCAACTTCACAGGGGGAGGAAATGAGAATGACCATGATGTGGATGATGAAGCAACATCAAGAATGAGAAATCAGGCTGAGCACTCAAGGAAATAGGATAGATCACACACTGCAGAGCAAATCATTGGAGATCCTAATGCAGGAGTAAGGACTAGGAGAGCAACTCAGAATGAGTGCCTCTATGGCTGTTTTCTATCACAAGTTGAGCCTAAGAAACTTGATGATGCACTGTTGGATCCAGATTGGATTATTGCTATGCAAGAGGAGCTGAATCAATTTGAAAGGAACAAAGTATGGGAACTTGTGCCTGCACCAAAGAACAGAACCATTGTTGGAACAAAATGGGTTCTAAAGAATAAGATGGATGAAGATGGTGTAATTATAAGAAACAAAGCAAGGTTGGTTGCAAAAGGATACTCTCAACAGGAAGGCATTGATTATGATGAGACATTTGCTTCTGTTGCTAGATTGGAAGCCATCAGAATATTCTTGGCATTTGCTGCTCACTCAAACTTTAAAGTGTATCAAATGGATGTCAAGAGTGCATTTCTGAATGGAGAGTTGGAAGAAGAAGTTTATGTGCAACAACCACCTGGTTTTGAGGATCCACACTTCCCAGAATTTGTCTACAGATTGCTTAAGGCATTGTATGGACTTAAGCAGGCTCCAAGAGCATGGTATGATACTTTATCACAATTTCTTCTTGAGAATCAATTCACTAGAGGCACACTGGACAAGACATTGTTTTACAAGAAGCATGGTGATGATCTCATCTTAGTTCAGATCTATGTGGATGATATCATTTTTGGTTCTACAAATGAGAAGCTGTGTGAGAAATTTTCTAAACTCATGCAGAGCAGATATGAGATGAGTATGATGGGAGAGTTGACATTCTTTCTTGGGTTGCAAGTCGATCAGTCAAAGGAAGGATGGTATCTTTATCAGTCAGACCAAGTATATCAAGGATTTATTGAAGAAGTTTGACTTGGAAGATTGCTCACCTGCAAAGACACCCATGGCCACTGCCACTAAATTGGATGAAGATGCTAAAGGCAAGAAGGTAGATATCTCAGTCTACAGAGGCATGGTTGGTTCTCTACTCTATCTCACTGCAAGTAGGCCAGACATCATGTTTGCTACATGCTTGTGTGCGAGGTTTCAATCAAATCCGAAAGAATCACATTTGGTTGCTATAAAAAGGATCTTTAGATATCTGAAGGGCACTCCAAACTTGGGACTATGGTATCCTAAGGACACAGGGTTCAATCTGGTTGGTTATTCTGATGCTGATTATGTTGGATGCAGAGTGGATAGAAAAAGCACCTCAGGTAGCTGCCAGTTTCTTGGACAAAGGTTAGTCTCTTGGTATATGATGTGTCAAATTATACCTAACCACAAGCGCACGGTATCTATTGTAGTAGATATTAGCAAATACGGGTCGAATCCTCAAGGAGATAGTTTCAATTTCAATTCAATTGCTATCAATTGTTTCTAGTCACAACGATTGTTTGAGAATTTTATTAACTACTAAAACAAATTTAACAAAGGTTTTAAATCAATTAATTAACGGATCTAGGGCAATTCAGGTTCACCATGTTTACACCAAACCACAAAGGTATAGCTTTTTAATGGGATTAAGTAATTAAAGCAATGGTTAATCTTTTTCAAGCATTAACACTCTCAGAATATCTAATGATGTTTTCACACTCACCTTCAATTCCGCTAATTGTATGTAAGCCTCTAGTAGTAAAATCTTTCGATCTATTACTCCTATTGCAATCAATTAATCCGTGATATTGCGCAATTACACAAATTAAGAATTAAAACATATCAATCAGAATTACTCTCTACCCATCAATTTACTAATCAAATTAAGCCCAATTATGGTGCAAACATGGCTCCCCTTAATACCCTAGAATTAAACTACTCACTCATTCTAGGATTAAAACTAACAATAATAATCAAGAAAGCCATAATAAACATGTACTAATAAACAAGATGAGATAAAGAGTACCTTAAACTTTGTATAAACGAAGAACAATAAAGATCAAAATTAAACCAAGTGCTTACAAAGGAAGAGATGAAGAGAGAAAAACCAAAACCCTAGCTTTTGTAAAAAACGTCTGTATATGTCTCTCTCCCACGTTTTCTCTTCCTTTTATAATAAAACCCCTTAATAAAATCTGATATTTATCTCCTAATAAAAGTATTTTTAATATCCTAATCAATTTACAAAAAGATATCCATAATTGAATAGGATTTTCTTGTAAAATTCGTCACTAATTTTGCTCCTCTGTTTCTGGGCTCTTCCAGTTGGATTTTGCTTACTGGACCACCTCTGAATTAAAGAAAATTCCACAAGCTTCGCGTGGACAGTAAGATCGTCAAATTCTGACTTCTGGAACTCAAGATATGGCCCAAACAGTGCAGGCAGCCCGTATAGCCCAATATTACGAATTTTCTCCTATTTTATCTCCAAAATAGCTCTTTTTGCTCCAAATCCTTCCAAGTTATGGATTCTTTATTTCCTACAATAAAACAATAAAATCTATTAAATAAAAATCCAAATCAATGCAAAACACAATAAATATGATAATAAAATCATCTAGAATATATATAAAAATATACTCTATCAAACATCCCCACACTTAGCATTTGCACGTCCTCGGGCAAATAAGTGAAATAAAAACTAAGTCCTAACAAACATCACTTTCGTAGATGACACGATTGCATTGAGCATATGCAACAAGCCGTTAAACCCCTAGGCAGCCCTAGTAGGACGAGTGTTGTCTCGTGAGGGTTTATAGTGAATATACCCACAAAATTCATCTAACCATGCAAAAGATCAATGCCAACACAACACCACACACACAAGTCCTCTCATGCCACATCAACTTAAGAATCAAAGCAAACATACGATGTCTTGGTGTCGAAAGTGCAAGTATTCACGTAGTCTACTCAACCAACATGCAGAAGGTCATAAAAATTCATGTCAAGTGTAAAAATCGTTGGTAATCATGCTAAGCCCACAAGAAATACATCTTTAAGTCTAAACCTGGGATCTCCTATGCCAAAACAAGTAATAACTCACCTTTCACTCAAAAACGAATATTCACTCAAGAACAAGGTTAAGTGTATCACTCAATTCCAACAAAATCATAAACACAACTTGACACTCGCAATCAATCTCACTCTCAACACAACATACATCACTAATGACAATCAAAAGGTCTTTATTCGGGTTGTAGCGTGGGCTAGGGACAAGGTATGTCAAGTAAAGCTAAAACAGGTTAATGTCAAAAGCTAGTACCCAACAATAATCATTATTCAATTCCCTTTCTATTAAAACAAATACTTCCCCACACTTGGATTTTTCAATAACCCTTACATAATAACTGGACTAGTCGAATGAAGAGGGATCATACAAACATAAGAATGCTCTCAAATTTATTCATTTTTTTTTTTCTGTTTTTTTTTTCTGTTTTTTTTCTTTTTTTTTCTTTTTTTTTCTTTTTTTTTTCTTGAGAGCTAAAGAATAAACACAATGATCCATAGATATTTTTATGAATTTCGACTAGCAAGCATCAACCCAAAATTAATATTTCCCAAAAGTATGATCATCAATAAAACCCCCCTTTTATGAACACCTTATTACTCCCTTAAGCACGATACTAGCCTTTGACAATTTAGGTTCAAATTTAATGTAAGGCCAATAGAATAAAAAGGATAATGGCAAGTAATGTAGTGTGTCACCGAAAGAATAGGATTTGGCTCAAAGGGTTAACTAATTGATCATGTTTAAAAGGTGTGGAAATATGGGAAATACGAGGTTAAACCTAAGTGCCTTTATCATCTCATCATCAAGTAATGTCATGCATTTCAAGAAAGATCTCAAGTAAGTGCTAGCAATGTAAACAACATGTGGACACTCAAGCAAACGAAAAATCATGCAAAAGATATGCATATAGGCTCAAAACTCACTTGGTGTGACAAAACATAATCAATCCCAGGTAACAAGACTCTCTAACGCACCTACTTGTACTCAAAGCATGAAACCGAGTCATCTTGCACATATTCATGTCATTCTAATCACTTACAACATCCAATTAAGTCTACTAGCTTCAACTTACTAGTGTAAGTGTGTGCACAAGAACAAAGCACGTCACTTCTCATACAAAAGCGTCAATAAACACAAGAATTCTACGCATGCATGGGTGTATCAAGCAAAATACAACAACTAATCAAATTGCATGGCTAGAATTATTTTTGGTATTTTTTAAATTTTTAAATTTTTTTGGATTTTTTTTTTTATATACACTACGTTGAGAACACCTCCCCACACTTAAGCGGTTCATTGTCCCCAATGAACTAATGAGCAAGATACAAAACTACAACTAAAAACAAAATAAAACTACACTAAAAAGAAAAGAAAGAAAACTCCCCTGGAATCAAGATGTCAGGTGTGAAAACCACCCCTCAGTCGCTTAGGAGCCATAATAACCAAAACCACACTCAACAATAGCTTCACCAACATCCACCAAGAAATATCCCACCAAAAACCACCAAGCAATATCACTCCAAAAATACCCAATGAACAAGAATAATACAAAACCCCCAATTTACAAGAACACAAATTCGTAATCAAAATAAAATTTGAGAGAAGAAATAAACCCACTACGAATTGAAGAGGTGAACTTGCAATTAATTCCTCGTTAGAATTGAATTTTTGGAGATTTAAATAAAATAGAAGAGGAATTGGATTTGTATGTATAGGTGGGTATATAGATTTGGGAAAAAGAAAAAAAAATAATAATAATAATAAATAATAAATAAATAAATAAATAAATAAATATGAGATGGATTGGGAATAATTTGGAATTAATATAAAACTAGAAATAGGATTTTAGGTGGAGAAAATAATTAGAAAAGGGGTAGGAATTGATTTAGGAAATGAATAATATTTAATATAAGTTAACTAATATATATATACACGTACATAACAAACTAGTATAGACTTTAACTACCTGTTACAAATTGTGTACCTGGGCAGTAGTCTGGCGCCTTAGGCGTGGATGTGGCGCGTGATGCGCGGGAAGCTCCTGCCCCTCCTGGCGCACTTGCGCGTGTGCTGGCGCTTCATGCGCTGGCGCATACTGTTCGGAATTTTTTTTTTTTTTTTTTTTTTTTGAACAACACTCAAAATTTTTTTTTTTTTTTTTTACACTAATGCATGGGTTGCCTCCCACGAAGCGCTTCTTTAACGTCAATAGCTTGACGTCCTCAAAAATACTCCGATGGAGACGGAATATTCAATTTCTCGATCCTAAACTCGCCACCACAAAAAGTATCAAGAGTGTTAGTGGTTGTCTTTATCCTGCAAAAAGTCTCCAAACAAGCATCAGTAAAATAAAATATGTCATTAATAAGCAATAGAGAGAGTGCTTGTGTAGTTTTGGAAAACTTTGTGATAAAACAGCGATAAAATTCAACACCATGAAAATATTGAACTCCCTTGACATAAGGTGGAGGTTCTGGTGGTGGCTTTTCTTCACTCCTCACTTTCACTGGAGTTATTCGGACATCTTGGCTTATCACATCATTGATTAAGCCGACACTTCCATCTTCTCCCTCTCCTCGAGCTTGAAACGTATGAGCCACTTTATATGGATCCTCAACCAGAATTTGAGAAATATCATCTTGGACAATATTTGTTATCACATCAACCTTGAAATAAGTGTTCTTGAGCAAAGAAGCCTTGTAAGTAGAGGCTAGATCGAGAGCAAATTTATCAATACATGGTAGTTGAGGCACGGGTTGTGGAAGAGAAACAACAACCATCTCTGTATTGCTTTCCTTTGTAGCCTCATCATCAATCACATTGTTCTCAGTAGCAGCCACATCATTGATCTCGTCATCGGTGGCATGCTCCTTCTCTTTATCAATGGCCTCATCATCAACATACATGGAGAAACTATCATATTCCTGATCGCTTGTGAGATTGATAGCAATCAGGTCCTCTTCGGATCGGATAGATGATGATGGTAAATAGTCGAGCTGCCCTGTAGTAGAAGAGTTAGCCAACTGTGAAATTTGAGATTCAATCGCCAAACTTTGAGTTTCTAATTCTTCAAAACTCTTTAGCATTTTATTCAAGATATCCCACATCTCATTTGTCTGATCAGCTTGTACATCTACACTGGATTGAGAAACATGTAGATCTTCTTGTAGAGGAGGATATTGATATTCTTGCTGTGGCGGCTGCTCATATGACTGATAATATTGTTGCTCAAACTGTTGCTGATTATGATACGAAAAATTTTGAGCACCATTGTCCTGGTAGTAGAAATCTGGTTGATTCACGCATTCTTGATCAAAAGTGTTTGAATACTGATTGTACCCATATCCTTCTTCAAAAGAATTCATTTGTCCCAACTGAGCACTCTGAGAATTATAGACATTGTAATAGCATTCCAAACCATAATGACCTTGGACACCACAAATTGGACAGAAGTTGTAAGTTTTAGGGGCCACTTGTGACATCTCATTGATACTCATTGGACGCATAATGGGCTCTGTAGGGTTGAATGAGGCAATTTCTTGAGTGCGTGCCTCCAACATGGAAGAGAGTAGTGCAAAAGTATCAACTTCACCCATTGCAAACCTGTAGACACTCAACAAAGCCAAGAAAACGTAAAATCTTCCTCAATTGGAACAAAAGTTCCAATGAGACAATGGAAACAATCTAAACAACTAAATTAAAATCAATAGAAACTCGCTGTCTCCCCGGCAGCGGCGCCAAAAAACTTGATGTGTCAAATTATACCTAACCGCAAGCGCACGGTATCTATTGTAGTAGATATTAGCAAATACGGGTCGAATCCTCAAGGAGACAGTTTCAATTTCAATTCAATTGCTATCAATTGTTTCTAGTCACAACGATTGTTTGAGAATTTTATTAACTACTAAAACAAATTTAACAAAGGTTTTAAATCAATTAATTAACGGATCTAGGGCAATTCAGGTTCACCATGTTTACACCAAACCAGAAAGGTATAGCTTTTTAATGGGATTAAGTAATTAAAGCAATGGTTAATCTTTTTCAAGCATTAACACTCTCAGAATATCTAATGATGTTTTCACACTCACCTTCAATTCCGCTAATTGTATGTAAGCCTCTAGTAGTAAAATCTTTCGATCTATTACTCCTATTGCAATCAATTAATCCGTGATATTGCGCAATTACACAAATTAAGAATTAAAACATATCAATCAGAATTACTCTCTACCCATCAATTTACTAATCAAATTAAGCCCAATTATGGTGCAAACATGGCTCCCCTTAATACCCTAGAATTAAACTACTCACTCATTCTAGGATTAAAACTAACAATAATAATCAAGAAAGCCATAATAAACATGTACTAATAAACAAGATGAGATAAAGAGTACCTTAAACTTTGTATAAACGAAGAACAATAAAGATCAAAATTAAACCAAGTGCTTACAAAGGAAGAGATGAAGAGAGAAAAACCAAAACCCTAGCTTTTGTAAAAAACGTCTGTATATGTCTCTCTCCCACGTTTTCTCTTCCTTTTATAATAAAACCCCTTAATAAAATCTGATATTTATCTCCTAATAAAAGTATTTTTAATATCCTAATCAATTTACAAAAAGATATCCATAATTGAATAGGATTTTCTTGTAAAATTCGTCACTAATTTTGCTCCTCTGTTTCTGGGCTCTTCCAGTTGGATTTTGCTTACTGGACCACCTCTGAATTAAAGAAAATTCCACAAGCTTCGCGTGGACAGTAAGATCGTCAAATTCTGACTTCTGGAACTCAAGATATGGCCCAAACAGTGCAGGCAGCCCGTATAGCCCAATATTACGAATTTTCTCCTATTTTATCTCCAAAATAGCTCTTTTTGCTCCAAATCCTTCCAAGTTATGGATTCTTTATTTCCTACAATAAAACAATAAAATCTATTAAATAAAAATCCAAATCAATGCAAAACACAATAAATATGAGAATAAAATCATCTAGAATATATATAAAAATATACTCTATCAGTATAGCAAGAAACAACAATCTGTGTCAACTTCTACAACTGAGGCTGAATACATAGCTGCTGGAAGTTGCTGTGCTCAAGTGCTTTGGATTAGAAATCAACTTAGAGATTATGGACTTGTGTTGGAAAGAATCCCAATCATGTGTGACAACACAAGTGCAATCTCTATAGTTGCCAATCCTGTCAATCATTCTAGAACAAAGCACATTGACATCAGATATTATTTCATTAGAGAACATGCAACTAATGGAACCATTGAGTTGCATTATGTCTCTACAGATAAACAACTAGCTGACATATTCACTAAGCCACTAGATGAAGCCACCTTCACAAGGTTGGTTAGTGAGATTGGAATGCTGAATTCTTCAGATTCTGGCTAAGTGAATATATCATCTAGATTGTTGCAGCAGTAAACACTTACTTTATCTAAATTTTCAATATTTTTGGAGTAAGTGTTGGCTGAAATATGATTCATAAATATTTCAAATCTGCTGCATATGTTGGAAAATCATATTTTTGCTAACTTGAAATTTCTATGAAATTTTGAGAAAATCACTATTTAATTTGCTAGAATATTCTTCAATGAATATGGCTGGTCAATTTTAAAAGATAGTGAAAATCAATTTTATGAGTGATGGGTATAGTTCGATAAGTCAAACTTCTCGAATGATTCACTATTCGACATCTCTAACAAGTCTCATTAGAGTACTCTTGAGTTCTCGAATAGAGTCTTTTAGAGTTCTCGAATAGAGGTTTCCTTGACTTCTCGAATATAGTGTTTTAGTTCTCGATTGACTGAGTTCTCGAATACTATATTTGAGTTCTCGAATCATTTGAAAAGGCTGAATTCTCGCTGAATTTTAACCGATTTTGGACTTTTGTCTAAAAGTTTAATTCACTCATAAAAACACATTTTATTTAATTTAGAATTATTTCTGAGTTAGATAACTGCCAGCTGTGAGTTACTATCTGCTTGAGTTATCGATTAAGCCTTTCTTGACTTCTCGAATAGTTGTTTTCTACTTCTCGAATGCCTGACTTGTCGATACAAAACATACTTCTAATCGACAATTCAAGTACTTCATACTTATACAATTCTACATCTATTCGATTCATTTCATTCGATTTCTCAAGCATCTACACTCTCTAAACCTCTGAAACTCTAACTGCGAAAAGCCAAATTTCTTCTTCAACCCTCAATTTCTTTCTTCTCCTCCATACAAATGGCAACAGTAAAGTTCAACACCAACTTCATTGCCCTAACTAGTGATGTGGAAGCACCCAATGCCAATTTCAAGTGCTTTGTGAAATGGATGGCTGAAGCCTGTGCAACATGACAGTTGTAACGACCCGAAAAATTACGTGTAATTTATTATATTAAATATTTTTAGTTGATTTTAATGTGTGTTAGTTTATTTTTAATGCATTTAAATGCGTTATGATTTTTATTAAATAGGAAAATTATCCCATACGTGTTATGTGACTTCTGTGTAGCGTAGAATATTTTATTCTATTTTTCTGTAATTTTTATATTTTTAGAATACAATTATTTCGCATTTTAATTTCCGGATCCAGCCCCTATACTGAATCCGAGGCCTTGATTTTTATAAAATTATTTTTATATAATGATAAGATATTTAAAGATGCATTATTTTGTAATTTTTGTAATGTTCATAATTTTTGGAAAATTTTGACATATATATTGTATTTGTTTAAAAATAAAAGTTTTACATTTTTATCCCATAAAAATTATTTTTAGGGCTTAATAATTTTAATTAGGGGTTAAAAATATTTTTGGGGTATTAATTTTTTATTTATATAAATAGCAGCAGATTATTATTTTTTTTATTAAAATAATCAAAAATCAGATTTTTGATTTAATTTTTCTGGAAATTCTTTGAAGTGTTCTTCATAGTTCTTGAGAATCAATCAGCCTTTTGAAGGTGATTTTGTTATCCAAATCTCTCATATGAATAACCAAATTGAATCTCATATGCTGTACTACCTGAATATGTGGGTGTGTATATGCGTGTATGTGTTGATTTCAAATTTCTGTTTTAATTCGAAATTCTAGGGTTTATGTGCAAAATTTGGGGCTTTTTGTTTAAGAGATTTGTTGATTGTTTTGATGGTTTGTATAGCTTCCCATGATCCTAGGGAGTTAATTGATGTATTCAATTGATACGTTTGTGTTCAATTTGGTGATATACGAATTAAGTTTTTAAACCGAATTTTCAAAGGATTATACCGTTCCTTGTGATGATATGTTGTGTTTAAGAGGTTAGGGGTTCGATTGTACAAGTGCTTAGCTTCATTTTGGTATATAAATCGTGGAGTTTAGTTTCCGATTTAAGCAAATCGGAGTTTCACCGGAATTTTGGGTCGAGCTCGCCGGAGATGGCCACGGTTGGTCGTTTTCGGTCGAGTTTCGATCGTTGTGATTGATTTAACAACGTTGTTGTTATGTGGTATCGTTATTAGAGGGAACAAGCTGCAGAAACCGTATGTTATTGCTAAGTCCGGCATTTTTTCCGGTGGCCGGACGCCGGCCGGATTCTGGAAAACCCAGTTTCCGGCGGGTTGTTCTTGGAGACCCGGATTCGTTCTTCATGACCCGTTTTCTTGACCCGTTTTTAATCCATTTTCAGTTGTGTGGTGAAAAACAAAGTGATTTTAACTTTTTACCTTTTACTTTTATTTACTTTTATTTACTTTTAATTACTTTTATAATTCTGAATTTAATTATAAATTCCAGAAATATTATTTTCTGAAAATATTTTATAAATTTGGAAATTATTTCTGAATTCTATTTTAATTATTTCTTTATTTCTTTATTTATTTGTTTTTAATTCAAAAATAATTAAGAATTAAATAATTTTAATAATATTAATTAATCTCAAATAATAATTTAATTAATTTGATTATCTATTAAATGTAATTATTTATTAGATAATTTCATTAATTAATTATTACTTGACTCTAATTAATTTATTTAGGATTATTTAATTTTTAATTAACCAATTTTCTGTTTAAAAGTGATTTAAAATAGAAAGAAATTGTTTTAAATCCTAAAAATAATCCGGGAGCGATAAAAATAGTTTTAAAATTATAAAATTATTTATAAACCCGGATTAAATATTTGTTAAAATATTTTGGAGATTCAATAATTACCCGGAGGGTTTATTAGCAAACGTTTTTGATTCAAGAAGAGTTATTTAAATCTTTTAAAATTCTTTTAAGTCCTTTTAAAATATTTTTAAATATTCTAAAATTATTTTGAGTGCTCTTTTATTTGTGAGTCGTATCTGCTATGTGAATTACGTGCTATGTGATTATGTGATCTACTTATCGAGTCTTTATACGTGCAATATGAATTATCAAAGTGTTTATTTCGAGGGTTAAGCGTTGTAATTATATTTCTATTTCTTTGTCGAGGATTTGAATAAATCTCTCGAGGATTAATCGTGTTTTGAGGATTAATTGATTTTCATGTTTCTTTATTGAGGAATAAGATAAATGTTTTGAGGATTATTTATAGATTGAGTTGGACTAAGTTGAATGCATAAATGTTTAATTCGAGGATTAATTGGTTAATATTGACTTAGGAATGTCAGCGGAGTTAAGTTGGTATGAAACGAAGAAAGTTGGAGATGGATGCAGTATTGTGTGGATTGAAATAAAGAAGGTTGGAGATGAAAGTATTGTTTGTGGAATTGATGGTTTACTTGCGAGGTGTTTTAACACCGGGAAAACGTCTATGTTCAAAGGGGACATTTCCAATTATTTTCTCCCGACAGAGATATTGAAGTAGACACGCGGGGTCGATGTCGACGGATCAGACTTGTGGCAACCGCTAAAGCGTAAACCAAAGCATGATTAAAACAGAGGATATGATGACGTGAGATAGAAGAAGAAGATAATTGTATTACTTCGGCATTACGCAATAGCTAAGGACCAGAGGCAAGTATTTTCTTGATCATCTTAAACACTTTTTATTTTATGTTTCATTGATTCATATCATGACGAATAGCTATTGTTTAGAGCTATTTGTGATTCTTAAATATTTTTGTGCGAACACAGTTGCTTGATATTGATACATTTGATGTGGGGAATTGTGTAAGAAAAACTCTTCATATCCTTATTATCGTAGTAATAATGGGATATGACCTGTATTTAAAACTAAGCATTTCCTGTTGAATTCGGAAATTGCTCTATTGGATTGGAAAATGGTAAAGCGTAGGAGGCCACATGTCGTAGTTGGTCCGGCTATATTTAAGGAGGATATGGTAACCATTCCATCTTCCTATAGGCTAACATTACTTGCCTATTTTGGGTACCCCAGAAATCCGAACTATACACACACGGAAAAAAGAGAATACCGGTGGAGTATAGAGGGTCCCATTGCCTTAGAACCTGATCAGGGGGCAATGGTGTTTTAGTAAAGTGTATCCAATCCATATCGCCAGAATGGCTATTATATATTGTGAGTTGGCAGATGATTCATTTTTATGACATGCCAAATGATTTCAGTTATGGTTTGAATGATATCACAGTTGTTGATTCAGTTTCTCTATAAACTGCTTTACATTTCAGTTGATTTTATGCCCCACTTATCCTGGTTTTATATCAAAATTTTTATACACTTGCTGAGCATTTCTTTCGCTCATACTTGCTGTTGTAAATTCTAACATTTCAGTAAGGTAGTTTGGCGAGACGTATCCGCACAGTTCAGAAAGAGAAGAAGCGGGATGCTATTCCGAAGATGACTTGGCTCAGGATGTCTGGATTTAGTGTAAGATCTATTTTATATAATTGAGTTCTAATATTTATTATTATTATGTAATGGTCTGGTTAGCCTGGCGTACTTCTTATCGAAGTTACACCAGTGGGTTAAGATTTGATCAAAGAGAATGTTGGGAAGGAATGCTTTTTATCTAATGGAATTTGGATTCTTGTTTCTAGCCCTATAACCTTAAAAGATCTTGGTATGTTGGGGTCACAGATGTTATATTTCCAGTGTTGGTCAATCACAAGTGAATGATTATTATTTAACAGATGTTTTATTTTGAGGATTTTCGCGTGACAACCAAATCTCCTGACCCCGGATTTGGGGGGTGTCACAACAGTGCTTCAGGATCAGGGTCTGTTCCACACAAATTGACGGTTGAAGCACTTCAAAGCTTAATTGTGGATCAGATTCCTGAGTTTGTAAAAATAGCTCAGAACCTTGTCACCTCCAACATCTCTAATCCAGACTATGAGGCCATCCTACTATGCCATAGAGATGATGTGGAGATGCAGAAGGCCAAGATTATTGATGATGCTGAGAGAGATGGCAATGCAGATGCCTGGCTACAAGGAAAGAATGATGTAACTCTCAGTGAAGCACTTCAATATCTTAGAGAGGAATACATCACTTCACTGGGCTCCAATGCAAAATCCCTATCTCCTGGTGAAGTGTATGAAGCTGTCAATGATTCCTACAAGGGTTTCCTCAAGGCTGCACACTATCTTGGCAAGGGAGTCAAAACTGAAGTCAACAGGGTATGTGACAAGACAGCCACTTCAGTAGCATAAGTAAAGAGGGCCTTTGATGCTAAATTTCCTCAATTAGACAGTGTGGTCAAAGATCTCAAACACTGCAACACCACCTGCACCAAGATGGACAATGGCCTAGCCCTCCTCACAGATACAGTCAAAGGCCTAGGCACAAGATTTCAAAATCTATCTGACCAGACTACAGAGGCTAATGCCATGCTCAGAACACTGTTCAAAAATCAGTATGGGGACAAGTTGGTCACTGAAGTCCCTGTACATGAAATGTCCAGGTCTGAAGTGAAAAGACTACAAGATCAATCCCTAACTGGTTTCAAGGCCACTGCACTTTTCACCAAGGTTGACTCTCTTGAAAGGGAGGTGGTGTCTCTCAAAGAATCCAATGCCCATCTGGCAGACAAGGTTACACATCTAACTGAGCAATTGGACACTCAAGCCTCTACCACTGCTAATGTTCTTTTGGATCAACAATCTATGCTGTCTGCCATGATGAAGCACATGGGTATCCCTCTACTTGAAGAATCTTCAACTCCAAAGGCTCCTACTACAGCCTCTGTGCCTGACAACAAGCCTAAGGGGGAGAAGAGGACATCAAGGAACTCAAAATCTAAGGGGGAGCCTCAGACTAAGGGGGAGAAACCTAAGGAGAAGGGCATAGGAACTTAAAATCTAAGGGGGAGCCTCAGACTAAAGGGGAGAAACCTAAGGAGAAGGGCATACAGTTAAATGAGGGTGGTCATCAAAGAGCCTCAAAATCTATAACCAATGTGCCAGGAAAAGGTAAAACAAAGGTTGATGAGCCCCCATCTCTGTCTGAGAAACCTAAGCCAGCATCCAAGGATGACAAGCTGAAGAAAGTGGCTATAGATGAAGTTGCCAAGGAAGAATATGAATTTGACATCCCTGACATTGCTAAACAATCCCTTCAAGCTGAACCCTCAGAATTCAAAAATGTGCTTACTCAAAGAGTATGTCAAGAAACTACAAACTCCAGACTATACCATGACATAGCCTTTTTGAAGCATCTATAAGAGTTAAGGAAAAGAGCCAACTTCCTCTACTTTGACTACATCAAGCTTCTTGTGCAAGATGTGTTTCTAGTCACTGTAATGAGAAGAGAAATTGTGCAAACCAATCCCCATGCCATCATTCTTTCTAATGAAAGAGAAGTCTTAGTTCACACTGCCAAGAACCTTTTTCACATCCACATTGAAGCCTTTCAAATTCTATCTAGCTCTGAACTTGGAACAATCATCAAGAAGATAGAAAGGAATAACTCACCAGACAATGATATGCTCAAGGAGATTCTCACCAAGTGCATGAAATCTCAACTTCCTCAAGTAATTCCTCAGCCTCATTGTATTCTATATGAAAAGGGTCAAGACATTGTTGCATTCAGATTTAGCCAACATCTAAAGGCAAACAACATGTCCACCATAAAGTTTATGGCTGGGGTTCTACATTCAAGGAGTGGAAAATCTGAATCTGAAAAGGAGGCTCTCAACATTCTGGTGAAGTTTATCAACTCTCAATCAGACATCAAGCCAATTGCTCAAGGTGGAAAGTCAAATCAAGACAAGGATGATCATGATAAGAGTGGAAGCAGGAATGGAGATCAAGGGAGATATAAGGGCAGTGATGACAAGAAGAAGAGGGATGATAAAAGCAGAAAGAAGGATGATGACAAGAGTAGTGGAAAGGTATATGAAAAGAAGAGTGGAAAACAGCAAGCCATGAACATTATTAATGACACTTCCACCACAACACAAGGCTCAATGTCTAGGGTGGATGTCACTGGTAATGATTCATCAAAATCTACATCCCTGGCATATGCAACTGTTTTGGCACCTCAAGAAGTGAAGGGGATTCAAATCAAGAAACCATGTGTATGTTTCAGAAAGCAAACTGCTAATGGAATACTACTATGGTCTACCAACAAGGGTCATAAGTTTCTGCCTAGCAACCATGTAAAAAGGATCAAATTCAAACAAGCTGCAAGGAAACCAAAGCTATCCAAATCAAGGACTCTGACAATCTATCCAGGCTTAAAACTCCAACCACTAGATGAAGACTTTGATGAAGACCAATTGCAATATCTAAGAGCTCAAAGAATTTACTATGCTGCCATTATGAATAACTGCCTTGAGATTAAATATACTGATGGAAGGGAGAAGAAATTCAAACAAGGATAGTGTCAAAATTGGGGCAAGCTATATGAAATAGAAAGAATCATTGCATTATTGGACTCTGAAGACAAAGTGGAGAAAGTATGGAAGCTGGAGTTGATTGATTTTGTAAAGATGAAGAGACTATGCTGAGAAGATAAGAAATGGGTGCTTTGAGAAATGGCTAGAAAGGGAGAAGGAGATTGATAGGCTGGAAGTTGAAGCAGAAAAGCTAAGGGCAAAAGGATTGTGTAGAGTTCAATTCAATCCCTATGTGGTGAAGTATAGGAGGAGAAATGGAGATAATGTCAATATAAGAATGAACCTACTCAGTCACTATCCTGCCAACATTCTGAAACCAGTACTTGAAGATTTCAAAGACTCTATCATGCTTGAAGAATTGGATGCTCTGGCAGAGATCATAAAGGCCATGGATGATAATGCAAGAAAGGAGAAAGAAAGAAAACAGAAAGCATATGATGATCTACAAGCCAAAGCAATGGAGATGGAATCAAATGAGAATGGCTAGTATTTCATCATACTGTAAGATTATTCATCTTGTAACTTCATTCATGTGCTCAATCAATCTACATACCTGTACTTTTAAAGTTTTATCTTTATGTATGTTAGGCTTGTTATCAGACATGAAATTGTGACTAAGGGTCTCACTCACAATTTGGGGGAGATTGTTAGTCACAGAGACATGCCTGTATACATCTAATAATAAGCCTAATTGTTTGTAATGCTTTGCATTACTTACATGACCTCTTAACTGAGGGAACCTCTAGTTGTAGAGTTTCTGTTTGTATTGTACTTGCAGTAGGCATCAAATCCTAGTTGTGTAACTGTACTTATAGAGTCTAGAATAATGCTTGAAAGAAGTTCCAAGGTTCATGCCTCAAGCAAGAAGATAAAGACTGTCAAATAATCACAGTTGGGATTTGAAGAAATGAAGAATTTGCCTAAGTACCAATTCGAGAAGTATATTTGTCTATTCGATAAGTCCAGCATTCGAGAAGTCAGGGATTCGATATCTCAAGACACTATTCGATATCTCTGAATACACTGTTCGATATCTCATTCGATATCTCAGAGATTCGATATGTCTATGTACTCTATTCGAGAACTCAGGAAGTCAACAAGTCAATGTGGTATTCGAGTTCTCAAGGAGTCAACAAGTCAAAGTTCCATTCGATATCTCAAGGACTCAGAAAACTATTCGATATCTCAAGGATTCGACAAGTCAAGTGTTCTATTCGACAACTCAAGGAATCCTGAAGAAAAGAGCTATTCGAGAAGTAATTCGATATGTCAATATAACAGTATTTGAGAACTCAGAGTTATCGATCAAGCCAATTCTAGTTCTCAAATCAACTACTTAGTCACTTCTCGAATACATTCTTGGAGACAAAATACTGAAGAAATTGTACAAGTCAGAAACCTGCAACAAGCCAATGCACTTTATGGACCACAATCTGTAACGTGCTCTGGAAAGCCTACAAGGAAGCTTGGAGAGATATAGAAGAGACAAGAGGCTAAAGAAGTGGATCTGAACAGGCTTTGCAAAGTCAAATCTGTAACCGTTTGGACACTTACTCAAAAAGGATAGACAGACTAGAAAGTAATTTGTTCAGCTACCTTATTTGTAGTAAGTAGGGTGTATCCATGTTCTATAAGGATACAGCCTCACTTCCTTAGTCAATCAACTTAGTAACTTTAAGAGTCAAGTTTTTCATACACTAAGCTGTATCTCTCTGAGAAAAATGAAGCTGAGAATACTATCATTTGTATTCACAGATTGTAGCAACCTTTATCTAATAATACATTAGATTAAAGTGATATTGTGTTTTGTGTTATTCTTTATCCGCACCTTCAATCTTGCACACATAAACACTCTTGCTACATAGACTCGAAGAAGAAAAGTTCAAGAATCCATTCACCCCCCCCTCTGTATTCTTTTATCGTATTCAATACTCAACAAGGAGTTAAACTATTCTTCACTACTCTTCTAATCTTCTTCAACATAGTTTTGAGTGATATGGGTTAATTATTCTCAAATTCATATTATCATCTCGTAAATTAGAATTATTAGTCCTACCATATCTATGGACACGATTTTACAAAATATATCTCCTTGCACATATTTGTAAATAACAAGACAAAATTATCGGTTCCTTATAAATTAAATTTATACAAATAGGAGTTAAATTACTCTTGTAGTCTTTTTCAACATAGTTTTGAAACATTCAGTTAAGAAGTGAGAACCGTACAAATGCATGAAATAAAAGCTGAATTGAACAGACATTCATGCCTCTTTAAGCTTTTTCCTTTTCCTCCGTCTAACACTCATAATACTATGCTTTTACTTCACTTCTGCGAAAACACGCATGGTCCTACAATAGTCAATCACCGAGGAAGAAAAATCAAAGTCAATCAACTAATGTGGTTCGCTGCATTTTCCTCAATTGAGTATTGATTTGCTTCTATACCATTGCGCGTCTAAAGAAATCCTAATATAAATAAAGAAACAAGTAAGCAGCCAAAGCATATAAAGAAATGGCTAGACTTTACAAGCCTCTTGCTCTACTCATATTCTTTCATGTTCTCTTCATCTCCCTACTTGCACTCAATGTAAAATCATCACCAACAACTAAGGCAAAAGCTCTTGTCAAATGGAAGAACACTTTATTAGAATCTTCTTATATCCATTCTTGGTCCCTAAACAATTCCAAGAATCTTTGTAACTGGACTGGCATTTCCTGCAATACTAAAGGAACAGTTTCAGAGCTTAGCATTGTAACTGGACTCTTTGGAACACTTGCTCACTTCAACTTCTCCTCATTTCCTAGTCTCACTTATTTGGACCTGGGGTTTAACCACTTATCAGGTAGTATACCAGTAGATATTGGAAAGGCATCACAACTTCAGCACTTGTATCTCTACAACAACAATCTTAATGGTAACAATCTTTTTTACAGAGTCCTAACTTAAATAAAGTTGTATAAAAATATTCTCTCAGCAGATACTACCAAGCATGATATCAGCTACATAATCTTCAAGTTGTTAATTTGTTTAATGATTCATTTGCAGGAAACATTCCTTCTTCTATTGGTCAACTCACGGAGCTTCAAACACTCGATCTCAGTAATAATAATTTGAACTCTAGTATTCCTCCAGAGCTTGGATTGTGTACCAAGCTCAATGTCTTGTCTCTATCTTCTAATTCTCTTACAGGGCATCTGCCTTACTCCTTTTCAAATCTTACACGGATTTCTAGACTATACCTATATAATAATCATCTTTCCGGTGAGCTCTTGCCTCGTATCTTCACCAATTGGACTGAGTTAACATTACTGGATATGAGAAATAATACCTTGAGCGGTAGTATTCCATCTGAAATTGGTATGTTGACAAATATTGAATTCCTCAATCTGAGTGGTAATCATCTTAAAGGAACAATTCACATAGAGATATGGAACTTGAAACAACTCAACGTGTTAGATATGTCAAGAAACCATCTAAAAGGTTCAATTCCAGCAACAATCGGGAACCTTACCAATTTGGGATCCTTACAATCAGAATGGAGCTATTCCATTGATCTTGATCTCAGCAACAATCAATTGAATGGAACTATTCCACCTGAGATTGGGAACTTAACAAAGCTGAGTTATCTTTTACTCAACAACAACCAATTGACTGGAACTATTCCACCTGAGATTGAGAACTTAACAGAGCTGATTTATCTTTTACTCAACAACAACCAATTGAATGGAACTATACCACCTCAGATTGGGAACTTGACAGTACTCTACGCCCTTGATCTCAGCAATAACCAATTAAATGGAGAGCTGCCTGATTCGGTTTCTCATACTAACTTGGTGTACCTTAACCTTTCTTCCAATAGGTTTTCTGGCAGCATTCCTAGAGACTTTGGAAAGTATACTCCCTACTATGCCATGGATTTATCAATAAACAACTTTTCCGGTAAGCTTTACAACTTGTTCAGCGGTTTGCATCCCTTTTATTTTCAATTGTGTTTATTTACACAACTTTTCACTTTTTCATGACTTTTTACTATTCTTGTTCTGTTTTTCTTTAAAATTTAAGTTCCCAATATATTTTTTTACACTTTTATTTGAAAAATGATGTCTTATACAACTTTTTTTTTTTGGAACAAAATGTCTTATACAACTTAAAACAGTTATCCCAATTCCCAAATAGAAATTTTTTCTTTTTTTTTCATTAGAAAATAATTTTATCTTTAAAAATGACTTTACCAGGATCCATTTTCTCCATTCTCATTGTTTTATAAATGCATTTCAATATATTTTAAATTCACAAGTTAAAATATTTATTTCACATTATAGCACAAATCATAACGATACGCAAGACTATTTATCTATAATATACTATTATAAGCAAAACAATGTATATTTGGTTAGTTGGTTGGTTGATTTGTTAACGCCTTTCAAAATAATTGTTAACGCCTTCCTAAAAATAACAATTTAAAAAAATTATATTAAAAATATTAATCTATTTATTATAAACAACAAAATTTACCAATAAGACATAAAAATATATTTTTAAAAATTAAAATATGTGTTAAAAATTACAAATTCAGTTAAATTATACTCCCTCTGTCCCCACTGATTCTTTACATCGGGGAACGTAATTTTGGCAAAGATTTTAAGGTACATTTTGCGGATAGTTTCATAACTTATTTTAAAAATTTTCTTTTTTTGTACAAAAATAGAATTGTTCTATTTTTATACAAAAAAAGAGAATTTTAAAAATAAGTTATGAAACTATATACTTTTTAAGAGCCTTAAAATGCGTGTCAAGCAGTGAAAAAAAACTGTAAAGAAATGGGAGGGACAGAGAGAGTATATAATCTATTAAAAATAAAAAAATCACATGTTTTATAGAATTAAAAAGGTTTTCAGTTATATCTCGATTAGAATCATCGCTCGCATACACTTCTTACTACGATTCTTTCTTCTACGATTTTAGATTATACTAAATAATTTTTAAAAAATATCTATTGAATTCTTAAGATATTATTTACCAATAAGGCATAAAAAATATTTTTTAAAATTTAAAAAATGTGTTAAAAATTCCAAACTCAGTTAATTAATATATAATTTATTAAAACTAAAAAATTTACATGTTTTATAGAATTATGAACATTTTCAGTTATGTCCCGATTAGAATCATCGTTCACACACACATTTTCATACGATTCTTTTTTTCTATGATTTTAGATTATGCTAATTAGTTTTTAAAAAATATCTATTGAATTCTTAAGATATTAAACAATAAATTTAAAAATAACACTAAATTAATGATATTTATTTATGTCATGAAATTAAGTATAGAATATATGTAAAATTAAAATTAATAATAAAATTTATTAAAATAAATTAAAAGTATTTATTAAATCAAATAATTAATATATTAATTCACAATAATGATATATGGTGTTTATTTGGTTGGTTGGTTGATTAACGCCTTCCAAAACAATTGTTAACACCCTCCTAAAAATAACAAGTTAAAAAAATGTATTAAAAATATTAATTTATTTACTATAAACAACAAAATTTACCAATAAGGCACAAAAATATATTTTTTAAAAATTAAAAAACGTTTTAAAACCAAATTCAGTTAAATTATATATAATTTATTAAAAATAAAGACCACATGTTTTATAGAATTTTAAACGTTTTTGATTATATTCCGGTCAGAATCATCGTCTGTGCACACTTCTTTCTACGATTCGTTCTTCTACGATTTTAGGTTATACTAAATAATTTTTAAAAATTATCTATTGAATTCTTAAAATAATTAACAGTAAATCTAAAAATAATAATAAATTAATGATATTTATTTATGTCATGAAATTAAGTATAGAATATATGTAAATTCAAAAATAATAATAAAACTAATTACAATAAATTAAAATAACTTAAAATTTTATATTAAATCAAATAATTAATATATTAATTTACAATAATAATATATGATAGCCCGTGTTTTCCACGGGTTATGGGCTAGTACTATACTATTATATAATAGCCGAAACATTAAAAAATTGGTTGGTCGGTCAGTCGGCACCTGTTGATTTTACTTATTTACTCGAGAGAATTACCAAAATGCCTATTTTTCACAAGTTTTTGCCCAAAATACTGATTTTGAAAAAAATGGCCCGAAATACCGACGGGATACGGAGAATCGTCCTCCGTATTAGCATAATACGGAACACCGTGTTCCGTATTATGCATGATACGGAACACCATCTTCCGTGTTAGCATGATACGGAACACGGTGTTCCGCAACACCCCATGATACGGAACATGGTGTTCCGCAACACCCCATGATACGGAACATGGTGTTCCGCAACACCCCATGATACGGAACACGGTGTTCCGCAACACCCCTCATATCACGGTAGACGATGTAGCGTTTTCAGTCAGTAAAAAGGGCCAGCATGGCTCCCATATGAATATTTTGGGCCATCACCCTATTTACTCTTACTTAACGGTACATGTTATTTTTACTTAATTATTTATAGTTACTAATAACTAATAAACTTCTTTTTTCAGGTAAAACATGTTACCTTTTCTATTTTTCAATAAATAATCAATTTCCTTTTTTACGTAAAATAGATTATCTTTTATATTTTATCTAGCTAATTTTTTTTCTTTTTCTAAAAACACTTTGTGCAATTCTACTTAATAAAATAAAATGTTATATTTAATTATAATTAACCAATTACCTTTTTCAGCTAAAATATGTTACCTTTTTATTTTTTTTCCAATAAAACCTATGCGGGTACTTTTCTTCATGTAAAATAAAATAATAATATTATAATAACTAATAACTAAACGTTTACGTTTTTCAGCTAAAACATATCATTTTTTTAATATTTTCAAACTAAAATTCATCATTTTCTAAAAATATCACGGATAACATTTATGTAATTATTATAAGATCATATTCTTTAAACAAAATTGATAAGTGCATATTTTTGCATATTTTTATTACCTATTTATTGCTTAAACTCGTAATTTAATAATTTATTTTGTTGTATTTCAGGAAATTCGTAAATAAATAAAGAAATGGCAAAATAAAGAAATAAAGTGCAAGGAAGGGAAAAAGAGGAAGAAAAAGGACCAAAAAGAAAAAGAGGAAAAAGAATTAGGAGTTTGGTGGAAAGGGAATCTTGGAGGACACATGGAAGGTGGAGATCATCCCAACACACTAAAAAAGTGTATGGCCAAGATTAACCCTACCAAAGCTTAATGGGGAAGGAATCTTTTAATGGCTAGGATTACACCACCACACACCCCAAATGTAGGGCCAAGATTTACCCACACCCCCTACACCCTAATTCTCATCCTATAAATACCCCCTCATTCCCCATGTATTTTAGAACATAGAGTAGAATAGATTTTAGTGTAGTGTAGTTTTAGGGTAGATTTAATTTCTTGTTTTGTAGTTCTAAATTTTGTAAACTCCCCTCTTTTAATTAATGCAATTTTCATTTCCTTTAATTTCTTGTCTTGCTCTTTCGTCTATTGTTGCCTTGTTTCGTTATTTTCGTAAATCCGTTTAGTGGATAAAGTAGCGAAATGCTAACCACTAGGGGTTGAGAATAACGAAACTTTAATTTCGTGTTTATAGTTTAAGTTCATAATTGTGCCCCATTAAATCTCAATTTTATTGTGGGCCTTTCAATTCTAAATCATCGATTTAGTGTAGTACAATTTTATTTTCGTAGTTAATCTTTATTTTCGTATTAAAAAAAAACCACAAAAATATTAATTTTAAATTTTTACGTTTTATTCGTTGTTTAACTCGAAGCGTTAATATTAGCATCCCCTGTTTCTTCTCTTTCTTTTCTAAACAAACCCAGTTCTTGAATTTTCATTCTCAATTATACACCCCTCCCCTTACTCTACTTCTGTTCCTTCTAAATCAAACGCGCCTTAAAAACCCTCTCCCTTTTCTAATTCCTCCAGTTCTTCTTCTTCATTTATTTTCAATTCACAAAACCCCTATTCCTTTTGGTTAAGTTTCTGTTCGAATTTGCTGGTTTGTACCGAGTTCTGTTTAGAGTCGTACTGAGTTCCGAGTTTAAAATGCTGAGTTCGTTATTACTGAATATGTTTGCTGGTTTTCCAAGTTTTCGCGTGTCCCCTGTTTGTTCGATTTTCTTGGTCGAGTTTCTTTGCTGTGTTCTTGAGTTCTTACTGAGTTCGATGTTTTGGAGTCACCGAGTTCTGGTTGCCGTGTTTGCAGTTCGCGTTTGATTTAGTTTAAATTGTTATCCGTGTGTAGTCGCTTATTGTGTGTTTTCCAAGTCTATCTGGCGAGTTCATTCCGTTAGCTTAGTTGTCTCGTGTATTTGTTTTGATGAGTTCGTGTATTGTGAGTTCTTGTTTTGGAGTTGTTACTTCAAGTTGCTGTCTGCGTTTTTGCTGTGTTTTCGCATCCTGTTCACTGAGTTGCAGTTTTTGGCTTTGTCTTTAGATCGCTGAGTTTGAATTCTGGGCCGAGTGATTGAGTCGACTGGGAGTCTTGTTTCGCTGCTGTTCTGTTTTTTTCGAGTCTCTGGATTGTTTTGGTTGTGAATGTCGAATCTTATAATTTTTGTTTTCGAGTTGAAACCAAAAAAATTCTGTGTTTGTTGGTTAGTGGTATTTAGGAATGTCTCATGCCAATTTTTTAAAAATTTTCTGTAAAAAAAAATCGATTTTAACTCAAAGTAAAAATGCAAAAATCCAGTTTTTAGTTTGAAATAGATTAATATGGTGTTAAGTGTTAAGATTTGTAATGTTTGGTGTTTGCTGTGTGAATTGGTTTGATTTTCCAATTTTTAGTTTAAAATAGGTAAATTCAATTTCCTCTTAAAAATAGTAACTTAATTTTTTTTAGGAATTAAATTTTAAAATCCGAAAATTTTCCACAATCCAAAATTGTTCTAATCCGATTAAATTAGAAATTAAGACTTGCGAAGATATTAGTCCCTACGGAACGAATCACAAATTTTACAACGAAACGAGATTGTGCGCTTGCAATCAAAATTTATATTATTTTTAGCACATCAAAAATTCATGTGTAAATTTTTTAATTCAAATTAAAAAAAAGTTTTCGTTATATGAAATAACATCCGTGCATAATAACATGTAATAGCAAAATTTTGTGACTACTTTATGTAGTAGCATGTGATATACGGATATGTGATAATTTGTTTAAAAAGAAAAAAAAAAGGTGTAATGTTTGAGAATATATTATCAGACAATTTGTCAATTGTAGGGTCCCAAACAAGGGACAACCCTTGACTCAGCGGAATAACACCCCAAAGAGAAGACTACGATCACAAGTTATAAGCTATAACAAGACAATAATCAAAGTAAACACACAAAGAAGAAGGAATTTGTTGGCCAAGTGAAAGAGCCTTTTTCTTGTATATATTGATACGTTTCAGTTTTCTGTATACAATATTACAAGCCTTAAAACCTAGCTAATTCACTACCGTTTACATATCATATTAACTATGGGCCTAGTTTAAGAATTAACCCAAAAACACTTTTGGGCCAAAAATACCCGCTCCAAGTCGCCTCACCACGGGGAGCTCAATCCACACCGTGGTGCAAAAGTTCCTGCCCCTACCTCAATAAACAGGCCTTCTGCACCTCCAAATCCGATCTCCACCGTTCAGAATTTAGATACATGAGTAAGGAAGACGCTGTCCAAAATTCAGGACGATCCGACCGTTGGAACTCCGGGAAACGCAAAAACAAAACAGCTAATGCAACCAGAAAAATTTCTACGAATTTTTCACATTAGCACCAAAAACTAGCCCAACCTTTCAATCTCACAATTCTCCACCTCGTACATCATTTGATCAACCTCAAATTACGGACGAACACTGAGAATACCATGAAAGCCTTGATATGTAAACCCCAACCGACTGCGCCATATTACCATGACTGCCTACGTACCCTTAACCGGGATCAAGCCACCGTAGTTCACACCATGGGGTGAAATCTCCACCTCACCCCAACACCGCCCCGAAGGGCATTCAATACCGGATGATATTTAGCAAGTCCAAGCAATGTTGAACCTTGCTCCCTTCTTCCTTCGTTGCCAACCAACTCTCACTATTACAATTCCGAATAGCTTCTTTGAAGGAAATAGGCTCATCATCCTCCACCGAGAGTGCATACTCTACTGCATTAACATGCCCGTAGTGTTTCAAAGGCTTATCTGACCCAAGCTTTTGAACTTGTTTGTATGCCCGTTTTGGCCTAGCAGAAGCCAAACTTTCCTCGAACTGTTGTCGTTCGCGTGCCTGCACATTTTCTTGCTCAATAGTCTCATATTCAAACTCATCATCCTCATCATCATGAGTGTCTCCATGATCTACCTGTTGAACATGACTAGAACCTGGATGACTTGCAGATTCTATCTCAACCACTTGAGACTTAGAAGTCTCAATGTCACCACCACTAGTCACCTTAGCTTTCGGAGAAGCTACCATAGTGTCCTCATCAAACGTAACATCCCTGCTGATTATAAACTTAGAATCATCAATAGACCAAAGACGATAACCTTTTGTACCTGTTGCATACCCCAAGAATATAGCCTTCTTGGCCTTCGCATCAAGTTTTCCCTCGTCAACATGGTAGTAGGCTGTGCACCCAAAAATTCTAAGTCTCCCATAATCTGCATGTTTTCCAGACCATACGTTATAAGGTACATCTCCATTTAGAGATGCATGAGGTGACCGGTTGACAATATAGCGAGCTGTATTAATTGACTCCGCCCACCATTCTTTACCCAAACCAGCATAGGATCGCATACACATTGATTTTTCCCGCAATGTGCGATTGAGCCTTTCCGCAACCCCATTCTGCTGTGGTGTTTTTCTGACTGTCCAGTGTCTAACAATGCCTTCCTGATCACAAAACTCCTTGAAAGCACCATCTGTATACTCTGTACCGTTATCAGATCGCAGTGTCTTCAACTTTTTACCAGTTCTGTTCTCAACCATTGTTTTCCACTTCTTGAATATGTTGAATACCTCATTCTTATGTTTCATGAAATACACCCAAACATACCTAGAATAATCATCAACAAAAGTGACAAAATACCTCGAGCCTCCCTTGGAAGTGACTGAAGCTGGACCCCAAACATCTGTATGCACATAGTCTAATATACCTCTGCTTCTATGTTTACTTGCCTTGAACTGAACCCGGTGTGCTTTACCATACACGCAATGCTCACAAAAATCCATGCAAGCCTTTTTCAAGTTCTTCAGCAAACCCTCTTCACCAAGATAATTTAGACCTTTTTCCGACATATGCCCAAGCCGCCTATGCCATAACCTAGTGCATTCACATGGGTCTCCACCACTGCCAGTAGCTGCAACTGCCACACTATCAGTCACCGTTGTGCCCAAAAGCGCATAAAGATTTCCTCGAGAAATACCTTTCATCACTACCAAAGAACCACGAACAACTTTCATCTCACCGTCTTGTGTAACAATTTTGCACCCACCAGAATCCAAAGCACCAATAGAAATAAGGTTTTTCTTCAATTCAGGGACATGTCTCACATCCGTCAACGTTCTTACCACTCCATCATGCATCCTAATCCTTATAGAACCAAGTCCTACCGTTTTACAAGCATGGTTGTTCCCCATAACTACGGTTCCACCTTCGACGCCTCTATAAGTTGTAAACCAATTCCGATTTGGACACATATGGTAAGAGCAACCAGAATCGAGAATCCACCTGTTTGTGATTTCTCCTTCACATGTGACAGAATAACAATCATCACTGCCCCCTTCCTCTGAAGCATAACCAACCTCGTCTTTCTCTTGAACTTTTCTGGTATCCTCGTTGTTCTTGTTCTTCTTCCAAGCAACCCTTTTATTAGGACAATTTGCTTTATAATGCCCAGGCTCACCACACTTGTAGCACTTTCTCTCTGCAGGAGGTCTAGAATTTGACTTAGACTTGCCTCTCCCACCTTTTCCTCGATCATTGCCTCGACCCCTTACAAACAACCCTTGTGCCTGCTCATTATTACCACTAGTATCCATACTGCTAGTTGCAATCTTCCGAAGATCATCCGCTAGAAGTGAAGTTCTAGTATCATCCATCGTAAGAGTGTCACCCACAAGCATCAATGTTTGTACAAGGTTCTCATATGACTTCGGCAACGAAAGAAGTAACAAAAGTGCTTGATCTTCATCACCTACCTCCACATCAATATCCTTCAAATCTGATATGCACCTATCAAACTTGTTGATGTAGTCCCGGATAGATGACCCTTCCTCCATCTTGCAAGTATATAGTCTCGACTTCAAATAGATCCGATTAGTTAGAGTCTTCGTCATGAAGTTGGACTCCAACTTTATCCAAACAGCCGCAGCCGTTTTCTCGCCATCAACCAAGAATGCAACATCTCTCTCGAGGCATAACATGATTGAAGCCCGTGCTTCGAGATCTAATTCTTCCCAGTCTTCATCCGACATATCCTTGCCCCCCTTTGCCTTACCCGACAAAGCTTTGTGTAACTTTTGCGAGATAAGCAAATTCTTCATCTGCATCCTCCAATAGGAAAAATCATTCTTCCCACTGAATTTCTCTATCTCGTACTTCCCAACTTTGACTACACCGCCTGTAGAAGCCATACCTAACTTGTTGCACAACCAGTCTCTCTCAGGAATTTTACCAAACACCTTGTGTGCACCACACAAGACTCAACCCAGAAACACCTCAAATCGGAGCTTTACCACCCAAATCTGATTCTAGCTCTGATACCAATTGTAGGGTCCCAAACAAGGGACAACCCTTGACTCAGCGGAATAACACCCCAAAGAGAAGACTACGATCACAAGTTATAAGCTATAACAAGACAATAATCAAAGTAAACACACAAAGAAGAAGGAATTTGTTGGCCAAGTGAAAGAGCCTTTTTCTTGTATATATTGATACGTTTCAGTTTTCTGTATACAATATTACAAGCCTTAAAACCTAGCTAATTCACTACCGTTTACATATCATATTAACTATGGGCCTAGTTTAAGAATTAACCCAAAAACACTTTTGGGCCAAAAATACCCGCTCCAAGTCGCCTCACCACGGGGAGCTCAATCCACACCGTGGTGCAAAAGTTCCTGCCCCTACCTCAATAAACAGGCCTTCTGCACCTCCAAATCCGATCTCCACCGTTCAGAATTTAGATACATGAGTAAGGAAGACGCTGTCCAAAATTCAGGACGATCCGACCGTTGGAACTCCGGGAAACGCAAAAACAAAACAGCTAATGCAACCAGAAAAATTTCTACGAATTTTTCACATTAGCACCAAAAACTAGCCCAACCTTTCAATCTCACAATTCTCCACCTCGTACATCATTTGATCAACCTCAAATTACGGACGAACACTGAGAATACCATGAAAGCCTTGATATGTAAACCCCAACCGACTGCGCCATATTACCATGACTGCCTACGTACCCGAAAAGAAGAACCAGGAAGAAAGTACCGAACAAGTGGTACTATATTACAAATAAGATTATTAATCATTGGAGAAAACAAAAAGTTGAAAGTCTCAGAAATTTAAAAATAGGTTTCATAGTAACCACTGAAACAATTAAGATTCAAAATGGAGATTGAACACAAGTATCAAAATGTCAATGTTTAGAAGAGGAGAAATATCTTTTAACGAATACCTCTTTAGGAGGGATATCAAAATAATTCATAGAAAGAAAAGGTATTGCCAAGGTCACTACTTATGCCTTCTTTGCCAATTCCTTCGATAGCTCGTCATTCGATTTTAAGCTTCTTCATCTCCACGTTTTAAGGATATTGATACCGTACGTTGTCGTTGACTCGTAATAATCTCTGACATCTCCATCCGCAAGGCGGTCTATCCAGCTCAGCACAACCATCTTAAAATGAGTACTCCAATCTTAACTTACTAATTGGTACTATATCCAATAGTCCAACAGGAACTCTATATGAGCTCTGACGTTCCTTACTTAGCTATACACACTCCTACACACTCTCGTTTCTAGTTTACTATATCCTCAGCTCTGATACCAACTGTGACACCCCCCAAATCCGGGGTCAGGAGATTTGGTTGCCACGCGAAAATCCTCAAAATAAAACACCTGTTTAATAATAATCATTCAATTATGATTGTCCAACACTGGAAATATAACATCTGTGACCCCAACATACCAAGATCTTTTAAGGTTATAGGGCTAGAAACAAGAATCCAAATTCCATTAGATAAAAAGCATTCATTCCCAACATTCTCTTTGATCAAATCTTAAATCACTGGTGTAACTTCGATAAGAAGTACGCCAGGCCAACTAGATTATTACATAATAATAATAAATATTAGAACTTAATCATATAAAATAGATCTTACTCTAAATTCAGAGATCCTGAGCCAAGTCATCTTCGAAATAGCATCACGCTTCTTCTCTTTCTGAGTTGTGCGGATACGTCTCGCCAAACTACTTTACTGAAATGTTAGGATTTACAACAGCAAGTATGAGCGAAAGAAATGCTCAGCAAGCGTATAAAAATTTTGATATAAAATCAGGATAAGTGGGGCATAAAATCAACTGAAATGTAAAGCAGTTTATAGAGAAACTGAATCAACACTGTGATATAATTCAAACCATAACTGAAATCATTTGGCATGTCATAAAAATGAATCATCTGCCAATTCACAATATATAATAGCCATTCTGGCGATATGGATTGGATATATAAAAAAAAAACAAACCACCATTGCCCCCTGATCAGGTTCAAAAGCAATGGGACCCTTTATACTACCACCGGTACATTTCTATACCCGTGTGTATAACCCGGATTTCAAATAAAGGTACCAAAATAGGCAAGTAATGTTAGCCTATAGGAAGATGGTATGGTTACCATATCCTCCTTAAATATTGCTGGACCATAGTAGCAACCATGGCCTCCTACGCTTTACCATCTTCCAATCCAATAGAGCAATTTCCGAATTCAACAGGAAATGCTTAGTTTCACATACAGTTCACATCCCTATTATTTACTACGATAATAAGGATATGAAGAGTTTATCTTAAACAATTCCCCACATCAAGGATACCAATATCAAGCAACTATTTTCGCATAAAAATATTTAAGAACCACAAATAGCTCTGAACAATAACTATTTGTCATGATATGAATAAATGAAACAGAAAATAAAAAGTGTTTAGGATGATCAAGAAAATACTTGCCTCTGGTCTTTAGCTATTGCGTAGCGCCGAAGTAATACAACTATCTTCTTCTATCTCACGTCATCATGTCCTCTGTTGATCATTCGCTGGTTTGACGCTCTTGCGATTGCCACGAGTCTGATCCGTTGACATCGAGCCTGCGCGTCTACTTCAATATCTCTGTCCGAAGAAAATAATTGGAAATGTCCCCTTTGAACATAGACGTTTTCCCGGTGTTAAAACACCTCATAAGTAAACCAGCAATTCCACAAAAAAAAGTACTTTCATCTCCAACCTTCTTCATTACAATCCACAAATAATACTGCATCCATCTCCCACCTTCCTCATAACCCACAAAGAATATTTCATCCATCTCCAACTTCCTTTATTAAACATTTACTTATCTCCGTTGACCAACCTAAGTCAATAGTCACCAATTAA
Source organism: Kitagawia praeruptora (assembly GCA_037693485.1). Lineage (NCBI taxonomy): Eukaryota > Viridiplantae > Streptophyta > Magnoliopsida > Apiales > Apiaceae > Kitagawia > Kitagawia praeruptora. Next base: position 152,488,018 of record CM075344.1, on the reverse strand, counting down.
TCCTCATGAAAATAAATGATATCCGACCATCGTTGCCAGTAAATCAAAGAAAACATCGTCTACTCTTAATGACATCGTATAATATAAATCATATAACAATTAACACACATTAACTATATATATCGATCAAAACTCGATTTACATCATAACCCTCGATACTTAATACCTTGACAATTTACATCGCACGTATAAGGACTTGATAAGTAGATCACATAATCACATAGCACGTAATTCACATAGCAGATACGACTCACAATTTAAAAGAGCACTCAAAGAATTTTTAGAATATTTAAAAATAGTTTTAAACCACTTAAAAGAATTTTAAAAGATTTAAATACCCCTTTTCAATCAAAAAGGATCATTAATAAACCCTCTGGGTAATTATTGGATCCCAAAAATATTTTTATAATTATCTAATCCGGGTTTATAAATAATTTTAGAATTTTAAAACTATTTTTACCGTTCCCGGATTATTTTTAGGATTTAAAACAAATTTATTTCATTTTAAACAAATAAAGAAATAAATATTAAAGGTAAAATAATATTTATAAAATAAATAAATCATTTTATTTTCCAAAATAATTAAATCTGATTATTTTCAATTATATTTAAATAATATTTAATTAATTAAATTAATTGATTAATATTAATTAACCAATCAATTTAAATTAATTAAGATATTAGCTAAATAAATTTAAAATAATCAAATAAAATAGATTTTCGAATAAAAATAATTTATTAAAAATTTAAAAGTATTTTTCGAAATTAAAAATATTTTTTCGAAATTTAAAAATGATTTTTCGAATTTCTGAAAATAAAATTCGAATTTATAATAAAATTTGGAAAATAATTTTCCAAAATCATTTTCAGAATTTGGTTTTCAGATTTTGAAGATCAAATGGGCACTGTTCATCACCACCTTCACTGTTCTTCGTATGAATGCTTCGAAGAACACCACCTCCAACAATGGAGGTTTACCCAGAAACCGGTGACCGGAAATTTTTCCGGCAACCTCCGGCGACCACAAAAACGTACCAATCGTTACGTTTTAAAGCACCAACACACTCCAAATCACCTCCTAAACACAGATATACCATTCAAACAAACCCAGAATCCCCCGAACCCAGATTCCGAGCAAAACCGAAGCAAAATCCGGTCACCTCACCGGTGAACTCCGATTTTTCTCATTTCTCAACCAAATCAAACGTTTTATACACCAAAACGAAGCTTATTACTCATACAATCTATATCAATCATCAAGAACAGCAACAAATCACTCATAAATCCAGAAAAATCAATCTTTAAATCTCACCCCCACTAAAACTCGACTTTCATAATTAAGCTACGAAAAATCAAGTAAAAATCATGATAAATCTCCTGGAAGCATAAGCAATCTGTAGGTACTAACCATATCAACAACAAATCATCCTACAATCCATACCAAATTTAATTCATACGAAAATTAAATAAAAAATAAAAATTTTCGATCGAGACATACACACATATCAACACCTACATAAACATATAGTACAGATCATGAGATTCAGTTTGGTTACTCACATGATTGATTTGGACTCCGGTAACACTGTCAAAAAGTGGTTTGATTCTCAAGAACACCAAGAACAAAATTTCCAGAATTTTCAGAAAATAAAATCAAAAATCTGATTTTTGATTAATTTTAACAATTAATAATAAAATTCTGCTATTTATATAAATCTGAAAATTAATACCCCAAAAATATTTTTAACCCCTAATTAAAATTATTAAGCCCTAAAAATAATTTTTATGGGATAAAAATGTAAAATTTTTATTTTTAAACAAATACAATATATATGTCAAAATTCCCCAAAAATTATGAATTTTACAAAAATTACAACATAATACATTTTTGAACATCCCATTATTATATGAAAATAATTTTATGAAAAACAGGGCCTCGAATCCAGTATAAGGGGCTGGGTCCGGAATTTAAAATGCAAAATAACTGTATTATAAAAATATAAAAATTACAGAAAAATAGAATAAAATATTCTATGATACACAGAAGTCACATAACACATATGGGATAATTTTCCTATTTAATAAAAATCGTAACGCGTTTAAATGCATTAAAAATAAACTAACACACATTAAAATCAACTAAAAATATATTTTAATATAATAAATTACACGAAATTTTCCGGGTCGTTACAGACTTCCCCCCTTATAAGGATTCCGTCCTCGGAATCAACTAAGGCAACTAGTGAGGTTCCTTAACTCCTTCATCATCAATACTTGCTTTACAAAACTGGGGATAATGTCCTTTCGTAAACAACTTCTCCAAAATCTCAATTCAACTATAGGGTCTCCATCTGACACAGTTATCACGGGAGTCTTACAGCCCATCATTATTCGTTTCAAATATGGCTCGACCAACTTTCCATTAACATAATATCCTTGATAGAGAGAGATAGAGAACTGATTCCATTGACATGTCACTGATATTCTAATCATTTTAGGACTCGTTCTTGCTCTTGACGATTCTGTTGCGAATCTAACTTCTATCAACGAATTTCGCTTATTCTGACCTGATTGGCATACCCTTGAAATTCAGCAGAGATAACAAGAATTATGAAATTTTGAAGAGAACGGATTCCATATCATAGCAAATGTCCCACAATTGTGGTTATGAATTTTATGAATTTTAAAGCAACCTGATTTGAAATAATAGAATAACTGAGAGATCAATATGATCACATGAACCCGACGTTGTGTGTCTTAGCTCCGACATTTACAATTAAAGGTGATCAGCCTTCTTGTAATACACAACACACCAGTGATGGCGTCCCATCCAACTTCTATCACACAGACAGATATACCTGGTGTCCCCTATAAATAGGGTTGTTCGTCTCAGTAGGATTAGAGAAATATGAAAGGAATTCCAAATTTGTTATTTTCCGAAAAGAAGAACCAGGAAGAAAGTACCGAACAAGTGGTACTATATTACAAATAAGATTATTAATCATTGGAGAAAACAAAAAGTTGAAAGTCTCAGAAATTTAAAAATAGGTTTCATAGTAACCACTGAAACAATTAAGATTCAAAATGGAGATTGAACACAAGTATCAAAATGTCAATGTTTAGAAGAGGAGAAATATCTTTTAACGAATACCTCTTTAGGAGGGATATCAAAATAATTCATAGAAAGAAAAGGTATTGCCAAGGTCACTACTTATGCCTTCTTTGCCAATTCCTTCGATAGCTCGTCATTCGATTTTAAGCTTCTTCATCTCCACGTTTTAAGGATATCGATACCGTACGTTGTCGTTGACTCGTAATAATCTCTGACATCTCCATCCGCAAGGCGGTCTATCCAGCTCAGCACAACCATCTTAAAATGAGTACTCCAATCTTAACTTACTAATTGGTACTATATCCAATAGTCCAACAGGAACTCTATATGAGCTCTGACGTTCCTTACTTAGCTATACACACTCCTACACACTCTTGTTTCTAGTTTACTATATCCTCAGCTCTGATACCAACTGTGACACCCCCCAAATCCGGGGTCAGGAGATTTGGTTGCCACGCGAAAATCCTCAAAATAAAACACCTGTTTAATAATAATCATTCAATTATGATTGTCCAACACTGGAAATATAACATCTGTGACCCCAACATACCAAGATCTTTTAAGGTTATAGGGCTAGAAACAAGAATCCAAATTCCATTAGATAAAAAGCATTCATTCCCAACATTCTCTTTGATCAAATCTTAAATCACTGGTGTAACTTCGATAAGAAGTACGCCAGGCCAACTAGATTATTACATAATAATAATAAATATTAGAACTTAATCATATAAAATAGATCTTACTCTAAATTCAGAGATCCTGAGCCAAGTCATCTTCGAAATAGCATCACGCTTCTTCTCTTTCTGAGTTGTGCGGATACGTCTCGCCAAACTACTTTACTGAAATGTTAGGATTTACAACAGCAAGTATGAGCGAAAGAAATGCTCAGCAAGCGTATAAAAATTTTGATATAAAATCAGGATAAGTGGGGCATAAAATCAACTGAAATGTAAAGCAGTTTATAGAGAAACTGAATCAACACTGTGATATAATTCAAACCATAACTGAAATCATTTGGCATGTCATAAAAATGAATCATCTGCCAATTCACAATATATAATAGCCATTCTGGCGATATGGATTGGATATATAAAAAAAAAACAAACCACCATTGCCCCCTGATCAGGTTCAAAAGCAATGGGACCCTTTATACTACCACCGGTACATTTCTATACCCGTGTGTATAACCCGGATTTCAAATAAAGGTACCAAAATAGGCAAATAGGCAAGTAATGTTAGCCTATAGGAAGATGGTATGGTTACCATATCCTCCTTAAATATTGCTGGACCATAGTAGCAACCATGGCCTCCTACGCTTTACCATCTTCCAATCCAATAGAGCAATTTCCGAATTCAACAGGAAATGCTTAGTTTCACATACAGTTCACATCCCTATTATTTACTACGATAATAAGGATATGAAGAGTTTATCTTAAACAATTCCCCACATCAAGGATACCAATATCAAGCAACTATTTTCGCATAAAAATATTTAAGAACCACAAATAGCTCTGAACAATAACTATTTGTCATGATATGAATAAATGAAACAGAAAATAAAAAGTGTTTAGGATGATCAAGAAAATACTTGCCTCTGGTCTTTAGCTATTGCGTAGCGCCGAAGTAATACAACTATCTTCTTCTATCTCACGTCATCATGTCCTCTGTTGATCATTCGCTGGTTTGACGCTCTTGCGATTGCCACGAGTCTGATCCGTTGACATCGAGCCTGCGCGTCTACTTCAATATCTCTGTCCGAAGAAAATAATTGGAAATGTCCCCTTTGAACATAGACGTTTTCCCGGTGTTAAAACACCTCATAAGTAAACCAGCAATTCCACAAAAAAAAGTACTTTCATCTCCAACCTTCTTCATTACAATCCACAAATAATACTGCATCCATCTCCCACCTTCCTCATAACCCACAAAGAATATTTCATCCATCTCCAACTTCCTTTATTAAACATTTACTTATCTCCGTTGACCAACCTAAGTCAATAGTCACCAATTAATCCTCATGAAAATAAATGATATCCGACCATCGTTGCCAGTAAATCAAAGAAAACATCGTCTACTCTTAATGACATCGTATAATATAAATCATATAACAATTAACACACATTAACTATATATATCGATCAAAACTCGATTTACATCATAACCCTCGATACTTAATACCTTGACAATTTACATCGCACGTATAAGGACTTGATAAGTAGATCACATAATCACATAGCACGTAATTCACATAGCAGATACGACTCACAATTTAAAAGAGCACTCAAAGAATTTTTAGAATATTTAAAAATAGTTTTAAACCACTTAAAAGAATTTTAAAAGATTTAAATACCCCTTTTCAATCAAAAAGGATCATTAATAAACCCTCTGGGTAATTATTGGATCCCAAAAATATTTTTATAATTATCTAATCCGGGTTTATAAATAATTTTAGAATTTTAAAACTATTTTTACCGTTCCCGGATTATTTTTAGGATTTAAAACAATTTTATTTCATTTTAAACAAATAAAGAAATAAATATTAAAGGTAAAATAATATTTATAAAATAAATAAATCATTTTATTTTCCAAAATAATTAAATCTGATTATTTTCAATTATATTTAAATAATATTTAATTAATTAAATTAATTGATTAATATTAATTAACCAATCAATTTAAATTAATTAAGATATTAGCTAAATAAATTTAAAATAATCAAATAAAATAGATTTTCGAATAAAAATAATTTATTAAAAATTTAAAAGTATTTTTCGAAATTAAAAATATTTTTTCGAAATTTAAAAATGATTTTTCGAATTTCTGAAAATAAAATTCGAATTTATAATAAAATTTGGAAAATAATTTTCCAAAATCATTTTCAGAATTTGGTTTTCAGATTTTGAAGATCAAATGGGCACTGTTCATCACCACCTTCACTGTTCTTCGTATGAATGCTTCGAAGAACACCACCTCCAACAATGGAGGTTTACCTAGAAACCGGTGACCGGAAATTTTTCCGGCAACCTCCGGCGACCACAAAAACGTACCAATCGTTACGTTTTAAAGCACCAACACACTCCAAATCACCTCCTAAACACAGATATACCATTCAAACAAACCCAGAATCCCCCGAACCCAGATTCCGAGCAAAACCGAAGCAAAATCCGGTCACCTCACCGGTGAACTCCGATTTTTCTCATTTCTCAACCAAATCAAACGTTTTATACACCAAAACGAAGCTTATTACTCATACAATCTATATCAATCATCAAGAACAGCAACAAATCACTCATAAATCCAGAAAAATCAATCTTTAAATCTCACCCCCACTAAAACTCGACTTTCATAATTAAGCTACGAAAAATCAAGTAAAAATCATGATAAATCTCCTGGAAGCATAAGCAATCTGTAGGTACTAACCATATCAACAACAAATCATCCTACAATCCATACCAAATTTAATTCATACGAAAATTAAATAAAAAATAAAAATTTTCGATCGAGACATACACACATATCAACACCTACATAAACATATAGTACAGATCATGAGATTCAGTTTGGTTACTCACATGATTGATTTGGACTCCGGTAACACTGTCAAAAAGTGGTTTGATTCTCAAGAACACCAAGAACAAAATTTCCAGAATTTTCAGAAAATAAAATCAAAAATCTGATTTTTGATTAATTTTAACAATTAATAATAAAATTCTGCTATTTATATAAATCTGAAAATTAATACCCCAAAAATATTTTTAACCCCTAATTAAAATTATTAAGCCCTAAAAATAATTTTTATGGGATAAAAATGTAAAATTTTTATTTTTAAACAAATACAATATATATGTCAAAATTCCCCAAAAATTATGAATTTTACAAAAATTACAACATAATACATTTTTGAACATCCCATTATTATATGAAAATAATTTTATGAAAAACAGGGCCTCGAATCCAGTATAAGGGGCTGGGTCCGGAATTTAAAATGCAAAATAACTGTATTATAAAAATATAAAAATTACAGAAAAATAGAATAAAATATTCTATGATACACAGAAGTCACATAACACATATGGGATAATTTTCCTATTTAATAAAAATCGTAACGCGTTTAAATGCATTAAAAATAAACTAACACACATTAAAATCAACTAAAAATATATTTTAATATAATAAATTACACGAAATTTTCCGGGTCGTTACAATACCACCGACACTTTGCATGAAAGGCATGTTGGTTCTTGATTTATCAAGTAACATGTTAAGCGGTGCACTTCCAAATTGTTTGTTCACAAATACGAGCATTAACCTTAATATACTTGATCTTCATGATAATCAACTTCAAGGGACAATACCACAAACCATTGCAAACTTATGCCACCTGACCACTTTCAACATCAACAACAATCACATGGAAGGATCAATACCCCCGGCCTTGGTCAATTGTAAGCAGTTACAGATTCTAGATTTTGGAAACAACAAAATAAAGGACTCTTTTCCATCATGGCTAGTGGCTCTTCCAGAGCTACAAATTCTTATCTTGCGGTCAAACAGATTTCATGGTAACTTAAGTGTTAAAAAGATGGAACATCAATTCCCCAAACTGCGCATCATGGATCTCTCCCACAATCAATTCAATGGTAATCTACCAATCAATTTTTTTGATAATTTCAAACTCATGGCAAATTCTGATCAAAACTTGGGTTTGAATACAACGGATACCGGTATGCAAGGTTCATATTATGAAGCTTCCGTTTCGTTAATCGTCAAAGGAATGGAGCTTGAAGTGAAAAAAATTCTCAATATTTACACAAGTATAGATCTATCCAACAACAAGTTCGATGGTGGAGTTCCACAGGTCATCGGAGAACTTAAATCACTCCGGTTACTCAACCTCTCACACAACAACCTTACAGCCCATATACCATCTCTGAGAAATATGAGCCTTCTTGAATATTTAGATTTGTCTTCAAACCAATTGACCGGCAACATTTCATGGCAATTCACTGGTCTGACATTTCTTTCAACCTTGAACCTTTCAAAAAATTATCTTTTTGGAGCTATTCCACAGGGAAGCCAATTTGACACATTTAGTAATGATTCATTTCTGGGTAACTTGGACTTATGTGGAGTCCCTTTGACAAAGAAATGCAAAGATGATGAGTTGCCAGCACAAGAAGTTGATGATGATGTTGACGTTGATTGGTTTGATTGGCAAATGATCCTAATAGGATATGGGAGTGGATTGGTATGTGGATTGTCCACAGGATATATTGTTTTCACAATTTTAAAGCCTTTACAATTTGTGATATTCATTGAGAGAGCTCAGCAAAAGTTGATCTGTAGATGCATGAAGAGATCTTGATCAAAAATGTTTGAGCAAGTATAGAATTTATGAAAATCGTGGAATTATAACTAAGTACATAGGTTTGCTGAAACCCTTGAACATTAAAAATGTAATTAGGAAGAATGCATTCCTCATAGTTGTAATGGAGCTGATATGATTTGTGATATTCATTGAAAGAGATCATCAAAAACTAATCAGAAAATACAACAAGCGACTTTGATGAAAAATTGTTGCACTAGCATAAAAGAATTATGTTTCAGTATGTTTTCTACCACTATAAAAACATAATCATGCACGTCTATTAGCGTGAAATAAAGAAGAGACAAAAAATTGGGGAGGAGAAATATTAGAATTATCTTAATTTACAGGTAAATAGGTATATTTCATTTATTTCTTGATTACGTTTGTACAAATTTAAGGATGTTCAGAGTTTTTCATTTCTATCTTATTCTATTCATTTCGACTAAACTGAGCATGACTCTCTTTCTGTTGCTAAATATGTATCATCATGTAAAAGAATGATAAATACCTCGTCCAACATTAAAGATATAAAAGACAAATTGCAGTTCTCATTGTATTAATGATAAAATCCATCCATGATCCATATCACCTTAGCTGTTGTTTATTACGATAACATCACCGTATACAAATGATCTATCTAAAAGTTTCCTTTCTTTAGCGACTCTGCTAGTTTCTTCTAGATGCAATAAGCAATTGAATAGATAGATAGTAAGCATAGGATTAACTCCCACTACACTCGGAAATACAGTTCCATCGATAACTTATTCTCATCAACTGCACGGCTTCCTCAATGGAACCCATTTGATGTGCAGATGCATATACATTTCAATGGTCTTCATTGGACTTTGGCCCTCCAACTGCTGTCATGCCATCCAAGAACTCCACATCTTTACTCTTAATCCCTTCACATTTCATTCTTTGCCTATCATTGCAAAAAGTGCCCACTTCAACAGCTCCTGCTTCAATCGTGATACTCAAGACTCGTCTTAGTTCGTGTTTAAGATTTTTTTCGTCGCGCTTATAAATATCATAAGAAACTCTGCCTTCTGATTTCACTACCATATGAAAAGATTTGGGAACAGAACAGATTTAATATAACTAATCCTAATATGAGTAATGCTGAATATATAAAAAGAAAAGAAAATCTGTACATCAAGATGTAACGTGCTCGAATACAAACAAATTCGAAAATGACATGCATGCTAAAATGCCAGCCTCCGATCTAATTATCAAATTTTAATTCATTATTAATATATATTTATAATTAAATTACACTAATAAAATTTATAGCTTATTAAACAATTTAATTATTAATATAGACATACTAAGCCACGTTGACATTGCCTAGAATTTGATGATTACACCTTGTGGCAACAACATAAATCTCCCAGTCTATATAGGCAGACTAGTAAATACATTTTAATAAATTAATTATTAATACCATATGCATATACAACAACTGCAGTGCCTTGGACTCCTGTTAGCTAATGAACATGTATATGCACTCTCACTTCACTTCTGGACAATGAAACCAATGTAATATGCTACTAAAATCTTGCTCTTAAATATTATATTTTTTATTATTTGATCAACTCAACAAAGTGATCCTAAATCAATTCATGCTCATGTGCTAACTATTAGATGTTAAACTAGGTTGAATTTATAACAATTACTGTATTAATTAGACGAAGTATTGTAGTATGTTAATGCAGAGACTTATATAGAATAATCTAATTAACTAATATGCGGGCAAACATAACATTAGATTTTAATGGGAAAAAATACAAAGCTTGGTTCCCATGAATTAACACATCTAGGTGGTAATAAATAAATCTACTATCTACTATATCTACTGTGTCTATTATCTACTATCGACTATATATATAATGTGGCAACATGTCACATTTTATTCTAGAATATATTATCTTTTCACCCTTTGTAATTAATGTATATCAATTAATAGATCAATATTTAATTGTTCCATTTATATTTATTAACTATAACATTTTAATTGACTTACAATTAATAGTATCTAACTTATTATTACATATTAAATTTCACAAATTATATATTTAAATTTTTTATTTCATGACAAAAATGTAGACGTTATCGGTAATCGATTGAATTACAAAATCGTAATGTAAAATAATGCAGAACATATACTTACGAATAAGGTAATGAAAATAGATAGTCAGAGAAAAAAAATAAACATTTCGTCTATAAAAGATGATTACGACTTTAAGATAAATTACTTCAAAAAAAAAAACTGTAACGAATGATGTTGATAATGAGTTGGATATTTCAGAAAACATTTTGAGTAAAGATCAGAAACACTCGACTAACACTTCGAACACGAGAAAAGTAGATACTCCAATTGGACTGAACAACGAATACGAAAATGGTCCATTGTCAAAATTGTATTGTATACTAGAATGGGTTATGTTGTATTCTATTTTTTAATGATTATTATTGATACGAGATATAAGTCTGATCCTTTATAGGTATCGGTCCATATTAGATAAGCCCAATAACGAGGAGATCACTAAAATTAGATGACTTGCTCTAAAGATTAGGAGTATTGTTCTAACTAGAACTCTATTCAGAAAAGGTAGTGGATCCTAATAGAACTAAGTTGACTTGATTCTTTATAGATATAAAGATACGTAGGCACCTTGAGGGGATCCCGACACCCGAAATTCTAGAGACTCTCTTAGAATAAACTCTCAAGCTCAGTCTAAAACTCACTATATCTCCGTAAACGGCTATGGAAGTCTATAAAAGCTCTATACAAATACCCGTTATTATGATGCCCGTCCGTGATAAAAATCGGCATCAATATTTGGCGCCGTCTATGGGACTCGTATAGAGAAAATAAATAAATAAATCATGGATGCGATGACATTTAAAATGTTTTGACCGGTGAAAGGTACAATGGATGCCGGGAAAAGAATCTTCGACAATTTACGGCAAAGCACATGAATAAATATAATTAATGAATATTATTTTAATATATATTTGTAAAAAAATGAATGATAAAAACATATAATAAATAAATACTATTAAATTATGTAATTATAGGGAATTGAATACGGGTGAAATTAAAAAAATTAAAAAAGAAAAATAAATAAATGTAATTAAAAAGTTTTATTTAAATATAAACTTGTAAAGAATTGAATTATAAAAGTATATAACAAATAAACACTATTTAATTATGTGGTGAAATTAAAGAAATTAAATAAAATAAATAAATCTTGTATAATTATGTAGTTAAAAGGAATCGAACCTGAGTTAAGTGATAACCAAATTTTACTTTGGTATTTTGATACTATTATGTATCATTAAAACATGGTTTTGCATATTAACATAGAGTATAGATTATGCATAAAATACAAGTATACAACATACAAACTGAAGCAGCCACTTTTCGTTTTTTGAAAACTTTAATGTTAGCAAAATTATTTTACCTGGGTAACTTATCATCTTGTATCTATTCAATTTTACCGGCTGATTTTATGAAGTTGGCACACGTTAAACTGGTTTATGATTGTGGGTCTAAATTATATCCATAATATATCATATGCAATAAGAATTCGTTACTAATCTAGTATATGTAAATTTATGATGTAAATTAGTACTGAATACTCTAATTTATCATAAAAAAGTGAAAAGCCATTGACTGAGAGTCAATATATAGCATGATGATGCAAGGATGCTAGGTTCATCACAATTCTGTGAAACTCAAGGAAATTCAAAATAAAGTGATGACTTGTCTCAACACAACCAATTGGGATCCTCAAATAAGTCAAGGCTGTGTTATCAAGTGCTTGCAAAGTAAATAAAAAAGGACGTGCAGCAGCAGGGTTAAAATAGAACAATTTCTTTGGAAGCTCAAAGCAACAAAAAGCAAACTTCCAGCAAAATAAAAATAAAAATAAAAATGGAAGACTGGGAAAAGAGGTTGTTAACTTAGCCTCATTGTGGGGCCTGCTTGGGGTGCAAGTACAAGGATTGAAATAATCAAGTAAATGAAGTATCAGACATTCCAGAAAGAAAATCAAGCTCCGAGTTCCTCGTTTGTGAAAGAACTGCGCAAAGGTAATTAAAGGAGGCGTGTTATGTGATTACACCGTCTCCCACACTGAAGTTCAAAACTCGAGCATGGAGGTAACCAATATTGACAAAGACAAAAGCAAGCTGTTATGAGAAAGATATATATATCAACGGTATGCAAGAGCTTGTCGCAACAAATTAAAATGGAACAAGTAAGACACACCAGTTTGCAAAAGAAGCTCTATCTCGAATATGCAGAGCACATGTAGCTCGTATGAAAAGAGATCAGCTAGAGTTAGAAGTGAAGAAACAGAGAACAATTTGACAGAAGCACAAGCTTGCTGGGTCATGCTCATGCAAGTCCGAGGAACTAATTGATATTTATCTCACATATGATATGATTGGCCTTGTAGTATCAGAAACTATGAGAACCGGGAAAATCTAGTTCATAGGAAACCATACTTTGGGAAAGAGATTTAGGACAAAGTCTCAGAAGCAAACGTGCTAGAGCATAATTGCAGAAAACTGAAACCTTTTTACAGGTTTTGAGTTCATCTTCATTACAAATTTGCAGCACTAGAATCACATGGAGGTGGCCCAATAACTAGATTTTACTTGATACATGACTACCATGTAGAAAGTTTTTGCAGATTGTTACAATGAATAAGAGCCTGGTCATGGAGCTACATCAGAAATTTAGCAAATTAAAAATAGTGTTGCTGCCGCTAGTCTCCAAATAAGCATACACTGAATTAGGCTGCCGACTTGACATGTTTGTGCAAAATGATTTAAGAAATGGTGACGTGCATGGAATGGAAAAGGATCTGGAACACCTAGTGGTGCTGCAACTTCAGCAACATTGACAACTTCAGACCTTCAGCTTCAACAGCATCACTAGCTGGCAACATTTTATACAACATCGAATTCGCTGAAAACCATGCAACCAACAAAAATCAACCACAAGAAAAGAAAAGAAAGCTGTTGGAGAACCAGCAGGAGAAGTTAAAAAAGGGGTCACGACAACTTTTTGCTGGCAATTCAAGTACCATTCAAAGGAAAGGGACTTCTGCTAAAAGCAATTACCAAGAATCTAGAAAAAGAAAAAAGCGAAGGAAGAAGGAATAAAAAGAAGGCACCTTGCAAGAATTAAAAGTAAAAACGTGGCCTGCTAGAAAAGTTGCAATAAATTTAATAGCTTAAACATGCCAAGGAAGTGATATGCAAAATCAGTACAAAGGAAAATAAAAGTAGCAGAAGTCTTGAACAAGACATCTGGTGGTGTAACAGCTTTAACCTCCAGTTTGCAGTATTCCATGCACTGCAATATGAATCTGCTCGATAAAAGCAAGGTAAGTTTTTCTTTTTCTTGCACTTTTAAATTTATGTCATGCATAAAAGTAGGTATTATAATTATTCATGCCGACATATCTTGAAAAAATTACGTCTTCTGAGCTGAAATTCTCCAATTGGTAGCCAATATAAATAATATTACTCGTGAGGCTATCGTTTGAGAAAATGGAACAGCAACGGCAACGACGATCACTCGGGGACAATAAGTACCTTAACTTCCTGATCAGTTGATAAGGTACTTGGGGGACCAATTTGATCAAAAATGATCCGACCTAGACCAGTATCTTCTTACGAACCGTATGAACAAATCACTGCGGGGCCAAGATAACGCCAATATATATGAACCGAAAAACCGCTTTTGAGCTATGATGGTACATAAAAAGTCAGGTACTGGCAACCGGAAGATGATGAGTGATTGGTAAGAAAAGTCTTTAGACAATTTTTTTTTTAGCTACGGACGACCTCTGATCCGTACGCGAGCAGAGTTAATATTTCACATTTATATTTTAACATTTTTGTGGCTCGAAGAACAAGCTTTGAACTTACTCATGCCATAAGGCGGTATGATTAGTGGAAAGCTCTCGCTAATAATGTTAGCCCAAATTTGGTGCATGGGATTGACGAATCCAACTTCATCCGGTTAACCTTAAGTTGATACAAGTGACTCTTGTTATCTCATCTTTGATTTACACCGAGCTGAAGTTGATAAAGTGATTCCTGTAAATTGTAGTATTTTGAATTAGAATTTTTGGTTGAATTCTATGATCTAATCGGTTCTACTTGATTTTTATGTTTTGGGACTTGGTTCTTGGTATTGACTTTGGTCTCTCTATAATGTGTATGTGTTCATATGTAACTGAAATGAAATGGATTCTTGACTTGAAGTATATATACATGCTCACTTCAACTTCTCCTCATAAATTTTCCAAGTCTCACCTATTTAGCACATGAGTTTTTTTTTTTTGTCAAATTTGGCACATGAGTTTTAAGTTATATAAAACATCATTTTTTATACAGTAGGATAATTTAAAACTCATGTACCAAATACACATTTCCTCACATTACAATTATACACATTTGGTTTCATCACTCCCTTCTCCTTATTTATGTGTATTTACTAATGCAATTCTATATGTTTTAAATTCATAAATTCGATTATATATTCTAGATAACTATAATTAACTATACATAAGACTTTTATAATAACATGTAATAAGAAAAAAAACGAAAACTTTGTGGCATATGACAATGTGATAAGTGATTAGAACAAGTAAAGCTCTGAGAGAATGAATATAAGATGACATAAGAGACTGATAGATTTATCCAATCATGTTTACAGGAGAGTTTCCAAAACACTTTTCAAAATGACATATGTGGTGCTTCTTGATGTGTCAAGTACTTCCCCACTTTAAGGAAATTGTTGGGCCCAAGGCCCACCTACTGAGAAGGCCCATTAAAAGCCCAATTAGAGCCCTATAAATATACTTGTAGCTCCAACATTGTAAATGATTGGTTCATTAAATATATTATACTTTAACAATGGCGCTAGAAGGAGCTCTTACCTCCTAAAAAAAAAAAAAAGAAGGCAAACACATCAAAATCAAAAATTCAAAAACAAGTCAGGTTATCCATTATAGTAAACAGATCGAGACTTGGTAGTGTGTAAATCGACTCTAATTCTTCGTTTAAAACGAAGGATGGTCGATGACAACCAGGAAACGGACAAACAATCAGCTCCAAATACTCGAGATGTCGCGAGTGTTAAACGAACAACAAAATCCAGGGCTCCAATGGATCCTCAAGCGTTGTTCGCATCGCCTCCTGGTCCAAGCTTATCAGATCCGTTGAACGGATCTCGTAGATTGAAAAATGATTCTCGACAGCTGGTTCTAACACCTCAAGGGAAACATGTGCTTACGAGCGATGCTCGGTTGCATTTGGAGAAGATGAAGAAGCAAAGGCAAAACCAGGAGAGCCACGGGGAGCGTCCAGAACGCGTTGTTCTCGATGAGGAGCTTCGTCGTCTAGATGAAGAAAGGCAGATGTTAGCAGAGAAGGTTCGGAAGCAGAAAGAGATTATTAGATTGCAGAGAGAGCTCCATGAGGTGTCTGGGGGTCGTATCTCCTCCGAGTATCAAACAGAGAGCTACGAATCTTCGTGGAGGACATCTATGGGAAGTAAGTATTCTAAAATAGAGGTATCTTCCGACTCGTTTTCCTCAAGGGAATGAAGATATAAACGTGAGCAAAAGGAGTATTCGGACGAAGAGGATGAAGACTATGAGGAAGAAGAATCAAGTACGGCTGGCTTGTCAACAAAGGAGATATTAAAGTTCAAAGAGTTCATAAAATCCCACTCGGGAGAGGCTGAGGTCTCTTCGGAGAGTCCATTTGTTAAAAATATTGAAAAGGCTAAGGTAAATAGGGATCTCAAGGTTCCATCTATCGACCAGTTTGACGGCTCCACAGACCCCTATGACTTCGTCAACCTCTTTGATGGGAGAATGTCCTTTTTCGGACATAGCAGCGTAGCAAAGTGCCAGTTCTTTCCGACGTGCTTGAAGGGCACGGCCCTCATGTGGTTCAACAATTTACCAGCAATGTCAATAAAATCATGGGACAGTTTGAAAGAAAAATTTAAGTCAAGATTTTCTACAAACAAGAAAGGTAGGAAGTTGACGGCCTCTCTTGTAAACATTCGCCAAAGGTCAAATGAAAGTTTGAGAGAATACTTAAACCGATTTAGATATACTTGTAGCTCCAACATTGTAAAGGATTGGTTCATTAAATATATTATACTTTAACAGAAATCTTAACTGGGCTCTTTAAGTAATTAATCTCAGCAAAAATCAATTTAAAGGGACTATACCACCAACATTTTGCATGACAAACATTGTGGTTCTTGATTTTTCAAGTAAGTAAAAAGAACGGAGCTTGAAGTAAGAAGAATTCTCTACATATACACAAGTGTAGATTTATCAAGCAACAAGTTTAATGGAGATGTTCCAGATGTCATTGGCAAATTCAGATCACTACGGCTGATCAACCTATCTCATAACAGTCTCACCCTCATATCCCATCCTCGTTGGGAAACATGAGTCTCCATGTATCTTTAGATTTCTCTTCAAATCGAATGAAAGGTAAGATTCCTTGGCAATTGAGTACTTTAGAGTTTCTTTCGACCTTGAATCTTTCAACCAACAATCTTTCTGGGGAAATTCCACAAGGCAGGCATTTCGATACATTCGGTGAAGGTTCATTCCTAGGTAACTTGGCCCTGTGTGGAGCTCCACTGACATAGAAATGCAGAGATATTGATGAGCTTACAACACAAGAAGTTGACAACGATGTTTGGTTTGATTGGAAAGTGATCTTAATAGGGTATGGAAGTGGATTGATAGTTTGATAAGAACACTTAAATAGCAATTTTCTTACATTCATAAAATAATTGTTGAACTGATACAAAATTCTTCTGTTTCATTATGTTCCCTTCCATTATTAAGAAAATAAACATGCAACTTTATCAGCGTGAAGAATAGAAGTGACAAAAAACAAGTTTATCAATCGTCAAGAATGTTTAGATTATACGTAAGACAAACTCTATCAACGTGGAACACATTTCACATTTTCTGTCCACAGTAAGTGATAATTGTCATTCATTCCTTAGTCATTTTGTTCAATATGTAACTGAGCCTTCTCATTGAAAAGCTCAAATGTCTGTTTGGCTCAACTATATGGTTGCTCGAGCCTTCATGTGTTCTGACTGTAATCTGTGTGTTAAACGATTGCTTTAATTGTATCATTTGTGGTTCATGTTGAGGGCACCAATGTTGATGCAGCTGAAAGATCACTCCACTGAAGGGTTATTGACCTTTTGGCCCTTCAAGTTTACACACTTATACCCATAAAGTCCTAATGTTTAAACTCGTTCCTTTTTGCCACGCCAACTTCACAAATGTACCTCTCGGCCACTTTACCGCGTCAGAGTACATATCGGGTAAAAAAAGGTCATAGAACTGAGGGATAGAACAGACATTTCACAAGCTGATATTAACATAATAATAATTAAAATTTTCATTAATTTCAACCCCGCCGGCCTACAATAATAATTAAAATCTACAACCCATCTCCTACCTTCCCCTTTCCCGTTCACCACCGCCTCATCACCTTTTTCATCCATCTCGCACCACCAAACCACCCACTTCTTCTCTTCCAACCACCACACCGCACCTCTTCCGTTCACTCTCTCCTCTCCCTTCCGACTGCTACTGCTTCCTCACCTCTCCTTCCTCCACCCATTACCTCGCCTCGCCGCCTGCAACAACCCACCCTTCAATTCAAACCCACCATCTCCGCCTCCACCCATCTCCCTCTGCCACCAAGCCGCCGCTTCTCCTCTCCCCTCGACCCATCTCCTTTGAACACCACCGTCTCACAACCCATCGCAGTTCCTCCATCACCGACCTGCCTCTTTCAACATTCAACACTACCAACAGCAGCCTACCACCCCTCTATTCTTCCCCCATTTCTGTTAACCTCCTCTATTCTTCACCTTTCCCCTTTAATTCCCCAACCGCCTCCCTCCTCTTTCCTCCATTCTCTACAAACCGCTGCTCCTTCAACATCCCCTTCCCTTTTGCCCCTCCTCAACATAGACTCCGTTCACCCCTTTTGCTCCGACCAACATCCCGCCTCATCTACTTCCTCAACAGCCCCACCCACCTTTTCTCCCTCACACCTCCGCACTTCATAATTCAATTCAAACAAATAGAATTTGTGTTGAGGCTTGACGTTGAGAGAGCAAGATAGAGCTTGGTTTTTCTCTGGGCTTTAATAAAATCGGCACGTTGGTGGTTGTTGAACGGAGACAGGCGGCGAACGGAGGTGGTGACTGGTGAGAGAGGCGATGGGAAAGAAATGGAGTGAGGAAGAGAAAGAAAATGGGGGAAAAGAAAATGAGAAACAGAAATTTAATTAATTTTAATTAAACTCGATTAATAATTAATTAATTCAATTAAATTAGGTGAAATGTCTGTTTTACCCCTACCGATATAACCCGATATGTCCATCTAACCCGGTATAGGGCAAAAAGGTATATTTGTGAAGTTGGCGTGGCAAAAAGGAACGAATTTAAACGTTAGGGCTTTATGGGTATAAGTGTGTAAACTTGAAGGGCCAAAAGGTCAATAACCCCTCCACTGAATTAAACCCATTTTACACAATCATGAAAACCGGCTAAATTGACTATCCAAATTCTACTTTATGTTTCACATGTAATTCTGAGTTAAGTAAGAGCCCCACTTCCATGTCACAACATGTAAAAAATAGATTACCATCATGATAAGTCATTTTCCTAAAACCAAAATTTTAAGATTTTATGAGAATCGGTAATTTATCAAAAAAATCCATCTTAATTCTTAATGAACAAAATCCATAAAGTACTTGAAATTTAATTTATAACAATTAGCATTACGGAGAACGTATCACGAAATAATTAAATCACCCATGAGAAGTGTTTTTTTGAACCATCTTGCCTTTACAATTTCAATTATTTTTGCAATACTTTGAAGGCATCCAGTGGAGCAGAAATGAGCTGCCTTCTTCAAACTGACTTAGTCTTCTAATACAACCATACAAGATCAATGTGAAGAATCTGTAATGATGCATTATACTTGCTTGACTTGACGAGTTGATATGTGACCATATTTATATGGAATTTGCTTGACTTGACTGGACGATATGTAATGATGCGTTGAATTTGCTTGAGTTGACGATTGTAAACTTGCTTCTCTACCTATATTTTTTCAGGAATAGTGAGTAATATTAGAAATAAGAAAATAATATTATGCAGGCAACTTGATAATATATTCTGCGTAAACACGCGTGGTCCTTCAGCAATCATTCACTGAGGAAGAAAAATCAAAGTCAGTCAACTAATCTGCTTCGCTGCATTTTCCTCAATTGAGTATTGATTTTCTTCTATACCATTGCGTGTCTGAAGAAATCCCAATATAAATAAATAAACAAGTAAAGCAGCCAAAACATATAAAGAAATGGCTGGACTTTACAAGTCTCTTGCTCTACTCATATTGTTTCATGTTCTTTTCATATCCGTACTTGCACTCTATGTAAAATCATCATCAACAACTGAGGCAGAAGCTCTTGTCAAATGGAAGAACACTTTATTTAAATCTTCTTATATCCATTCTTGGTCCCTAAACAATTCCAAAAATCTTTGTAACTGGATTGGCATTACCTGCAATACTGCAGGAACAGTTTCAGAGCTCAGCATTTCCCCAGAGTTCCAGATTAGACTCTCTGGAACACTTGCTCACTTCAACTTCTCCTCATTTCCTAGTCTCATTTATTTGAACCTGAGGTTTAACGACTTATCAGGTAGTATACCAGTAGATATTGGAAAGGCAACACAACTTCAGCACTTGGATCTCTACGGCAACAAACTTAATGATAACAATCTTTTACCGAGTCCTAACTTAAATAAAGTTGTATAAAAATATTCTCTCAGATACTACCAAGCGTGATATCAGCTACATAATCTTCAAGTTGTTAATTTGTTTAATGATTCATTTGCAGGAAACATTCCTTCTTCTATTGGTCAACTCACGGAGCTTCAAACACTCGATCTCGGTGATAATAATTTGAACTCTAGTATTCCTCCAGAGCTTGGATTGTGTACCAAGCTCAATTTCTTGTCTCTAGATTCTAATTCTCTTACAGGGCATCTGCCTTACTCCTTTACAAATCTCACACGGATTTTTGCACTATACCTAACTAATAATCATCTTTCCGGTGAGCTCTTGCCTCATATCTTCACCAACTGGACTGAGTTAACATTTCTGGATATGAGAAATAATAACTTGAGCGGTAGTATTCCTTCTGAAATTGGTATGTTGACAAATATTGAATTCCTCCATCTGAGTGGTAATGATCTTAAATGAACAATTCCCAGAGAGATAGGGAACTTGAAACAACTCGTTGTGTTAGATATGTCAAGAAACCATCTAGAAGGTTCAATTCCAGCAACAATCGGGAACCTCACCAATTTGAGATCCTTACATTTGGACTTCAATAATCTTGGTGGAACTATTCCACCTGAGATTGGGAACTTAACACGGTTCTACGTCCTTGGTCTCAGCAACAATCAATTGAATGGAACTATTCCACCTGATATTTGGAACTTAACAACGCTGAGTTATATTTCTCTCAACAACAACCAATTGAATGGAACTATACCACCTCAGATTGGGAACTTGACAATCTTCCATCTTGATCTCAGTAATAACCAATTGAATGGAGAGCTACCTGATTGGGTTTCTCATTTACCTAACTTGGATATACTTAACATTTCTTCCAATAGGTTTTCTGGCATCATTTCTAGTGACTTTGGAAAGTATACTCCCCGCTTGTCTACCATGGATTTGTCAAAGAATAACTTTTCCGGTAAGCTTTACAATTTGTTCAGCTGTTTGCATCCTTTTTACTTTCAGTTGTGTTTATTTACACTACTTGTCGACTTTTTACTACTCTTGTTTTGTTTTTCTTTAAAATTTAAGTTCCCAATATATTTTTTTACACTTTTTTTTTAAAAATGATGTCTTATAGGAGTACAACTTAAAACACTTATCCCAATTCCCAAATAGAAATTTTTTCTTTTTCTTTAATTAGAAAAATAATTTTATCTTTAAAAATGACTTTACCAGGATCCATTTTCGCTTCATCGCTCCATTCTTCTTGTTTTATAAATGCATTTCAATATATTTTAAATTCATAAATTAAAATTGTATTTATTTCACATTATAGCAAAATCATAACTATACGCAAGACTTATCTATCTATACTATACTTATAATAAGCAAAACAATATATATTTGGTTAGTTGGTTGGTTGATTTGTTAAGGCCGCATTCCTAAAAATAACAAGTTAAAAAAATTGTATCAAAAATATTAATTTATTTATTATAGACAACAAAATTTACCAATAAGACATAAAAATATACTTTTAAAAATTAAAATATGTGTTAAAAATTACAAATTTAGTTAAATTATACATAATTTGTTAAAAATAAAAATCACATGTTTTATAGAATTATAAAGAATTTAAGTTATATCTCGATTAGAATCATGCTCACATAAACTTCTTACTCCGATTCTTTCTTCTACGAATTTAGGTTATACTAAATAATTTTTAAAAAATATCTATTGAATTCTTAAGATATTATTTACCAATAAGGCACAAAGAAATATTTTTAAAAATTAAAAAATGTGTTAAAAATTCCAAACTCAGTTAAATAATATAAAATTTATTAAAACTAAAAAATTCACATGTTTTACGGAATTAAGAACATTTTCACTTATATCCCAATTAGAATCATCGTCCGCAAACACTTTTTCATACGATTATTTCTTCTACGATTTTAGATTATGCTAATTAGTTTTTAAAAAATATCTATTGAATTCTTAAGATATTTAACGATAAATTTAAAAATAACATTAAATTAATGATATTTATTTATGTCATGAAATTAAGTATAGAACATATGTAAACTTAAAATTAATAATAAAATTTATTAAAATAAATTAACAGTTTATATTAATTCACAATAATTATATATGGTGGTTATATGGTTGGTTGGTTGATTAACGCCTTCCAAAACAATTGTTAACACCGAAAACACCTTCCTAAAAATAACAAGTTAAAAAAATGTATTAAAAATATTAATTTATTTATTATAAACAACAAAATTTACCAATAAGGCACAAAAATATATTTTTAAAAATTAAAAAACGTGTTAAAAAAACCAAATTCAGTTAAATTATATATAATTTATTAAAAATAAAAACCACACGTTTTATAGATTTTCAAACGTTTTCAGTTATATTCCGATTAGAATCATCGTCTACACACACTTCTTTCTACGATTTGTTCTTCTACGATTTTAGGTTATAATAAATAATTTTAAAAAAAATATCTATTGAATTCTTAAAATAACTATCAATAAATTTAAAATTAATAATCAATTAATGATATTTAATTATGTCATGAAGTTAAGTATAGAATATATGTAAATTCAAAAATAATAATAAAATTATTTAAATGAAAATTTTATATTAAATCAAAGAATTAATATATTAATTCACAATAATAATATATGATAGCCCGTGCTTTGCACGGGTTATGGGCTAGTTCTATTATATAATATCCGAAATATTAAAAAATTAGTTGGTCGGTCGGTACCTGTTAATTTTACTTATTTTACTCTTACTTAACGGTACATGTTATTTTTACTTAATTATTTATAGTTACTAATAACTAATAAATTTTTTTTTCAGGTAAGACATGTTACCTTTTCTATTTTTTAAAAACTAATCAATTTCCTTTTTTACGTAAAAAAGATTATCTTTTATATTTTATCTAGCTAATTTTTTTTTCTTTTTCTAAAAACACTATGAGCAATTCTATTTAATAAAATAAAATATTATATTTAATAATAATTAACCAATTACATTTTTCAACTAAAATATGTTACCTTTTTATTTATTTTTTATTTTTTCCAATAAAACCTATCGAGGTACTTTTCTTTATGTAAAATAAAATAATAATATTGTAATAACTAATAACTAAACGATTACGTTTTTCAGCTAAAACATATCATTTTTTTTTAATATTTTCAAACTAAAATTCATCATATCACGGACAACATATATGTAATTATTATCGGATCATATTATTTAAATTTTAAGCCTACAAAATTCATGTATTAAATTTTTTAATTCAAATTAAAAAAAAATTCTATTATATGAAATAACATCCGTGCATAATAACATGTAATAACAAAATTTTGTGACTACTTTAAGTAGTAGCATGTGATATACGGATATGTAATAATTTGTTTAAAAAGAAAAAAGAAAAAAAAGTGTAATGTTTGAGAATATATTATTAGACAATTTGTCAATACATGGAAACAATGATTTTTTATTATTATTTTAAACATGCAAATTTGGGAGACTATGTTGGCCTAGATCAGTTTACATAGACTGATAGATTTTAATATTTGTAAAAAAATAAAATAAAGTTATATATATATATATATATATATATATGTAATTACAAAATATAGTTGTGAGATAATGAATATAAGATGACATAAGAGAATGATAAATTTATCTTCATCTCTTTTATGAATGACATTTTAGGAGAACTCCCTGTAACACTTTGCAAAGCGACATCTCTTTACCTTCTCGATTTGTCAAGTAATGGATTAAGTGGTTCACTTCCTGTAACACTTTGCAAAGCGACGTCTCTTTACCTTCTCGATTTGTCAAGTAATGGATTAAATGGTTCACTTCCACGCTGTTTAGAAAGTCCTAACCTTACTCTCCGAGTAATCAATCTCAGCAAGAATCAATTTAAAGGGATGATACCACCGACACTTTGCATGAAAGGCATGTTGGTTCTTGATTTGTCAAGTAACATGTTAAGCGGTGCACTTCCAGATTGTTTGTTCACAAATAGGAGCATTAACCTTAATATACTTGATCTTCATGATAATCAACTTCAAGGGACAATACCACAAACCATTGCAAACTCATGCCAACTGACCACTTTCAACATCAACAACAATCACATGGAAGGATCAATACCCCCGGCCTTGGTCAATTGTAAGCAATTACAGATTCTAGATTTTGGAAACAACAAAATAAAGGATTCTTTTCCATCATGGCTAGTTGCTCTTCCAGAGCTACAAATTCTTGTCTTGCGGTCAAACAGATTTCATGGTAACTTAATTGTTAAAAAGATGGAACATCAATTTCCCAAACTACGCATCATGGATCTCTCCCACAATCAATTCAATGGTAATCTACCAATCAATTTTTTTGATAATTTCAAACTCATGGCAAATTCTGATCAAAACATGGGTTTGAATACAACGAATACAGGTATGCAAGGTTCATATTATGAAGCTTCCGTTTCGTTAATCATTAAAGGAAAGGAGCTTGAAGTAAAAAAAATTCTCAATATTTACACAAGTATAGATCTATCCAGCAACAAGTTCGATGGTGGAGTTCCACAGGTCATCGGAGAACTTAAATCACTCCGATTGCTCAACCTCTCACACAACAGCCTTACAGCCCATATACCATCTCTAAGAAATATGAGCCTTCTTGAATCTTTAGATTTGTCTTCAAACCAATTGACCGACAACATTTCATAGCAATTCACTGGTCTGACATTTCTTTCAACCTTGAACCTTTCAGAAAACTATCTTTCTGGAGCTATTCCACAGGGAAGCCAATTTGACACATTCAGTAATGATTCATTTTTGGGTAACTTGGACTTGTGTGGAGTCCCTTTGACAAAGAAATGTAAAGATGATGAGTTGCTAGCACAAGAAGTTGATGATAATGTTGACGTTGATTGGTTTGATTGGCAAATGATCCTAATAGGATATGGGAGTGGATTGGTATGTGGATTGTCCACAGTATATATTGTTTTCACAATTTTAAAGCCTCTCCGATTTGTGATATTCATTGAGAGAGCTCAGCAAAAGTTGATCCGTAGATATGCATGAAGAACTCTTGAGCAAAAGTGTGAGAGCAAGTATAGAATTTATGGAAACCGTGGAATTATAACCAAGTACATAGGTTTGATGAAACCCTTGAACATTAAAAATGTGATTAGGAAGAGTGCATTCCTCATAGTTGTAATAGAGCTGATATGATTTGTGATATTCATTGAAAGAGATCAGCAAAAGTTAATAAGAAAATACAACAAGCGACTTTGATGAAAAATTGTTGCACTGAAATAAAAGAATTATGTTTCAGTATGTTTTCTACCAGCATAAAAACATAATCATGCACTTCTATTAGCGTGAAGAAAAGAAGAGACAAAATATTGGGGAGGAGAAGTATTAGAATTATCCTAATTTACAGGTAAATAGGTATATTTCTTGATTACGTTTGTACAAATTTGAGGATGTTCAGAGTTTTTCATTTCTATCTTATTCAATTCATTTCGACTAAACTGAGCATGACTCTTTTTCTGTTGCTAAATTTGTATCATCATGTACAAGAATGATAAATACCATGTCCAACATTAAAGATATAAAAGACAAATTGCAGTTCTCATTGTATTAATGATAAAATCCATCCATGATCCATATCACCTTAGCTGCCGTTTATTACGATAAAATCACCGTATACAAATGATCTATCTAAAAGTTTCTTCTAGATGCAATAAGCAATTGAATAGATAGATAGTAAGCATAGGATTAACTCACACTGCACTCGGAAATACACTTCCATCGATAACAAATAAGCCTTTTGCTTCCCAACTCTCCCCATTCTCATCAACTGCACTTCCTCACTAGAACCCATTTTGCAACTCCCCATTTGATGTGCAGATGCATATACAGTCCAATGGTCTTCATTGGACTTTGGCCCTCCAACTGCTGTCATACCATCCAAGAATTCCACATCTTTACTCCTAATCCCTTCACAATTCATTCTTTGTCTATCATTGCAAAAAGTGCCCACTTCAACAGCACCTGCTTCAATCGTACGTGATACTCAAGACTCGTCTTAGTCTGTGTTTAAGATTTTCTTCGTCGCGCTTATAAATATCATAAGAAACTCTGCCTTCTGATTTCACTACCATATGAAAAGATTTGGGGACAAAACAGATTTAATATAATGCTAAATAAAAAGGAAAGAGAATCTGTACATCAAGATATAACGTGCTCGAATACTAACAAATTCGAAAATGACATGCTAAACTCCCAGCCTCCGATCTAATTAGCAAATTACAATTCATTATTAATATATATTTATAATTATATTACACTAATAAAATTTATAGCTTATTGAACAATTTAATTATTAATATAGACATACTAAACCACGTTGACATTGCCTAGAATTTGATGATTACACCTTGTGGCAACATCATAAATCTCCCAGTCTATATAGGCAGACCAGTAAATGCATTTTAATAAATTAATTATTAATACCATATGCATATACTGTAAAACATTATGATTATGAAGAAAAGAAAGAAGTTTTCATTAACTTGGATCTAAACAATACATGATCAACTAGTATTTATACTAGTACAAAAGCTAACACACACAAGAACAACACATATGGGGAGCACATGATGCCAGCACCATTACCACTAAACTACTAAACATGGATGCCAACTTATACATGTTTCTTATGATCATCATGGACGACATTATCATCGTGGGTAGCATCAATGATAATATTGGTCGCCACTTCAACTGACTTCTAGGCTTGGAAGCCACTTCAAGTGGCTTCTACTGTAGTATGTTCTTTATTCTTTACATCCCCCCTCAAGTTAGGAGTTTGATATGTTAAATTACGTCTAACCGCAAGCGCACGGTATCAATTGTAGTAGATACTAGCAAATACGGGTCGAATCCTCAAGGAGACAGTTTCAATTTCAATTCAACTATTATCAATTGCTTCTAGTCACAAACGATTGTTGGAGAATTGTATTAACTACTAAAACAAATTTAACAAAGGTTTTAAATCAATTAATTAAAGGATCTAGGGCAATTCAGGTTCACCATGTTTACACCAAACAAATCACAAAAGTATAGCTTTTCAATGGGATTAAGTAATTAAAGCAATGGTTAATCTTTTTCAAGCATTAACACTCTCAGAATATCTAATGATGTTTTCACACTCACCTTCAATTCCGCTAATTGTATGTAAGCCTCTAGTAGTAAAATCTTTCGATCTATTACTCATATTGCAATGAATTAATCCGTGATATTGCGCAATTACACAAATTAAGAATTATAACATATCAATCAGAATTACTTTCTACCCATCAATTTACTAATCAAATTAAGCCCAAATCATGGTGCAAACATGGCTCCCCTTAATACCCTAGAATTAAACTACTCACTCATACTAGAAGTAAAAGCGATAAGAATAATGAAAGAAGCCATGTAAAACATATATTAATAAAACAAGAGAATAAAGAATACCTCAAACTTTGTATTAACGAAGAACAATGAAGATCCAAATTAAACCAAGTGCTTACAAAAGAAGAGATGAAGAGAGCAAAAACCAAAACCCTAGCTTTTTAACAAGTAAAAGTATACGTATCTTTGTCTATCCCTCCCTCTATTTTCACGTCCCTCCTCTTTTATAATAAAACTCATTAATAAAATCTGATCTCTATCTCCTAATAAAAGTATTTTTAATATCCTAATCAATTTACAAAAAGATATCCATAATTAAATAGGATTTTCTTGTAAAATTCGTCACTTATTTTTCTCCTCTATTTCTTGGCTCTTCCAGTTGGATTTTGCTTACTGGACCACCTCTGAATTAAAGATAATTCCCTAAGCTTCGCGTGGACAGTAAGATCGTCAAATTCTGACTTCTGAAACTCAAGATATGGCCCAGACAGTGCAGGCACCCCGTGTAGCCCAATAATACGAATTTTCTCCTATTTTATCTCCAAAATAGCTCTTTTTGCTCCAAATCCTTCCAAGTCATGAATTCTTTATTTCCTATAATAAAACAATAAAATCTATTAAATAAAAATCCAAATCAATGCAAAACACAATAAATATGAGAATAAAATCATCTAAAATATATATAAAATATATTCTATCAAACATCCCCACACTAAGCATTTGCACGTCCTCGGGCAAATAAGTGAAATAAAAACTAAGTCCTAACAAACATCACTTTCGTAGATGACACGATTGCATTGAGCATATGCAACAAGCCGTTAAACCCCTAGGCAGCCCTAGTAGGACGAGTGTTGTCTCGTGAGGGTTTATAGTGAATGTACCCACAAAATTCATCCAACCATGCAAAAGATCAATGCTAACACAACACCACACACACAAGTCCTCTCATGCCACATCAACTTAAGAATCAAAGTAAACATACGATGTCTTGGTGTCGAAAGTGCAAGTATTCACGTAGTCTACTCAACCAACATGCCGAAGGTCATAAAAATTCATGTCAAGTGTAAAAATCGTTGGTAATCATGCTAACCCCACAAGAAATACATCTTTAAGTCTAAACCTGGGATCTCCTATGCCAAAACAAGTAATAACTCACCTTTCACTCAAAAACGAATATTCACTCAAGAACAAGGTTAAGTGTATCACTCAATTCCAACAAAATCATAAACACAACTTGACACTCTCAATCAATCTCACTCTCAACACAACATACATCACTGATGACAATCAAAAGGTCTTTATTCGGGTTGTAGCGTGGGCTAGGGACCAGGTATGTCAAGTAAAGCTAAAACAGGTTAATGTCAAAAGCTAGTACCCAACAATAATCATTATCCAATTCCCTTTCTATTAAAACAAATACTTCCCCACACTTGGATTTTTCAATAACCCTTACATAATAACTTGACTAGTCGAATGAAGAAGGATCATACAAACATAAGAATGCTCTCAAATTTATTCATTTTTTTTCTTTTTTTTCTATTTTTTTTTCTTTTTTTTTCTGAGAGCTAAGGAATAAGCACAATGATCCATAGATATTATTATGAATTTCGACTAGTAAGCATCAACCCAAAATCAATATTCCCCAAAAGTATGATCATCAATAACCCCCTCTTTTATGAACACCTTATTACTCTCTTAAGCACGATACTAGCCTTTGACAATTTAGGTTAAAATTCAATGTAAGGCCAATAGAATAAAAAGGATAATGGCAAGTAATGTAGTGTGTCACCGAAAAAATAGGATTAAGCTCAAAGGGTTAACTAAATGATCATGTATAAATGGTGTGGAAATATGGGAAATACGAGGTTATACCTAATTGCCTTTATCATCTCATCATCAAGTAATGTCATGCATTTCAAGAAAGATCTCAAGTAAGTGCTAGCAATGTAAACAACATGTGGACACTCAAGCAAACGAAAAATCATGCAAAAGATATGCATATAGGCTCAAAACTCACTTGGTGTGACAAAACATAATCAATCCCAAGTAACAAGACTCTCTAACGCACCTACTTGTACTCAAAGCATGAAAACCAAGTCATCTTGCACATATTCATGTCATTCTAATCACTTACAACATCCAATTAAGTCTACCAGCTTCAACTTGCTAGTGTAAGTGTGTGCACAAGAACAAAGCACGTCACTTCTCATACAAAAGCGTCAATAAACACAAGAATTCTACGCATGCATGGGTGTATCAAGCAAAATACAACAATTAATCAAATTGCATGGCTAGAATTATTTTTGGTATTTTTAAATTTTTAAAATTTTTTTTTTTTTTTAACATTGAGAACCCTTCCCCACACTTAAGCGGTTCATTGTCCCCAATGAACTAATGAACAAGATACAAAACTATAACTAAAAACAAAATAAAACTACACTAAAAAGAAAAGAAAGAAAACTCCCCTGGAATCAAGGTGTCGGGTGTGAAAACCAAAACCCCACTCAACAATAGCTTCACCAACATCCACCAAGAAATATCCCACCAAAAACCACCAAGCAATATCACTCCAAAAATACCCAATTAACAAGAATATTACAAAACCCCCAATTTACAAGAACACAAATTCGTAATAAAAAAATAAAATATAGAAGAGATATCCCAACTACGAATCAAAGAGGTGAACTTGTACTAATTTTCCCCCAAACTTGAAATTTTAGAGATGTAGAGAAGGAAAATAATAAATTGGGTGTGTATGTATGGGTATATATAGACAATGGAGTGATAGGATGAATATAAAAATTTTAATGTGAAAAGGAAAAATTTTGGGTGGGATTTGGAATTTGATATAGGATAGAAATAGGATTTAGGGATTAAAAAGAAATAAAAATAAAAATAATAATAATAATAATATTAATATTAATAATAAAAAAATAATAATAATAAATATAGGTTTAGAATTTTTTTGAAGAAAAGATGGAGGTTTTTGGAATTGAAATAGGAAAAGAATTAGGTAAAATAGGGGTATAAATAGAATGGGAGTGGAAAAAGTTTTTTTTTTATATATATATAAACGTACACAGGTGAACCAGGTGAACAACAACAATCACCTCACTGTAAGCCGCGGAACCTGCCGCGCGTGGGAAGCAATCTGCGCCAAGACCAGTTGCGCAGGCGCAAGCTGCGTGACTCCCCCGCAAACTGCCTCTCCTCCAGTAACGCAGGCGCAACCTGCGTTACACACCCGCAAACTGCCCCACTTGCAGAAACGCAGGGGCAACCTGCGTTACACACCAAATTTCGATTTTTTTTTTTCTTCACAGCAAGGCTTTTTTTTTCTTTCTACAACAAGGCTTGGGTTGCCTCCCAAGAAGCACTTTTGTTTAACGTCGTTGGCTCGACTCAGCTGGTTCAGATCTCCGTGGAGGGGTTGTCAAGATAAATCACTTCCATCTTTCCTACGAATGCACCATCCACATATAATTTAAGGCGTTGACCGTTGACCTTAAATTTCCTTCCATCCGGTGCCATAACTTCAATAGCACCATAAAATGTGACATCGGTGACGGTAAAAGGTCCAGACCATCTTGATCTGAGCTTCCCTGGAAAAAGTCGAAGTCTGGAATTGAACAACAACACCTTGTCACCAACCTGAAAATCTTTTCTCTGAATCATCTTGTCATGCATCTTCTTCGTTCTCTCCTTGTAAAGCCGAGAATTGTCATAAGCATCAAATCGAAGCTCATCTAACTCATTAAGTTGAAGAAGTCTTGCTTGCCCCGCAGCCTTCAAATCCATGTTGAGTTCTTTTATAGCCCAAAAAGCGCGATGTTCCAATTCCACTGGCAAGTGACATGCTTTACCATAAACCAACCGATAAGGAGTGGTTCCTATAGGTGTTTTGTACGCCGTACGATAAGCCCACAAAGCATCATCTAACTTCAAGTACCAATCTTTCCTTGACTTTGCAACCATCTTCTCCAAAATGCTTTTAATTTGACGATTAGAAACCTCCACTTGGCCGCTTGTTTGAGGGTGATATGCAAGAGCAACCTTGTGAGTAACGCCATATTTCTTCAATAAAGTTTCGAACTGTCGATGGCGAAAATGAGAACCACCATCACTTATCACCGTTCTAGGAACTCCAAAACGAGGGAAGATGATATTCTTGAAAAGCTTCATAACCACCTTGGAATCATTGGTTACCGATCCAACTGCTTCAACCCACTTGGACACATAATCGACAGCAACTAAGATGTATCTCATCCCACAAGAACTTGGGAAAGGTCCCATAAAATCAACACCCCATACATCAAATATCTCGACCTCAAGAATACCGGTTTGAGGCATCTCATGGCGTTTAGAAATATTACCCGTCCTTTGACATGCATCACACGCCAAACAGAAAGCACGAGCATCCTTAAATAAAGACGGCCAAAAGAACCCGGATTGCAGTACCTTAGCAGCAGTTTTTGAAGGACCATGGTGGCCTCCACATGCGAGAGAATGACAATGCTTGAGAATGTCATGTACTTCGAACTCAGGGACACATCTACGAAAGATTCCATCAGCACACTTGCGATACAAGAAAGGGTCATCCCAAAAATATTGTTTAGCATCATGATAAAACCTCTTTCTTTGCTGATAAGTCAATTCTGGAGGGTGAGATCCACTAACACAGAAATTTGCAAAATCTGCATACCATGGAGTTTGAGTAGCAATCGAAAACAAGTGATCATCTGGAAAAGAATCGTCAATAAGAGTGTTTGACGCAATATCTGATTTGAAACGCAACCATGAGAGATGATCCGCAACCACATTCTCAGCACCCTTCTTGTCTTTGATTTCCAAGTCAAATTCTTGGAGTAACAGAATCCAACGAATAAGCCTTGGCTTTGCTTCTTTCTTCGCCAACAGATACTTAAGTGCCGAATGATCAGTGTGAACAATGACCTTGGAGCCAATGAGATATGCTCGGAATTTGTCAAGAGCGTAGACCACAGCTAGAAGTTCTTTCTCAGTCGTAGCATAATTAACTTGAGCTTCATCCAAGGTTTTACTTGCATAGTAGATGGCGTGCAATACCTTGTCTTTCCTTTGACCGAGAACTGCTCCAACTGCATAATCACTTGCATCACACATGATTTCAAATGGAAGATTCCAATCTGGAGATTGAATGATGGGTGCACTTATCAAGGCTTCCTTAATCCTGTTAAAAGACTCCAAACAAGCATCAGTAAACACAAAGGTGGCATCCTTAAGCAACAATTGAGTGAGGGGTTTTGCAATTTTTGAAAAATCTTTTGTAAAACGATGATAAAAACCTGCATGGCCAAGGAAACTCCTCACTCCCTTGACATTAACAGGAGGAGGAAGTTTCTCAATCACCTCAATTTTTGCTTTGTCAACCTGGATGCCACGTTCAGAAATCAAATGACCAAGTACCACTCCTTCATTGACCATGAAGTGGCACTTTTCCCAATTCAAAACCAAATTCACCTCTTCACAACGTTTAAGCACTTTAGAAAGATTATGCAGACATACATCAAAATCAGACCCATAAACACTGAAATCATCCATAAATACTTCCATGATAGACTCTATGAAATCAGAAAATATGGCAGTCATGCAACGCTGAAAAGTAGCAGGGGCATTACACAAACCAAAAGGCACTCTACGATATGCAAAGGTACCATATGGGCAAGTAAATGTAGTCTTTTCTTGGTCATCAGGATGTATAGGGATCTGAAAGAACCTTGAATATCCGTCTAAATAGCAAAAGTACTTATGCTTAGCAAGTCTTTCTAACATCTGATCAATAAAAGGGAGAGGGTAATGGTCTTTTCTAGTAGCAGTGTTTAACTTACGGTAATCAATGCACATTCGCCAACCGGTGACAATTCGAGTGGGAATTAATTCATCTTTATCATTTTTAATTACCGTTGTTCCTCCTTTCTTAGGGACTACCTGAACTGGGCTTACCCATTTAGAATCAGAAATTGGGTAAATGATGCCCGCATCTAACAATTTCAAAACTTCTTTTTTAACAACCTCTTGCATGTTAGGGTTCAAGCGACGTTGTCCCTGTATGCAAGGCTTATGGTCATCATCTAAGTGAATTCTATGCATGCAAAAGTCTGGGCTAATCCCCGTGAGATCATCAATACTATACCCAATAGCTTTTCTATGTGCATGCAAAACAGTAAGAAGCTTAAAAACCTGGTTATCATCAAGACTAGAGCTAACAATCACAGGACAAGTCTTTTCATCATCAAGAAACACATATTTAAGATTAGATGGCAAAGACTTTAACTCTAACTTGTTTACCTGAGGTTCACCACAAGAAGTGACAGTGTTGGTTACCTCACAATTCGGATCAGCTGCACCATCCAACTCAAGAATCAATGAATCGACTTCAGCATGTCCTTCCCCTTCTGAAGCTTCAAGCATGAGCACTGCTTCCAATGCATCATTCAATAAAATCTGAGGTGTCTCATCTCGAACAATTCCATCTATAACATCAATCCTGCAGCAAGTATTCTCAAGCAAAGGGGATTTAAGAGCAGAGGTTAGAGTAAAAGTAATTTTATCATCACCAACGCTCAATGTGAGAGTCCCACTTTTAACATCAATTACAGCACCTGCAGTACAAAGAAATGGTCTACCCAAAATAATAGGTATTTGGCTGTCCTCTTCCATATCTAGAACTACAAAGTCTACAGGAATATAGAATTTTCCAACCCTAACAGGCACATCCTCTAAAATTCCAAGGGGATATTTTATTGAACGGTCTGCCATTTGCAAAGTCATCTGTGTACATTTTAATTCTCCCATATTTAGTTTTTGAAAAACCGAGAGAGGCATGACTGAGACACTAGCGCCTAAATCACATAAAGATTTATCAATGAACAATGCACCTAAATGACACGGGATCGAAAAACTACCAGGATCTTTAAGCTTAGGTGGAGACTTATTTTGTAAAACAGCACTACACTCTTCAGTAAAAGCTACTGTCTCTACCTCACCAAAAGACCTTTTCTTAGTGAGAATATCCTTAAGAAACTTTGCATATGATGGAACTTGAGAAATTAAATCAGTGAAAGGAACTGTTACCTCAAGATTCTTGACAAGTGTCATGAACTTACCAAACTGCTGATCCACCTTAGTTCTGTTCATCCTGCTAGGGAATGGGAGCTTTGGCACAAATGGTGGAGGAGTAACTGCAGTCTTCTTTTTGTCCTTTTTCTTGCTTTCCTTAGTTTCATCTTCGTTTGTATCTTCCACAACTTTCTCTACCTTGTCTTCCTCAGAATTCTTTTCTTCTTTCTCAGTAGGAACATCGTCAGTAGGCATTGGAGGAGCATCAAATGTACGACCACTCCTAAGAGCAATGGCATTCACATTTTCCTTTGGCTGAGTTGATTGTGCTGGTAGAGAGCCTTGTTGCCTTGTAGATGAAGAACTGGCCATTTGAGCAATCTGAGTTTCCAACATCTTGTTATGAATCTCCATCTGGTTCATCTTTCTGTTGGTATCCTCCATATTCTTTTGCATCTGTAACAATATCTTCATCATGTCACCTTGATTATCAGCCTGTGCAGCTTGATTTGCTTGAGGAGCATAATTCTGAGGAGGCCTCTGGAATCCAGGGGGATTCATAGGTCCTTGCGGAGGCCTATACTGTTGCTGTGGAGGAGGCTGGTACGACTGCTGATATTGCTGCTGATTAGGAACATTTGTATTCTGAGCATTATTGTTCCTATATGAGAAGTTCGGATGATCTTTCCAACCAGGATTGTAAGTGTTGGAGTACGGATTATACTGCTGCCTCTGTTGGAAAACATTTGCTTGCTCCATCTGAAAATGTTATGAATTTTGAGCATTGTATTTGCAATCATTACCATAGTGGCCTTGGATGCCACAGACTTCACAAACAGGATTATTCATAGGAGCCATGGATGACAATGCATTGATACTCATAGGTTGAGTAGAGGGCTGAGATGTCTTCAATGAGTGGATCTCCTGAGTTAATGCAGCGAGTTGAGACGATAATAGAGAATATGCATCCACTTCAAGTTTACCCCCTTTCTTGGTTGCTCTCGGATTACTGAAGTGATTAGCAGCCAAATTTGAAAGAAAAGCATGTGCATCATCAACTCCCTTATCCAGAAATACACCACCTGCAGCGTTATCAACCATACCTTTTGTTTCAGGATCAAGACCATTGTAGAAGCGTTTAAGCAGAAACCACTTCTCAAGACCATGGTGAGGGCATGCACGTTGATAATCCTTGAATCTGTCCCAAGCATCCCGTAGAGATTCACCATAATCTTGCTTAAAACCCATCATCTTGTCGATCAAGTCGTCGGTTCTGTTAGGAGGGAAGAACTCAGTTAAGAAAGCTTGAGCAATCTTATCCCACTCGGTCAAGTCAATATCATTCAACCATTTTTGAGCTTTATCACGAAGAGAGAAATCGAACAACATGACTTTCAACTGGTCTGGAGTGACTCCCTGATGTTTAATTGTAGAACAGAGCTGTTGAAACCTTTGCAGATGATTTGTAGGGTCTTTAGAGGCAAGCCCAGCAAATTGATTCTGTTGGATCATAGTGAGCAAAGCAGGCTTGATCTCGAAATTTGCTGCTTGAATCGCTGGCATAGCAAGGCTAGTAGGTACCCCACTCGGAGAGGGCTGTGAGTAATTCTTCAAAGATTTGGGAATGTCCGCCATCTCAATCTTTGGTTCAGATATCTTTTGCTGCTTCTCTTTCCTTTGTTGATCTATGTATTATTGACAAGTAATTCCAGAATCTGGACTAAGAGGAGTTGTATCCTCTTTCGCTTGATCTTCTTTCGTTTGAGACCTGGTCTTGGGCATCAACAACTAAACAAGGAAAAGCAGTAAGATCGGTCTCAGTTGGAACAAGAGTTCCAAAGTGACAAGAGAAACAATCTAAAACAATCAAACTAAAATTATAGAAACTAGGCATCTCCCCGGCAGCGGCGCCAAAAACTTGATATGTTAAATTACGTCTAACCGCAAGCGCACGGTATCAATTGTAGTAGATACTAGCAAATACGGGTCGAATCCTCAAGGAGACAGTTTCAATTTCAATTCAACTATTATCAATTGCTTCTAGTCACAAACGATTGTTGGAGAATTGTATTAACTACTAAAACAAATTTAATAAAGGTTTTAAATCAATTAATTAAAGGATCTAGGGCAATTCAGGTTCACCATGTTTACACCAAACAAATCACAAAAGTATAGCTTTTCAATGGGATTAAGTAATTAAAGCAATGGTTAATCTTTTTCAAGCATTAACACTCTCAGAATATCTAATGATGTTTTCACACTCACCTTCAATTCCGCTAATTGTATGTAAGCCTTTAGTAGTAAAATCTTTCGATCTATTACTCCTATTGCAATGAATTAATCCGTGATATTGCGCAATTACACAAATTAAGAATTATAACATATCAATCAGAATTACTTTCTACCCATCAATTTACTAATCAAATTAAGCCCAAATCATGGTGCAAACATGGCTCAACTTAATACCCTAGAATTAAACTACTCACTCATACTAGAAGTAAAAGCGATAAGAATAATGAAAGAAGCCATGTAAAACATATATTAATAAAACAAGAGAATAAAGAATACCTCAAACTTTGTATTAACGAAGAACAATGAAGATCCAAATTAAACCAAGTGCTTACAAAAGAAGAGATGAAGAGAGCAAAAACCAAAACCCTAGTTTTTTAACAAGTAAAAGTTTACGTATCTTTGTCTATCCCTCCCTCTATTTTCACGTCCCTCCTCTTTTATAATAAAACTCATTAATAAAATCTGATCTCTATCTCCTAATAAAAGTATTTTTAATATCCTAATCAATTTACAAAAAGATATCCATAATTAAATAGGATTTTCTTGTAAAATTCGTCACTTATTTTTCTCCTCTGTTTCTGGGCTCTTCCAGTTGGATTTTGCTTACTGGACCACCTCTGAATTAAAGATAATTCCCTAAGCTTCGCGTGGACAGTAAAATCGTCAAATTCTGACTTCTGGAACTCAAGATATGGCCCAAGCAGTGCAGGCACCCCGTGTAGCCCAATAATACGAATTTTCTCCTATTTTATCTCCAAAATAGCTCTTTTTGCTCCAAATCCTTCCAAGTCATGAATTCTTTATTTCCTCCAATAAAACAATAAAATCTATTAAATAAAAATCCAACTCAATGCAAAACACAATAAATATGAGAATAAAATCATCTAAAATATATATAAAATATATTCTATCAGAGTTGGAAAGAAATTGCAAACTCCTAACTTGGAAAGAAGGAAGAAGAGCTAAGAAGAAGCAAGATATTTGGTGAACAAATCCGCTGGTTGCTGAGAAAGATATGCAGTATTTATGATATTCTTGAGAAGTTTTTCACGAACGAGATGGCAGTCAATCTCTATGTGTTTCGTTCGTTCATGAAACACGGGATTAGAAGCTATGTGCAATGCAGATTGGTTATCACAGAAAAGCGTAACAGGTGTAAGAGAATGAACGTGGAGATCAGCTAATAAAGATAATAACCATGTAACCTCACATGTAGTATCTGCCATTACACGATATTCTGACTCTGAAGATGAACGAGAAATGGTAGGCTGCTTCTTGGAACGCCACGAGACAAGGGATGATCCAAGGGTGATGCAGTACCCTGTGACAGAACGTCTGGTAATTTGACAAGTTGCCCAGTCTTCATCACTGAAAGCTGTGAGTTTAAGAGGTCCAGAAGCCGAGAACAAGATGCCTTGTCCAATGGTGCCTTTGAGGTATCTCAGAAGTCTAGTTACAGCTTGATAATGGCAAATCTTAGGATGTGCCATGAATTGAGCCAAAGTGTTGACTGTGTAAGCTATATCTGGGCGAGATATGGTAAGG
The DNA here is from genome assembly GCA_037693485.1 of Kitagawia praeruptora. Lineage (NCBI taxonomy): Eukaryota > Viridiplantae > Streptophyta > Magnoliopsida > Apiales > Apiaceae > Kitagawia > Kitagawia praeruptora. The sequence goes on along the minus strand of CM075344.1, from coordinate 152,449,234 downwards.
TAAATCAGTCGTCCAATAAGGCAACGATATAGAGAAACATGATCAAAATCCAGTTCTGCAGAATGGTCAGCCAGTAATCCATGATTTTGTTCCAAAGGAATAACAGAAGGCTTGCATTGTAATAATCCCATGTCTTTTATTAAATCCTCTGTGTATTTTCGTTGGTGTAAATAAATCCCTGTAGGTGATCGAGCAAGCTCTAAACCAAGAAAATATTTCAACTGTCCCAAATCTTTGATCTGAAATTGAGAGGATAAAAATTGTTTGATGGAGGTTAGAGTACCATGGTCATTACCAGCTAATACCATGTCGTCAACGTAGACCAAGTGAACTGAAATGGTTCCCTTATGAGTGTAGACAAACATGCTATGATCTGAAGTAGATTGTGCAAAACCAAAGGCTAGCAAGGCTGAGCAAAGTTTAATAAACCAACATATTGATGATTGTTTAAGGCCATAAATTGAATGAATGAGTTTGCAAACCAATCGTTGTCCTGGATACTTATTAAGTAGAGAATCATGGGGAGTGTAACCTGGTGGAAGGCTCATGTAAACATCCTCCTGTAATTCACCATTAAGGAAAGCTGTAGTCACATCTAGTTGAGTGAGAGACCAATTCCAAATTGCTGCAACTGCAAGAACTGTACGTAGAGTGGTCATTTTGACAACTGGAGCAAAGGTCTCGAAATAATCCAATCCTTCCGTTTGAGTGTAGCCTTTAGCTACAAGACGAGCATTGTATCGTTCCACAGTTCCATCTGCCAAATATTTTACTTTATAGAGCCAACGACAATCAACAACTTTCACATTAGCAGGTAATGGTGTGACTACCCATGTATTATTGGCTTCGAGAGATGCTAGTTCAAAGGCCATGGCGGTGCACCATTCAGGAGATTTTACAGCTTGAGCATATGAATATGGCTCAGGTATTTTAGCCACATTTTCAACAAAGTTAATATATTCAGGTTAGAAGACCGAATTCACCCCGTGTGTAGAAGCATTCATGTGAGAAGGTAGTCCTACGTAGTCTTGAAACTTTACAGGAATAGTTCTTTGACGTGTAGGTCTAGTAGAGGTATTTCTGTCGTTGATGATTGGAGGATCAGTAGTACCATGCTCATGAATGATTGGATGAGATGACTGAGACTCATTAATGATTGGAGGAGATGACTTAGGAGACTCTGTGGTATCATGTTCTGAACTATGTTGTAAAACTTCTGGCATCATTGATTGTTGTTCAGATGTGGTTGCATATGTTTCATCCAAGTGTTGCAAAGTTTCAGGTGCAACAGGAGGGTCAAGTGGATCATCCAAATGCGAATTGGATGACATTGTACCTGTGGATGTAGGAGATATTCTATTGTCTTTGAAGGGGAATTTATTCTCATAAAACTTAACATGCCTAGTGATAACCACGTGTCTAGTGTTCAAATCAAGAACTTTATACCCTTTGTGATCATTTGGGTAACCTAAGAATACTCCTTTAAAAGCACGAGGACAAAATTTGTCTTGTGGTTTTGGAAGAATGGTGGCAAAGCATAGAGATCCAACGACTCTCAAATGGTCATAGAGAGGAGGTTTATGGAACAGTAATTCGTATGGGGTTTTACCCTCAAGAACTGAAGATGGAGTTTGGTTGAGAAGGTATGTGGCTGTTAAAAGGCAATCACCCCAAAACTGCAAAGGTAATTGTGAATGAGTTCTTAAGGAACGAGCAATATTCAACAAGTGTCTGTGTTTACGCTCAACTATTCCATTTTGTTGAGGAGTGTAAACACAGCTCTTTTGATGCAATATCCCTAAAGCTGATAGAAAACCACCTAGGTTATGATTGATAAACTCAGAACCATGATCAGTATGAATGTTCTTAATAGAAACCTCAAAGTGATTTTTAACGTATGCAATAAACTCTTGAATGACATTACAGACTTGTGTTTTACTGGACAATAGAAATGTCCAAGTGTATCTTGATTTATCCTCTACCAAAGTGAGAAAATAGGAACAATTTCCATGAGTTTTATGATGGTAAGGGCCCCACACGTCAGCATGAACTAAATCAAACAATGAGGAGCTAACAGAAGTGTTATATTGAAAATGTAGCTTCGTTTGTTTTGATAGTTGACAACTGTCACATACAGGCAAATCGGAATCATGTTCAACAAAAGAAAGGATTCTAAGAACGGGCAAAGGAACATGGCCCATTCTAGCATGCCAAGTGGCTGCATTAGGGAATTTGAAAATGCGGTTACAATGACGAAATAAAACAGAAGAAACACTTGGTTGCTGGAATAAGTATAATCCATCCTTACTGCTTCCAATCTCTAGGCCCTGTCTCCTTTGAGTAGGGTCCTGAATAGAACAGTTAGAAGAGGTAAAAATCATGTGATATGGAGTATTAAGGAGCAACTTGCTAACTGAGAGTAAGTTGTAGGAAAAACAAGGGACACATAATACAGAGTGAAGAGTTATAATAGGAGATAAGCATACAGAACCAATGTGAGTGACTTCTGCTGTTTGACCATTAGGTAAAGCCAGAGTTGCACAACAAGTTTTAACATTTCTCAATAAATGGAAATGAGGAGTGATGTGATCAGATGCACCTGAGTCAATAATCCATTGATCAGGTGTCATTAATTTCACAGTGTTAATAATGGATTGGAATGTACCTGCAAAATGGACTGAATTTGTAGATCCAACAGGATTTGCAGAACCAAGATATGGCCAGTCAGCAGCATGATTCTGATGAGGTTCATCTTTGGTAGATTTCATAGTACTGTGAATCATTTGAATGAGCTGATTATATTGACCCTCATTCATTCCAAACTTACCAGATGATTCAGCATTAGAGTTAGGCTTGATGTCTGGCAAAGTGTCTGGTGTATTGCTCACAGATACTTGTGCAGCAGATGTAGTTTTTGCTTGCATGAAACGTGGCTTTGGCTTAGGTTTTCCAAACCATTTGTGCCATGGAGGGTATCCATTGAGGAAGTAGCATTTATCCTTTGAATGACCCACAATATGGCAAAATTCACATTGTACTGAAGGATCATATTGATTTTTCTTAGGATTAGATCTGGATCCATCAGAATCATATGTTTGCCTATTGTTTTGAGCAGCTCTAGGTCCATTGAAGTTGGACCTTACAGACATTGCAGTGGAGTTAGAGTTTAGATGGGAAACTAGAGGAGCAGCATCTCTTTGGTTTTCCTCTTGCAACAACATCGAATAACATTGACTTAGGGTGGTAAAGGTTTCATCAACAAAATTTGCCCACGCACAGTTGTAAAAACATCATTAAGACCCATCAAGAACTGATTTAACAATTGTTCTTGTTCATAATTATGTAATTTTGTATTGATTTCACAAGTGCACTTGGTGCAATCACAGACTAGACGAGATGATGTACAATATAATTCATCCTTTAGTGTCTTAAATTTTGTGAAATAAGCAGTGATTGACATAGACCCTTGAGACAACATACTGATTTCTTTGCGTAGGTTGAATACCTTGGGCATATTGCTTTGAGCATAGCGAAAAGCAAGATCATTCCAAATATTATGAGCATTATTCATGTAGACAATGATATTACGAATATCTAATGAAACCGAGTTTAATATCCATGAAATAATCATGTGATTGCATCTATTCCAATGAACAAGTAAAGCAGATTCATTAGGCTTAACACAGCTTCCATCAATGAAGCCTATTTTCAATTTTGCAGAGAGTGCCAATTCCATGGATCTACTCCATTGATTGTAATTATTATCTGTTAGTATAACATTAGTTAGAGTCATACCAGGGCTGTCAGATGGATGGAGATAGTAAGGGTGCATCGAATCAATTGTAGTAGATGCAAACTCACTGGACGTGATGGCTCCAACTGTTGCTGCAGCATATGATAGCTGAGTCACCATGTAGCAGAATAACAGAAATAGTATGTTTGAAAAATGGAAACTAGTCAGTTGTAGATTGAAACAACTACCATAGGTCGAGCACAAGGCTCTGATACCATGTAAAACATTATGATTATGAAGAAAAGAAAGAAGTTTGATAAGGAGGAGGGAGGTTGGATATTTCAGAAAACATTTTGAGTAAAGATCAGAAACATTTTGAGTAAAGATCAGAAACACTCGACTAACACTTTGAACACGAGAAAAGTAGATACTCCAATTGGACTGAACAACAAATACGAAAATGGTCCATTGTCAAAATTGTATTGTATACTAGAATGGGTTATGTTGTATTCTATTTTTTTAATGATTATTATTGATACGAGATATAAGTCTGATCCTTTATGGGTATCGGTCCATATTAAATAAGCCCAATAACGAGGAGATCACTAAAATTAGGTGACTTGCTCTAAAGATTAAGAGTATTGTTCTAACTAGAACTCTATTCGGAGAAGGTAATGGATCCTAATAGAACTACGTTGACTTGATTCTTTATAGATATAAAGATACGTAGACACCTTGAGGGGATCCCAACACCCGAAATTCTAGAGACTCTCTTAAAATAAACTCTCAAACTCAGTCTAAAACTCACTATAAACCCTAACCTCCTCCATAAACGGCTATGGAAATCTATAAAAGCTCTATACAAATACCCGTTATTATGATGCTCGTCCGTCCGTGACAAAAATCGGCATCAACATTTGACGCCGTCTGCGGGACTCGTATAGAGAAAATAAATAAAATAAATCATGGATGCGATGACATTTACTCCCTCCGTCCATTTCATTTCTTTACACTTTCTATTTTGGGCCATCCATTCCATTTCTTTACATTACTTAAAATAGTAACTTTTAACAATAAAATACATTATTACATCCACTACCTCACTCCACCTTTTCAACCCTTTACACTATTACACCCACTACTTCACTTATTTTAATAATAAAATTACTATTACACCCACTACTACATTTATTTTAACAATATTACAACCACTATCTTGGTCTCCGTGCAAAAAGCAAATGTAAAGAAACCAAATAAACGGAGGGAGTAAAATGTTTTGACCGGTGAAAGGTACAATGGATGCCGGGAAAAGAATCTTCGACAATTTACGGCAAAGCACATGAATATTAATTCACATGACCAGCTAAGTTTTCGTGAACTTCTTTATAAGTTTATGCACGAGCGTTAGCCTATTTTCTTACCTAATTTTTATATCTTGTTCTTATTATAATACGTATTCATGCATAAAATACAAGCATACAACATACAAACTGAAGCAGCCACTTTTCGTTTTTTGAAAACTTTAATGTTAGCAAAATTATTTTACCTGGGTAACTTATCATCTTGTATCTATTCAATTTTACCGGCTGATTTTATGAAGTTGGCACACGTTAAACTGGTTTATGATTGTGGGTCTAAATTATATCCATAATATATCATATGCAATAAGAATTCGTTACTAATCTAGTATATGTAAATTTATGATGTAAATTAGTACTGAATACTCTAATTTATCAGAAAAAAGTGAAAAGTCATTGACTGAGAGTCAATATATAGCATGATGATGCAAGGATGATAGGTACATCACAATTCTGTGAAACTCAAGGAAATTCAAAATAAATTCAGAAACACTCGACTAACACTTCGAACACGAGAAAAGTAGATACTCCAATTGGACTGAACAACGAATACGAAAATCGTCCATTGTCAAAATTGTATTGTATACTAGAATGGGTTATGTTGTATTCTATTTTTTAATGATTATTATTGATACGAGATATAAGTCTGATCCTTTATGGGTATCGGTCCATATTAAATAAGCCCAATAACGAGGAGATCACTAAAATTATGTGACTTGCTCCTAAAGATTAGGAGTATTGTTCTAACTAGAACTCTATTCGGAGAAGGTAGTGGATCCTAATAGAACTACGTTTACTTGATTCTTTATAAATATAAAGATACGTAGGCACCTTGAGGGGATCCCGACACCCGAAATTCTAGAGACTCTCTTAGAATAAACTCTCAAGCTCAGTCTAAAACTCACTACAAATCCTAACCTCCTCCGTAAACGGCTATGGAAATCTATAAAAGCTCTATACGAATACCCGTTATTATGATGCCCGTCCGTGACAAAAATCGGCATCAACAATTATATTGAGAAATGTAAAACATTTTGTACATCCAATAAATTTAGTAAAAACTTCACTTTCTGCTTAAATGATATCCTTAAAATTAGAAAAAAAATGGACACGATTTAACGAAACTCAGTTAAAGATATATAAATATAAAAAAAAATATTATAAATATAATAATTATCTGAATAATTATTATACCGAATATTATCTCAATAATTAAATATATTGAAACAAACACGTGCCTTGCACGAATATAGAAACTAGTTAATTAATAAAATGTTGACATGACTTGTATAATGAATGCATTATGATCCTAATTTGTGTTTAATGATTTCACACATCATATACACATACAAGCATGAGATTACATACCCATTTGATTAGAGACTTAAAGGTCAAAACCTTGAATTAGTAAACCAAACCAATCGATTGTATTTTCCGTTTGCTTCTACTCTTGTTGCGCAGTATACTTGTCTAGGGTTTTTAGCTATTAGCTCCCGTGTGCCTCGACTGTTAGTAACATATCTATACTCCTAACCAAGGTTGTAAAAATCGGTAACTCGGAACGAGTACTCGGCCGAGTACTCGTTTTGGACCTCTAAATCGATCCGAGTAGTGACTAATCGGACCAAAAATCGGTTTTTGCTATAACTCGGTCAAGACTCGGGTTGACTCCGAGTAATCGGGGTTAAACTCGGGTTTGACTAAATTTTTTTTATTTTTTATTTGCTAAGTACTAAAATATAATTTTTATTGCTCAACTTATAGACTATAGTTATAATCTAGATTCGGCCCAATTAAAAGTCCTCTCTCTCAAAGATTCTATACATACACTTATATCACGTTTTAATATTATTAGTAATATTAATATTATTACTTGGACACATGTACACTAAAATTAGAATAAATATTATTAGTAATATTAATATTATTACTTGTTAGCAGGATTGTAAAAATATTATTAGTAAAATTATTATTATTGTTAAGTTTTAAGTTTAACACATGTACACTAAAATTAGAATAAATACATATAAATTATGGAAAAAAAGGTTAAAAAAATATTATCCGATTAGTAGTCCGAGTACTCATTCCGAGTACTCGCCGAGTTTCCGATTACTCATTTTTCTAGACCAAAACCGAGTTGGTCCGATTTTCGATTTTTACAACCTTGCTCCTAACACTTACTATCAATCTTTTTCTTTTCTAGTAAATCAATATATTTAATCACTTATTCTAAATTTGAACCATATCATTTATTATTATTATTATTATTATTATTTTCTAATCCGGGATATTACACCAACTTTTCGGACTATTAACTCAATCCAAATAATCAAACTAAACCTCAATATCATAATTCATAAGCAATATTCAAATGTAATAATAAGATCATGAATTAAAAAATATCAAAATTGTAAAACATGGTCTAATATAAATAAAATCTACAGAGACGCGGCTCCATAAATTAATACCTTATATATAATAAGCATAAGGGAGATATTATCCAAATTTTTGGTCATCGTCTGGTCGTCGTCACTGTACTATCAAAATCATATGATCCGTTGGATTAAAAATAGACGATCAAGATTAGATCAAATTAAAAAGAAAATTATAATCTAAAAAGAAATCAAAATTAGAACGCCTTAAAAAGAAAATTATAATCTAAAAAGGATATAATTAGAAAATGTTGCATTTGAAGTGAATTTTAAAAAGAAAAATTATATTATAAAAAGGATATAATTAGAAAGGGTTGTATTAAAATTGAATTTTTAAAAGAAAATTATAATCTGAAAATGATATAATTAAAAAAGGTTAAATTAGAATTATATTTTATTAATTTTTTATTAGTATTTAAAAAAAAATATCTACTACTCTTTGGGTTTTATCTTGAGATCTAGAAATTAGATTTGGGTGATTTTACAATCCACGCGAAACTCATAAAATTATTTTTAATTTAGTAATGATATAATAATTATTATTCAAATTGAAAAACTAAGAATCTCAAGAAAAAATATGATTACGAGTTTTTACATTAATCCTATTTAACGTAAAATTCCTACATTGATAATGCTATTCAATGTAGAAAACTTAATTATATATGATTTAAATCATTGACATATATATTTTCGTATTACAATATAAATACACTTTTTAGTTTATAACATATTAAAATTTAAATATTTTTTATGCTAGATCCAACGGTTTTCATCTATTTATTTTAAGATATTTGTCGTATAGAGGTCCAGACTACCGATTATCAAAGTTTTGGACAAAATCCCTCTTACACTTATTATTAAAATTGTATTTGTTTGTTAGTAGAACTATCTTCAAATAATTATAAGGGTATTTTGATAATCAAAACGAATTATAAGTAGAATTCATAAATCAAATAAAATTTTAAGCGTAAAAAATCGTCAATTTTTTCTCTTTTTTCCTTCTACATAGATTTAATTAGAAAAAATTTATTAAACCATCACCAAATTAAAGATTATTTTGTTAATTTCACGTGGGCCATAATTGTCCAAATTAAATTTTAAGAATTCAAGATAGAGTACAAATATTAAATCGAGCGTGTAAAACTTATATATATCAATTTTTAATAAAAATTTGTTACGTAAATTAATAACTTACAAAATTAAAATATATATAATGTAATTAAAGATATTAAAAAAGGAGTCGTGCGTTGCGCGGGTTATAAGCTATTTATATATAATAAGCATAACAGAGATCTTATCCATAATTTTCGTCACTGTACTACCAAAATAATCTCAACCGTGGAATCTACTTTTTAAAAAATAGACGATCAATATTATATCATATTAAAAGAGAAAATTAAAATCTAAAAAGGATATGATTAGAAAATGTTGCCTTATAAGTGAATTTTAAAAATAAAATTATAATTTAAAAACGATATAATTAGAAAAGGTTGCACTGGAACTGAATTTTAAAAAACAATTATAATTTGAAAAAGGATATAATTAAAAAAGTTGCATTAGAATTAAATTTTATTTATTTTTTATTATTAAAAAATATTCATATTTACTATTTGGGCTCTATCTTGAGAACTATAAATCAGATTTGGATGATTTTACAATTCACGCGAAACTTATAGAATTATCTTTAATTTATTGATGATTTAATAATTATTATTCAAATGGAAACACCAACGGGTTTCATCTATTTATTTTAAGATTCAACGGTTCTTATTTATTTTGACCATACTACCAATTATCAAAGTTTTTGACAAAATCTCTCATACACTTATTATTAAAATTGTATTTTATTATTAGTAGAACTATCTTCAAATAATAAGAAGGGTATTTTGAAAATCAAAACGAATTATAAGTATAATTCATAAATCGAATAGAATTTTCAATGTAAAAAAGCCCCAATTTCTTTTCTTATTTGTTTCTGAGTAGGTTTAATCGGAAAATAATTGTTAAACTATCACTAAATTAAAGATTTTTTTGTTAATTTCACGTGGGCTGTAAAATCTTTCAAATCGAATTTTAATAATTCAAGGTAGAGTACAAATATTAAATCGAAAGTGTAAAATCTTATGTATTATCAACTTTTTAACAATAATTTATATGTAAATTAATAACATATAAAATTAAAAAAAGTAAAATTATTTTAAAATTTAAAAAAGGAACCGTGCATTGCATGGGTTACAAGCTAGTTACTAACAATAATAACATAAGTTCAAATCATTATTCCATAACTAAGCCAATGTTTGCCCGATCCAAGAGTTAAGCACCCGAAAATTTGTAAGTAATGAACTATATAAGCCCAACAAAATAACAATTTGAATAAGCTAAAGGATCAAGTGTACATAATTTCATAATTTTCGTAGAGCCTAAAGTATTGTATCAAATCCAAAGTTCAAAGTGACATAAGTTGATTCCACGGCTTGCTAAGGCCATGAATACTCGATGACATGGTATCATAACTTCATAGTTTGTCAGTAATGCGTTCCTTACTAAAGTATCATAAGGTGTGCAAATTCGAAGGTATCATAAAATATACTCCCTAATAAGGTATCATGCACAGGCTATTTCCGGAACTATACACAATTACTAACGATTTCATAAGGTTAAAGTTCACTAAGAATTCTTATATTAAAACACATGTTTGATCCATAATTTAAAAATAAAAATAGTGTAAAAATATTCAAAAAGATTTTAAAATAAAATAAAAATCCGAAAAGTTAACTTACCTTAATTGAATAAATGGGATTGACGATAAATCCTAAATTAAAATTTTATCAAACCATTATGAATAACTAGCTCTATAGCCCGTGCGAGGCACGGGTACGCTCCAGCTCATTTGTTGTTGAATTGCATGCACGCCCTCTAAAATACAATAGTGATTACGATTGTCATCTTTCTCCATTGAAAATTGTTGATTGCTATAAGGGTGATTGCTATGTGTGCAAGTACTCTTAAACTTGTAATTGAGGAGTAAGACCCATTGAAGATGTATGCACCTTGTTAAGCAGAGCACATGTATCTTTGGAGTGTTCTTAAACTTGTAATTGAGGAGTAAGACCCATTGAAGATGTATGCACCTTGTTAAGCAGGGTTCTTGCATATGTACCTTGTTAAGCAGTACTCTTGTAGATGTACATAGCTGGATATGATTCAGTCTGCATTATCTGGCAATAGTCTTTGATCATGCATATGCAGTCGAAACATGTTATAGAAAATTTTCGATCTCTGTTTCACTTGTCTTTGAATCAATCGCCTATTTGTATACATAGGTTGCCATCAAAGTTTTCCCTACAATTTACCAAAATACTAATTATTAAATGTTTTAGTAAGACACATCTACATTGAGACCCTTATACAGTAATTTAAATATGGCTGAGATTATAGTAATTTAATATCAAAGTGAAAATATGGCTAAGATTACGGTAATTTAAATAAGAAGTTTCCTATTGAAGACAAGAGCAGGTTTTTCTAAATGAATTATGTCTAAATCTGAACTCTACGTTATTTTTAAATTTTTATAAAACCAACAATAATTCATTTAGGAAAATTCTGGGGTTTAGAGATCATGGTAGTTCTCTGTTTGATGCAGTACTTTAATTCATTGTGAAGGTTCAAGATTATGCTAAAGTATAACGAAACCGTTAGGAACAAAAGCATTTGAAACTTTGGTACAGTAATCCAAAAGATAAAGAGAAAATATTTATCAACCCTACAAGCTAGTTCCGTGATCATAAAGATAATTGTTTTTAAAAAATGACTTACAGAATCTTGTTTCAGATATAATTTTGTTGTCCTTTGCAGCTACCAGCTCTCTTTTTGTTTAATTTTGTTATCCTAAAACCAAAGTCAGCATAATCGATCAAGATAATTAGAATGCAAAAAATATAAATGTTATTGACCTTGTACCGCAGTACCAAAAAATTGTCATAATTAATCAACGGTTCGACATTGGCATACAAGGCACGGTGTCACGTACTGCTCATTTTAGGACCCGATTATGCCATTTTTCGTTGCGGAACGTTCTAGAGTGCCCTAGAATATGGTAGTGGCTACTTGATGTATGGGGAACACTCTAGAAACCTCTTGTACATACTTGTAAAATATCTTAGATAGATATTCTAGTAGGATATCCTAGAACCTTCCTTTGTGGAAGAATACTTTATTGGAAAGTCTAGAACCTTCCTTGGAGTAGTATAAATAGAGGAGGTCCTCTCATTTGAAGGATCATCCAAGAAGTTGTAAACTATCTCACTTGTAAACACTTGTGCTCTTGATAATAAAAGTTCTCTTTTCTCTAAGGATTCTTGTGAAGCTCACTTAGTAGATCTCAAGGGGAGACAAGCGCTAAGTGCCGGCACGGTTGAACTAAGGGAGTTCTGAGTCCGTGACAACTTGGTATCAGAGCCAAAGGTTGCGAAGGGCGTGACTTTGAAGGAAGACAACCATGGGAAGTAAAGGAGACAAAACCGTCACTGATGCTAGCAATGAGGAACGAGGGAGGGATGTTCCACGCAATGACAAGGAGAAGAGAACTCGTGGTTCAAGTAAGTCCCGTCAAAACCTTGATTTACTTAAAGAAAAAGTTACTACTCCTGAAAAAGCTATGAGTGAACTAATCCCTCGCTTTGAGCGAATGACACATAACTTCGAAACTCTTGAGCATCATATGCTTGGAGAAGCGGAAGAAGCCAAGTCCGACATCGAGGGGATAAAGAATGATGTCCTAGAGCTCCAAGATAAAAACAAGGCTAACGAGGAATGTTTGCATGCCGTGGAGAGCAAATTAGAGGAGGCAATCAAGGAGCTCAAGGATCAACTTTCAAGGATCGAAGCCGGAATTGGTAATGGTGGGCTGGTGATTCGGGAGACACCGAGGCTCGAGATTCCTAAGCCCAAGATGTTCGATGGAAAAAGGGATGCGAAGGAGGTTGAAAATTTATTGTGGGATCTCGAACAATACTTTGATGTGATGAGAATTGTGGAAGAGCAAGCAAAGGTACGCACTGCTACTTGTTATCTCTCTGATATTGCAACTTTATGGTGGCGTAGGAAACGGGCAGACATTGAGAAAGGCATATGCACCATCGACTCATACGAAGACTTCAAGAAAGAGCTTAAGCGCCAATTCTACCCAGAGAACGTGGTGCATGAGGCCCGAAAGAAGCTGAGAGAACTCCGTCATAAGGGCTCCATTCGCGAATATGTTAAGGAGTTCATAACTCTCATGTTACAAATCCCAAGCATGACGAGTGAAGACTTACTTTTCTACTTCACGGATGGACTTCAAACATGGGCGAAACAAGAGTTGCAACGCCGAAAGATCAAGAATGTGGATGAAGCTATTGTAGTAGCCGAATCCCTGACGGAATTCCAAAGGGGTGAATCATCGAAGTCTAAACCATATGTAAGACCTACTAACCCTGCTAAAGGTGGGGGAGAAAAAGGCCCCAAGGAGTATAAGGACAAACGAGATTCTAACAAGATATCCTCCAAACGGGAAGCTTATGAGGAGAAAAAGAAAGCTTTTGTGCCTAAGGGAGGTTGCTTCGTTTGCAAAGGACCACATCCTATGAGGGATTGTCCAAAGCTTGGCTCGCTATCAGCTATGGTGGAGCAACCAAAGTTGGAGGATCAAGCACCCGAGATAGGACACATGGGTTCGCTTCAAATTCTCAATGCTATTGAGGCCAAGCCAAAGCCAGAACCACAAGGGAGCAAGGGGCTCATGTATGTGGAAGCCTTGGTAAATGGGAGGAAGGTCCAAGCGTTGGTGAACACGGGCGATACCCACAACTTCATCACTATGGAGGAGGCCAAGAGGGTTGGCTTACAAGTAACAAAAGGTGATGGGGTGTTAAAAATAGTAAACGCTAAGGCCAAGCCTTTGGAGGGACTAGCTCGTGAAGTGGAGCTAAAACTCGGCACTTGGAAGGGCCGAGTGAACTTTTCGGTTGTACCCATGGATGACTTCAAAGTGGTGTTAGGCATGGACTTCTTCAGGTGCGTAAACGCCATACCTATGCCTTACTATAACACTATGTGCATCATGGAGGCAGGTTCTTCTTGCATGGTTCCAACAATAGAAGGCACTAAGGAGGTGAAAACTTTGTCAGCCATGCAACTTGAGAAGGGTCTCAAGAAAGGGGGAAGAAACATACTTGGCGGTTGTCAAAAAGATGGATGGCACCAAGGGGGATGCCAATAAAGAGATTCCTCACGAGATCATGGAGGTATTGGAGGCAAACAAAGATGTAATGCCACCAGAACTACCTAAGAAGTTACCACCAAGGAGGGAGGTGGATCATAAAATTGAGCTGGAGCCTGGTGCCAAGCCGCCATCCATGGCACCTTATCGGATGGCCCCACCGGAGTTGGAGGAACTCCGAAAACAATTGAAGTCTTTGCTTGAGGCGGGACAAATTCGGCCCTCCAAAGCACCCTATGGAGCACCGATCTTGTTTCAGAAGAAGGCATATGGGTCTTTACGACTTTGCATAGACTATCGTGCTCTAAATAAGGTAACTATAAAAAAACAAGTATCCTATTCCTTTGATAGCTGACTTGTTTGATAGGTTGGGGGCAGCCAAGTATTTCACAAAGATGGATCTAAGGTCGGGCTACTATCAAGTAAGGATTGCCGAGGGAGACGAGCCAAAGACCGCTTGTGTAACAAGATATGGCGCTTATGAGTGGCTCGTGATGCCGTTTGGGCTAACCAATGCACCAGCCACGTTTTGCACATTAATGAACGAGATCTTTCATCCTTACTTGGACAAGTTCGTGGTGGTGTACCTTGATGACATTTTCATCTATAGCAACACCTTAGAAGAACATGCTGAGCACTTGAAGGCGGTTTTCAAGCTCTTGAGGGAGAATGAGCTATATGTCAAGAGGGAGAAGTGCTCATTCGCTAAGAACGAGGTGGAGTTCTTGGGACATGTTATCAATGAAGGGACTCTACGGATGGATGATAAGAAGATTAGGGCTATCAAAGAATGGGAGCCGCCGACTAAGGTCACCAAGGTGAGATCTTTCCTTGGTCTTGTCAACTATTATAGACGGTTTATCAAGGGGTACTCTATGAGGGCGGCACCACTCACGGACCTACTCAAGAAAGCCAAAATATGGGAGTGGTCCAAGGCGTGCCAGGATAGCTTTGACGACTTAAAGAGTGCAGTAACGGAGGAGCCGGTCCTAGCACTTCCTGATTGCACAAGAAGTTTGAGGTGCATACTGATGCTTCAGATTTTGCTATTGGAAGAGTCTTAATGCAAGAAGGGCACCCTATAGCTTACGAGAGTTGCAAGCTGAATGAGACGAAAAGGCGCTATACGGTGCAAGAGAAGGAGATGACAGCTGTAGTGCATTGCTTGCGCACTTGGAGGCATTACTTGTTGGGGTCTCCCTTTTCTATCAAGATGGAAAATGTGGCCACTAGCTACTTCCAAACACAGAAGAAACTATCCCCCAAGCAAGCTAGGTGGCAAGATTTCTTGGCGGAGTTTGACTTCACCATGGAGTACAAGCCGGGCAAGGCCAACGTTGTGGCGGATGCCTTGAGTAGAAAAGCCGAGCTCGCAGCTATCACCCACACACGAAGTGATATGTTGGAGCGTATTAAAGAAGGAATGTCTTTAGACCCTATGGCGGCTCAACTCATGAACTTGGCCAAGGAGGGCAAGACAAAAAGGTTTTGGGTAGAGGACGGCCTACTTTATGCCAAGGGGGCTAAAGTGTTCGTGCCTAAATGGGGAAATCTGAGGAGGACTCTCATCAAGGAGTGCCATGATACTAAATGGGCTGGCCACCCAGGGCAACGGAGGACTTATGCACTCCTTGAAGCTAACTATTTCTGGCCCCAAATGAGGGACGACGTGGAGGTCTACGTGAAGACTTGTCTTGTGTGTCAACAAGACAAGATAGAAAATAAGCAGCCAGCCGGACTCTTGGAGCCGCTTCCCATCCCTACCCGACCTTGGGAGAGCGTCTCACTAGATTTCATCTCGGCTTTGCCTAAGTCCGAGGGGTGTGGTTCGATTATGGTGGTGGTGGACCGATTTTCTAAGTATGGGACGTTTATCGCAGCCACTACCGATTGCACAGCCGAGGAAGCAGCCCATCTCTTCTTTAAGAATGTGGTCAAGTATTGGGGGCTGCCTAAAACCATTATTAGCGACCGAGACCCCCGTTTCACAGGCAAGCTATGGAGGGAACTCTTTAACTACTTGGGGTCCGAGTTGCACTTCTCTACAAGCTTTCACCCCCAAACAGATGGGCAAACGAAAAGGGTGAATGCTTTGATTGAGTGCTACCTAAGGCACTTTGTGGGCGCCAATCAAAGAGATTGGGCCAAGTTACTTGATGTGGCTCAATTTTCATACAACTTGCAAAGGAGTGAGGCCACGAATAAGAGTCCTTTCGAGCTCACCTCAGGGCAACAACCTTTGACGCCTCACTCTATTAGTTGCCAACCGGAGGGACGAAGTCCAGGAGCATTGCACATGGCAAAGTCTTGGGAGGAACAAGCGGATATGGCACGATCATTCCTGACCAAGGCTGCCAAGAGGATGAAGAAGTGGGCGGACACGAAGCGAAGACCAAAGGAGTACCAAGTGGGAGACAAGGTTATGGTCAAGCTTCTACCCCAATAATACAAGGTTTTTCGAAAGGTGCATAAGGGACTGATTCGCAAGTACGAAGGACCATTCGAGGTGATTGGCAAAGGGGGGAAGGTTTCCTATCGGTTGGACATACCCATGAAGATACATCCTGTTTTCCACGTGAGTATGCTCAAGCCTTATCATGAGGACGTGGAAGACCCGGCGAGGAGTACTTCTAAGCGAGCACCACCATTGATGACAAAGTCCTTCGACCGAGATGTTGAAGAGGTGCTAGCTGAACGAACGATGTGCCGAAGAGGAGTTCCACCAAGTACTCAATACTTGGTGAGATGGAAGGGATTGCCAGCAAGTGATGCTACGTGGGAAAATGATCAAGACTTGTGGCAATTTCGTAAGGCAATCGAGGACTACAAGGAGTCGACGAGGACGTCTCCAGATTAGGTGGGGGAGAGTGTCACATACTGCTCATTTTAGGACCCGATTATGCCATTTTTCGTTGCGGAACATTCTAGAGTGCCCTAGAATATGGTAGTGGCTACTTGATGTATGGGGAACACTCTAGAAACCTCTTGTACATACTTGTAAAATATATTAGATAGATATTCTAGTAGGATATCCTAGAACCTTCCTTTGTGGAGGAATACTTTATTGGAAAGTCTAGAACCTTCCTTGGAGTAGTATAAATAGAGGAGGTCCTCTCATTTGAAGGATCATCCAAGAAGTTGTAAACTATCTCACTTGTAAACACTTGTGCTCTTTATAATAAAAGTTCTCTTTTCTCTAAGGGTTCTTGTGAAGCTCACTTAGTAGGTTGAAAGGCTGACTTAGTAGATCTCAAGGGGAGACAAGCGCTAAGTGCCGGCACGGTTGAACTAAGGGAGTTCTGAGTCCGTGACAACGGGCTTTGCTAGTAAAATCATAATTAAATGGTGCTTGAACATGTTAATGCTTAACATGCAACATATATCTAAAAAATTATTTATTCATGATGTATATATGTAACCAAAAATAAAATATTCTCAAAACTGATATCTAGGATAGTGGTAAAGAATCTCATTTTTAAGTTAGTGGTAAGGGGTTTAATTTTCATTAGAAACAATTTTTTATCATTAATATAATATAGGAGGGGTAATTTAGTAATTTCACGATAATTAAATTGTATTATAATATATTAATAATGAGTTTAATAATATATTCAAAATTGATTTAGCATAGTGATAAGAAATCTTCATTCTAAGTTAGAGGTCAATGATTCAATTTTTATTAGGAACAACTTTTTATCATTAACATAATATATTGGGGTTGTCTCGCGATATATTAATAATTTATTTTATAATATTTTCAAAATTGTTGTCCAGCCTAATGGTAAGGAATCTCTTTTCTAAGTTAAAGGTTAAGGGTTCAATTCTTCGTAGGAACAATTTTTTATCATGAATAGAGGTTAAGGGTTCAATTCGTCAATTTTTTATCATGAATATAATATATGAGGGTTGTCTCACTAAGATCATTTTATATTATTAATACAATATAGTAGCTGAGGTGACATCTAGATGACAAGTGACGTGGATTAAATTATCTTGACAAAACTCCATGTTATGCTATTAATAATATAAAAAATTATATTTTAAAATATAAATAAGGCACATGAACTACTAAAACATAGTCGTTGTGAACAAACAATAACCTCGGACTAGACAAACAAAAGTTAGGTAACTAGAATGCCAATATGTAGGGGATGATTACTCGGTCATTCGGTAACCGAACCGAAATATATTTCGGTTATTGAATATCGAATAAAAGGAAAAATCATATTTGATTAATGAATTGAAATAATTTCGGTTCTTTTACCGAATCGAATATTTATTTCAGTTAAAACCGATTATTAAATTAAATAATCGAATTAAGTAGAAAAATCATTTCATTTAGTCATTTTTTATTATTTTAGCATTTTTTGCCTTATTTTTTTCAATGCTTTTAAAAATTAAAAAAAATGTAAAAATAATAACTATATCAACTATAAATGTCAACAAATTAGCACTATTAATTGTCACTAATTAATTTTTAATAGAAGTTACAAAGCAAAATGCAATTATTGTATCAAATTTTAACACTAGTAAATAATCAAAAGTTATAATAATTTCAACTTTAATTTTAATAGAAGCATGTTGCTACTACAAACTTTAATTTAAATAGAGTTATAAAAGTTCAGTTCAGAATTTAATTTAAATAAAAGCATATTGTTATTACAAATTTTAATTTAAATAGAATCATATTGTAATAACCAAGAATTTTATTAAAAATTTTAGCGTCGAGTCTCTTCGAATAAATTCTGGTAAACTCGATTTTTATCATTTTTACGGATATGTGCAAATATTTGATTAGTGCAATGCTATCTTTTTAATAAGTGTGATTTATTATTGTTATTATTATTATTATTACTATTATTATCATTATTTATATTAGTATTATTGTGATTAGTGCTACCAAATCGTGTTACTACAATTGTATTATATTTTAATTTTTTCAACAACAATTTCAAATAAGACCTATTGGCCCATAAAATTCAAGTTGGTGACTAGTATGCATAATAGGAAATGAATTGGATTAAAAGGATTCCAACCCAAGAGAGTTATAGCCCATTAAGAGCCCAAGTGTGTAGCTAATTTATTTTTATCTATTTAAGTGTGTAATCAAAGAAAAGAGATCATTATCTCTTTTACTTGCAAACACCGAGAGAAAATTAGAGAGAGAGAAACCAAATATACCTCATATTCATTTTCCTCCATTAAAACAAACCTTCAAAAGCTTATACCTAAGAATACCATGGGTTGATCTTACATGCAATTTGATATTAGTGAAGCTCTCTAAAAACTCTTCAAATCAACATCCATATTTAAGGGTTTTCAAGAATTGGATTTTCAATCAAGTTCTAACATTGTTTTTTTTCAAAAGAGGGTATGAATTTTATACCTCTAAAACCTTTTTGATCATGCTTTAAATTCTGTTAATATTGATTTTGTTGAAAATTGTATTTTGGAATTAGGGTTTTATATTTGTGGTTGATTTAGTGGTAATCAATGATTTTAAAAAGGGTAATTAGGGGTTAAGTATTGGAATTGTGATTTGGGGGAGTTTTGGTTGGTTGCATGTCGGGGTGGAGGCGGAGACGCCTCGGAGGCGGCGTCGGAGATGGCCGACGGTGGTGTTCGAGGGCGGAGAGGAAGAGAGATTGAATGGGGTTTGGGAGAGAGACGAGAGGAGATAGAGAGAGATGGAGGCGGAAAGAAAGAGAGGGGCGGGGGGAGAGAGATCGGCGGGGAGAGATTGAGAGAAGGGAGAAGAGCGAGAGATTGAGGGAGAAAGAGAGATCGAGGGAGTGAGATAGAGAGATGGAGGTCGAGAGATTGGGAGAGATTGCGAGAGAGAGACGACGACGACGATGAGGGTCGAGAGAGAGAGGGATTGAGGCGGAGAGGGATGCGATCGGAGAGAGAGAGAAGAGAGAGAGACAGACGAGAGGAGGAGAGAGGGAGAGAGAGAGGGTTTCGTCGGAGGATGGCGGTGGTCGGCGGCGACCGCCGGTCGGCGGTGAAGTGCAGTGGTCGGGAAGGAGATGAGTGGGGGAGGGTGTTAATTGTTTTAAATTGTTTAATTGTAATAAACTTGATAAAATAATGATATAATTGATTAATTGTGTGGTAATTGATTAATTGTTTTAATTGTTAAATAATTGGTTAAATGT
Source organism: Kitagawia praeruptora (assembly GCA_037693485.1). Taxonomy (NCBI): domain Eukaryota; kingdom Viridiplantae; phylum Streptophyta; class Magnoliopsida; order Apiales; family Apiaceae; genus Kitagawia; species Kitagawia praeruptora. The sequence goes on along the minus strand of CM075344.1, from coordinate 152,429,294 downwards.
AACTTAGATCCATAAATAAATGATCAAATTGTAATAAAAATTTGAAGTTCGATTTGGTTTTAATAAGAGTATCATCAGATTGTTGTAAGTGAATAAAAATAGAGATTTTATGACTTTTATTAATAAATGGGTTTTATGAAATTAATAAATATAATTGTTTTAATAAAATTTCCTTGTTGCTAAAAATAGAAATAATACCTATGGATTTTAATTCGGACAAATATTTGATTCTTGAATTATTTATTTGAGAATAAATGGTGAATTAGTTTATTGCTCCTTTAAAATGAATTTAAGTGAATTAGATAAATTTTTGGATAAATAGAGAATAGTATAAATGTCTTTTGAGATGTGAATTTGCGAGACGAGAACCCCTTTAATTTGAAAGTGCGGCTTAAATAAGTTAAATTAGTGCCACATATTTAGAAATAATTAGAGGCCTTTTAATAAACATCTCCCTTACTAATAATTGTATTTGAGTTGCATAATGTATAAAACTCGAGATATTAAAAATTATAGGAAAATCAAATAGAGCCTCCATTTAATTCATTATACTTTGCAAGTAAGGCATCAATGAGATTTTAAGCTTCGAGAATATTTCCAATTAGTTGTTCGAGAATTATTTAGTTATCAAGAGCATGATTACCGAATTATTTTGATAGTACATGATTAAATCCTTACTCGAGTACTGAAATTATTCTGATAATTATTATAGAGTTTCCCTTTTCGAGAATTGAGATTTTCGCTCGCGGGTAACGCTTTTATTTATTCGGTTCTTTTAGCGTCGAGACAGAGGCAAGTTCATTCCTACCCTAACTCTCGGAAACTTTGTATTTCTGTTCGTATTATTTCATTTCTTGATTATTTTCGAGTTATTAGTTATGAGATTTATTTGTTGTTCCTTATGATGCAATAATTTCTTTTTGAGTATTATTTTCTCGTTAAATATTACGTTACTGATAGAATTAGTTTACTTGCGAAATACATTCCCTATAAGCGTAGAAGCAATTTCGTTGCTATCGGGTCGGTCTCATTAATTCGAGATGACAATTTATTTCGATTCAGTGGAACTATTCTCATTTGTTCGAGATAGTTAAATTCATTCTTCCCGGTCGGATTTATTGTACAAATTGGACAACATTTATTGATTATCTTTTAATTGGTTCATCGTTCGAATCAATCAATAGGGATTATGCTATTTAAAATTTGTTAGAGTTTTACTCTTGGATCGAATGAAAAATATTCTATTTAACGTTCATCAAATTGGAGTATTATAATCATTCGAGTAGTACTACTTGTTCAGTACGACTCATTATGTTTCATTTTAATACTATTCTCATTATTTCGAGATAGTTGCCTTTCTTGTCAAGGGTTGACACTTTGTTCGTGTCAATCAATTAAAACATATTTATTGAGAGTTACATCAGTCCTTTGTTCGGATTGGTGGTACATTGAGTAAAACTTGCAGTCCGCCAGATCAATTAAATATTTTCCTGTAAAGTTTATCTCAAAGTATCAGTTCATGAAATGTTCGGGAATTCTGTATTCTACTGGTCAATTTTTGGGAAAGAGGCCCATTTAGAGAAAGAGAGACTTGTGTACCTTTATATGGACACGAGAATATTTAGGCACTATGATGCCAGGGTTGATATAATCACCCACTTTGATGCTGGCATTCATACTATATTTTATATTCGTTGATATCGTATTGTAGCCGTGATCGGGCGAAGTGCGGTGTCATTGGAGGACGGTATACCCGGTCGGATAGTTGATCGCCCCGCCGAGATACCAAAAGGATGGATGACCAGTTATTCTTTTATCATGAGTCATCAGAGTTTCACGAAAAGAGTCATTTCGAGTATTCTATTTTCGAGACGAGTCTTGAGTCAATTTTTCAGAGTTTTGATATCTTATCTGTTTATTAAACTTTCGAGTAATTCTTTCGGTATATATTACTATATTTATGTACCGAGCAAGGAAAGGATTTGCTGAGCACCATAGTTGCTCACTCTTTCTTTACAACATTTGTTCAGCTGTCAAGAAGGAGAAAGGCGAGACGTCCAGCCAGAAAATCAAAGGGAAGGAGAAAGTTCCGGGCTATGGAGATCGGGATTAAACCATCAAGTTAGAACCTGCTATCCTTCCTACCTTGTGAACTTGTGTAATATATTATTCAGCGTTGTAATAATCGAATTGTAATAAAGTGTGCAACCGATCTTGGATCTGTGGAGTGGGACTGTTCCGCTCCGTTGTAATAAAGATTTTATTATTATTGAGCTAACGTGTGTTGCAGGATGCTGAGACCTGATGTGACGACCCGGGTTTCCGGACAGGGCGGATTTGGGGGCGTCACACATATTATCAGTTGTAGTTGCCTATTTAAAAAATTTCAAATATTAATCAATAAGTTACTTGAATTCAACAAAAAAAAACCTCGGAACTGAAAAAAATATGGTTAACATATAATATATGATATATGTATATAGATATAATATACTATGAATATATAGCAATAATATTATAAAAATATCATAAATATATAATTAAAAAATATTATATTTTATATATTTTGGTTAATTCGATAATTTCGGTAAAAAACCGAAATACCGAATAATCGAATAACAAAAAAATTTATAGTTGAATTATAACCGAAATATTTCAATTCGATTAACCAAACCAAATTATTTCAATTATTTCGGTTCGATATTTGATTAACCTATGCAGTCAACTAACAATTCGATATTTGATTACATGGCTACTAATGATTACATTGCTTACATCATATAAAAAAAACAATTAACCATCTAATAACAATTTTTAATGATAAAACATCTTATAAACAATATGTAATTAATACTAAATAATTGTTAATTTAAAGAATCCAAACTAATAAAATGATTATATCAAAATAATGTATATCATTTCTCTCTTTTCTTTACAAGATCAAATTAATAATTTACAATCAAACGATGAATAAATATGTTTGTTTCAGGGTTCGGATCTCCGTGTCCCCTGCTCTTTTTAATACAAAAATAGTGTTCCTGCGGGGCCCATTTTAATAGATAATAAAAATAGGATCCACAAGGGCATTCTTTTGTATTAAAAAGAGCAGGAGACACGAAAGAAGGGAATAGAGGATCCCAGCTCTTTGTTTTATATTAGTTTATACTAGATAATACCCGTGCATATGCACGATTTTAAAGATTAATTTTCGTATTCAATTTATTTACATTTGAGTTTGTTACGAAAATTTTAAAAATGTGTAAAATATTGGAAAGAATTTAACAAAATAAGTTAAGTGATGGACTAATCAATAATATAATTGGAAGAGACATCTAAAAAATATAAAAAGAAAAGTGTGAACAAATTGTGAGGACGTATTGAAATATAAGTTTGTAATTAATATATTATCGAATACCATTGAAAATAATTAACATGTAATTATTACTCTGTTTATTAAAATTAATTTTTCATTGAAATTTGAATTAGTTAATTTTGAAAAAAATATAATTTAAATGACTACAAATTTTATTCATAATAATTAATTTTCATTTATATTAGTTTTATTTTTGACATTCTAATAAAAATTAATTTAATTGAGTATGTGCTAATTTTTGGATTAGTCAAAATTTTTATTCTCGTATTCATAATTTATTTTTTAAATTATGTTTATTTACATTTTATATATTTAGAATGAATATTAATTTCTCTTGTGTTTATTTTTATAAATATAGTATAAGTGGGAAAATAATAGTTTTATATAATCAAAACATTTCAATTTATACTAAAATAATATTTTTTTTGCGATGTATAGTATTTGTCTTATACTAAAATGGTTATAAATTGAAATTGATTTTGTGTTAGCAATAGAGAATACTTATTAATCAATATCGTTTACACTTTTAATCATGAAAATAGTCTTGTTAATCTATATCGTTTACTCTTTTAACCATAAAAATAGTTTTGAATAAAATCACAATATTAAATAAAGTTTAAACAATTTTTGAATACTCGTGGTATGATAGTGACATAAAAATATAGGACATGAAGCCCAAGTATCTAAGGGCCTATTTGGTTATGGTGGGATGGGTTAGATTGGGAAGGGATGGGTTAGGTTGAACCCTTACCATGTTTGGATGTAAGGGTTGAGTAATGAAGGGTTCAACCCTTACATTATTTGGATGGAGGGTTTGATTGGGAAGAGGTTATAATATAATTAAATATTTTTTTTAAAATGAATAAAAATTAATTAAAAAACATATTTCTTAAAAAATAAGAAATGCATATATTTTTTTGGGAAATATTCTTCTGGAAATTATTTCTTTCGGAAATTTTATACCGGAAAATATTTTTTCGGAAATACTTTTTTGGGAAACATTTTTCGGAAACATTTTTTTCGGAAATATTTTTTAAGAAAATATATTTTTGGAAATATTTTTTCCCGAAATATTTTTTCGGAAACATTTTTTTCAGACTCGGAAATAATTTTTTTCGAAATATTTATTCCGAAATATTTTTTTTCCGAAATATTTAATCGGAAATTTTTATTGACGGAATCTTTATTCCGAAATATTATTTTCCGAAATTTTTATTCAGAAATATTTTTTCGGAAATATTTATTCTGAAATATTTTTTTCCCGAAATATTTTATTCAAAAATATTTTTTTCCAAAATATTTATTCTGAAATATTATTTTCTGAAATATTTATTCGGAAATATTTTTTTCCGAAATATTCATTCGGGAATATTATTTTCCGAAATATTTATTCGGAAATATTTTTTTTGAAAATATTTATTCGGAAACATTTTTCCGAAATATTTATTTGGAAAATTTTGATTCCCGAAATATTTTTTCCCGGTAATTTTTTTTCAAAAATATATCAATTAATTACGTAATATATATAATATACAAAATAATAATCAAAATAAATTATATGCTTATTACTATTGTTTATACATGATTGAAAAGAAAAAATAAATTAATTAATTAAAAATGCATTGGGCAACAATGTCCAACACCCCAAATCGGGGTGTTGAAACACACCCCATTTCCATTATACTAGAACCTTCTCCCAACCATTGACCAATCCTTATAAACCCAACCCTCCATTCTAAACTTCTATCCAAACAATGGTTGTGAAATTTGAACCCCTCCCAACTCAACCCATCCCTCCCCAACCCCCAATCCAAACAAAGCCTAAGTGTAAGTATAAAGGAATTGCAGTTAAAGTCAATCAACAGAATTGGGCTAAAATGAACATGAAAGTTTTGGGCTTTTATATCAAATGCGCGGTCTGTTGTTGCTTGTAGGCCTTTGATTAAAGAAGGTCCATTTCAATATTTCATCACCTTAACGGAGAATTTACTAGCATCTCAAACATTATAGTACTCGGCACCAAGTACCAGTCAAAAATGTCAAATATAGAAGGAAATTATTTTACGAAGTCAATGGTTTTATATATGCCAAATTCAAATTATTCTTTATCATATTATCAAGAAATTCAAATTCTTAAAAACCAATGTGATAAGCAGAGATTGTGGGGATCAAAGTAAGTCCCGATCCTGACGTTCAAAATTATAAAAATTTAAATAAAATTTTGCAATTGAACACATGGAGCAAGTTCGAATTAAATTAATCTGAATCGATGGTCCTAAATATAACCTAATTCTCTCTAAATCAAAATTCTGATTCTGTCATGCATACAAATTTATATCGATGACATGGGTTCTCATGATTTAAATTTATGGAATCGTAATTTATAATAATTTGTATGTAGAATTTGGATATGAAATACTAGTCGATATTGAGCAATGAGCACCTCCTTCAAAATGGAAAATCATTTCGCAAAGTCGTGAGTCATGACTCCACCTATCAACATAATTTTGAAAAGTATTTCGGCTGCGTATTTTATATTTTATATAAAATAAAAGGAAAGAGAAAAGTTGGTCCACTCTCCTACAGTAGTTTGTTTTTCCAAATTTTCCCGCTTGGATAAACAAATGCATTGTGATAAGTGATAGCTCTAAACCATCAAAAATCCAACCACATTTAAAAAAGATAATGGATTGGTGGGGATGCACACAAGCTTAGCTTTAGTTCGATAAAAACATGTATAACCAACAGTATGTGAACATGTGGTCCGATTATTGACAAATTGTGTCAAGATCATTGTAAAGTAAGGGATAGGTTCATGGTATGTAAGTAGAAATGTGATTGGTTTGTTTACTTCCAAGTACTATTCGAATCGATTTGTGAATTGATTGTTTATTTTTGTTTGTATTTTTAGGTTCTGGCTCCTTTCTTTTCAGTCTTTTGGATTTGTGTGTCGATTTTCCATGTGATTGTTCAATCAAGTAGACCACATTCTTTCTTGCTGTTTCATGCAGCACCACTCCATTTCTTGTTACTCAGTCCGTCGGGATGATTTCTTTACATTATTTTTTTTGTACGGAGATCAAGAAATATTATTAAGATAAATGAAGTAGTGGGTATAATAGTGATTTTATTGTTAAAATAAGTGAAGTAGTGGGTGTAATAGTGATTTTATTGTTAAAATAAGTGAGGTAGTGGGTGTAATAGTGTAAAGTGTTGAAAAAATGAGGTGAAATAGTAGATGTAATAATGTAGTTTATTGTCAAAAGTTACTATTTTTAGTAATGTAAAGAATTAATGAAACGTCCTAAAAAGAAAATTGTAAAGAAATGGACGGGACAGAGGGAGTACTATTTATCAAAAGAATTAGCTCAACTAAATAGTTCTCTACTCCTTTTATAGCACATTGTATTAGTCTTAATTTGTTCAATTATCTACATGAGAAGAAAGGTGTTTACTAAATTTATAAGGTACCTGAGCTGAGTGATAACCTGTACGGACCGAAATTAGAATATAAATATTAATAAATTATTAAAAATAAATATAATTAGTAAGTATAATTAGCAAGTATAATTGTGTTGGAGTTGGAGCAGTTATTCGAGATTCAGATGGTCGGTTTGTGCGTGCTAGGTGCTGTCGGATGGCTGGAGATTGGCAGCCTCGAGAGGCAGAGGCTTTGAGCTTGAAGGAAGCTCTTTCTTGGGTTAAAAATTTAGGGTATGACCATTGCATTTTCGAATCCGACTCTAAACTTCTGGTTGATGCTTTTAAAGGTGAAGATGGAGCAAGCTATTTGTGTGAGCACTTTAATCATGTTCTAGTGCAGGGTGTGCGTAGGTCTGCGAATGCAGTAGCACATGTTTTAGCTATTCATTCAATGCCTGACCTGAGGGAGTGGGTTGGTAATCCGTCCAGTTTTATTCATCATGTAATGAGTTCTGATATTAGTTAATCAATGCAAGTTCGTTTTTTTCAAAAAAAAATATGTAATTTTAGAGAATTGAATGATAAAAACATTTAATAAAATAACCACTAATTAATCATGTATTTATAGGGAATCGAACTCGTGATGAAGCTAAAAAAAATTAAATATCTTATAATTATGTAATTGCAAGTAATCGTATCCGAACCCGAATTTAGTGATAATCAAATTTTGTATGTTCGTAATTTGATACTATGCGCGTTATTTAAACATGTGTAACATTAATGAAGAGCATAAATCTCCGATACGCATTACTCTTCCATTCTCAAAATATCAATTTTTTTAACGTAGTTTAACACTTTCGAAAAAGGTATTTTTAAATATATGTTTCACGCATTTCAAAATGCGAAAGGAAAAAAAAAAATGAATCCGTAGATAGTATTGTTTAAGATTGAGATAAACTCGCTATCACGCGACAATGATATTAGAAGGTTGTATCAAAATTTGTCTTACAAAAAATTCGGAATGAATCGATTAAAGGGAAGGTAAAGGTTGGGTATATTTTATCATCAAAATTTGCTTTAAAATTGGATATCAAAGTAGCACTATTCGAGATCATGGCCATGTCTTTATCATTTGGCTATTTCCTCCCATCTTGGTCAACACCACTCTTCATGCTAAATGCTAAAAAGGATCAATGTCTGAGGACTACACCTAAGTCCTAACATATGCTTATCCGTTTATAGCCTACAATAAATTATTTTTTTAATGTGTGCCCAGGACACATAATAAGATTTTAATAAATATATTTAATTATTTATTTTTATTAATAATAATAATTCCTTAAATGCATAAAAATTTTAATTGATTAAAATAAATTAACTTATTAAAAAGTAATTATTAAAATATGTTTTTATTTGTACATTAGAAATACACTAAAATAAAAAAACCATATATATATTGACAATCACAAACAACAGTAACAAATGTCGCACCGTACAAAACTGGGAGAGAGAGAGATGAACACTTATCTAGATAAACTAAAGTATTGCAAAGAGTGGGGGGGAATGGGGATAGACATAAATCAGATGAGAATATTCCAAGTTGAAGAACAAAAATCTGTTAGAAAAGGCCCAGAATAATGTAAACCAATGGCGTAACTAAGCCACTCACAACTTTTTCCTACATTATTGTGAATTGTGATAGAAAGTGACCTTATTTTGGCTCCACTACCTCGAAGGCCAAACAAACTTCAACTTAAACAAATCAAATTCTTAGTAGTAGTAGTGAGCCCGTTTGGAAAATTTTATTTTTCAGAAATAAGTTATTTATTTCGGAAAAAAGTTAGGAAATATGTACTTTTTTATGAAATAAGTAATTTATTTTTGTAAGATAACGAATATTGAACTCCCCGTACACATTTTTCTCTAAAAAAATTTATGTAAATACGAAATTTTTTCCGAAATAAATAATTTATAAGTTGACGTATCGATTTGCCAAACGGGACCAGTATTTTTAAAGCTTGCCATGCTAGCTAGCTAGCTTGTTCAAAGTCAATGCAGTTGTTTGGATACATATAAGCTGAACGACTCTTATCTCTTTGTACCTAAATTTATTCTCACACATGCATATATGATACATGTATACATATTTCCCACGGATTGTTGTATAAATATACATACAATGCTATACTTTATCCTTATCGACATTTCTTTGTCTGACTACATACGTGATACGTCATACGTGTCTGTTTAGGTCCAGAATAGTCTTATCGGGATAGCCTTATCTAGGAGATTTAACTTTACGAAAATTTCGAGTAAATCCTTTATCCGTATTCTAGTTGAAACCGTATTAGTACTAAATTAATTTAGTAAGATGCATAAAAGTAAATCCAGGCACTGAATTATAAGAAGAAAAAAAATTGAGTAATAAATATTTACTTCCTTGGTCCCATTTTATATCTTACTTTTAATTTTTTAATGATCAAATTGAGTAAATATTTCAAACTATTCCAATATTATTTTAAAAAACAAATAATATTTTAAAAACGGAAAGTTAAAGTTTAAAATTAATGAAATGTACTTTTTAATGATATATTTTTTTATTCAATTATATAATATATAAAAATTTAGTAAAATTGTCGTCAATTTGCCAATCAAAAATAAAAAAAACATGTATGATAGGACGGACTGAATTTTTTTTACCATTTTAGATTACAACTAGTCGATAAAGCCGCACTTCGCATCGGCGTTACAACATTTTTAAAAAAATTCAATTCATTTACGTTATATTATAATATTGATATTAAATTTTAATAATTAAATAATATTCTCTAATGAATCAAGAAAATTTCTTGTTAAACACAATTTTTTCGATTGAGCCGCTCTATCGTTAAAACCGAAATCCCAACTTTAATATATATAATATAAAAACTTATGTAATAATTTTTATCCATAAAATCGAACCGTAAAAATAAAAAAATTATGACATAAGTATCAAATTCTAATGGCTAATATAATCTTTTCTAATGAGCCGCCTTCCCGTTAAATACGTTTCGAGCCGCTCTTATTTGGAACCGAAATTCTAACTTCATTATATAAAGAGAGTAAATTCCAATTTTTATATTATTTAAACTTTCTAATATTTACGGAGTTTTAAAAGATGAAAATACATCTTTTATTTTCTGTATATTAAAGATATTTTTGTATTTATTTACAACTTCCACATGAAAATGTATTTATGTTATGTTAATATATCAAAAAAAGAAAATTAAAATAGGAAGACTTTTCGTTACGGGAATAATATGAAATTTATGAATATATTTTTATAATACAGGTATAATTAACTTGTATAAAAAAAGTTACAATAAAGGATTTCTAGAAAAAAAGATACTCCCTCTGTCCCGTCACGTTCTTAACATGGAGGCTGGGCACGGAGACCAAGGATAGTGGGTGTAATATTGTTAAAATAAATGAAGTAGTGGGTGTAATAGTGATTTTATTGTTAAAATAAGTGAAGTAGTGGGTGTAATAGTGTAAAGTGTTGAAAAAGTGAAGTGAAGTAGTGGATGTAATAATGTATTTTATTGTTAAAAGTTACTATTTTTAGTAATGTAAAGAATTGGTGGGACGTCCCAAAAAAGAAATTGTAAAGAAATGGATGGGACAGAGGGAGTATATAATTTTAAAAAATCGTATAAGACGTCTCAACCTCCTCGTATTCTACTTCCAATAAAACATTTTATTTTATGTATTCCTTATATATTCAAACATCTTTTATACGATCTTCTCTAATAAACCGCTTTCTCATTAAACACAGTTATTATTATTGATCCGCTCTCTCGTTAAGACCAAAAACCTAACTTTTACATATATCACTTGTATGATAATATTTATCCATAAAAATCAATTCCTAAAAATAAAATAAAATTTATAACATCAATATAATATTTTAATAGCTTATACAATCTTTTATAGTAAGCCGTCTTCCCGTTAAACACGTTTCGAGCCGCCCTCGTTTGGGATCAAAATTTCAACTTCATTATATATTATTGATAATACTTAAATCAAAACCTAAAAAATAGGGTGAATTCCAATTTATACTTTCGCTAAACTTTCTAAAATTTATGGAGTTTTAAAAAATGAAAACACATCTTATTTTCTCTTTATATTATAAATACTCCTGTATTTATTTTATTCAAACATCTCATATACGCGATCTTCTCTAATGAACCGCTTTTTCGTTAAACACGTACGGTTATTACTATTGATCTGCTATCTCGTTAAGACCAAAAATCTAACTTTTACATATATCACTTGTACGATAATATTTATCCATAAAAATCAAATCCTAAAAATAAAATAAAATTTATAACATCAATATGATATTTTAATAGCTAATACAATATTTTATAGTGAGCCGTTTTCCCGTTAAACACGTTTCGAGCCACTCTCGTTTAGGATCGAAATTCTAACTTCATTACATATTATTGATGATACTTATCTTACACAACAACTATTTTCTTTAAAATCAAAACATAAAAAATAAAATGAATTCTAATTTTTACTTTCTCTAGACTTCCTAAAATTTATGGAGTTTTAGAAAATGAAAACACATCTTATTTTTTCTTTTTATTGTAGATACTCCTGTATTAATTTAGGATTACTACATGAAAATGTTATTTTATTATATTAACACATCAATGATTTTATTTTTAAATACGATGACTTTTTTTATGACAATAGTAATGAAAAAAAAATTCCTAATAGAAGTATAATTAACTTAGATGAAACGCATAATTTAAGAAGATCGTACTTTCTATAAAATATTTAATTATATGTCTTCACTATATATTCAAACACTTATTCTACTTCTAATAGAACTTTTATTTAAATGTTTTTTCTATAAATTCGAACTCTTATTCTCTATAAATTCGAACTCATATTCTACTTCCAATAGAACTTTTAATCATATGCCTAATAAATACTTATTCTACTTCCAATAGAACTTCTAATCATATGTATTCCTTATAAATTCGAATTCTTCTTCTCTATAAATTCGAACACCTATTCCACTTCTAATATGTTAAATGATATTTTTATATTTATTAGTGTTTAAATTCTAAAATTCTAGAAAATTAGAAAAATAGATTGAGACGATCTTGGAGCGTCACCTATACTCCCGTGTATCCTCCTTTATATATATATATTGATTTCGATTTTAGTTTTACTTAGAACAAATATAAAGCCTACCATTTTAGATTACAATTTCAATTTTAGTTTCATTTAAAACATCTATAAGACCAATATGTGCTAGTCAAAATTATTAAAGTATATTAAAATAAGAGTAAATTGCACTGTAGTGGCGAGATAAATTAATTTTTTGCACTTTGATGGCCAAAGTTGCAAATCTTGCAATATGATGGCTCGAAATTCTTTTTTTAGCAACTTAAATGACTTCCGTTATCCTGGCCTTAACGGAGTTAAAATGTTAGGGGTATTATTGTCCTTAATCTTGCACTAACAGCTATAAAATTGATTAACGGAGCTATATATACATACATATACATATCTAATTCATATATTCATTTAATTATTTTCAGCTCTACAAGAAATCAAATTAATGGATACTGAGAAATCAAATGCCATTGCTCTTTGTAAATGAATTTTTAAATCCTCCTGAGGCGCATAATTCATTTTAATCTATAGATTGTAATGTTTAAGGAAATCTCGTTATAGAAACACTAAAGTACTGATGATAGCAATCAGTTTGCACTTTATACCGGGATGGGAGAACTGCATCGGGAACAAATGGTGCAAACGCTGATTCCTTCTCAGATGCAAGTTGTTGTGCCTTCTCGAATTCTCTAACAACCGACTGGAAATTTTTTGCAAGTCTAGCATCAGCAATTCTTTTTGCAGCCTGAAGATAATTTAGACATGTTGACGCATTTAGATTCATGAGTTGCAGTGTCTATACAGTATCTACCATGAACAACCGCCCCTCATCTCCTTCACCCAACCAGTCTCCTACAACAAAACAACCGCCGCTCTCCGGCTTCGTCCTCCGGCGCCTTTCACCTAGGTTCAATCACAACCAGACCACACCTCCTCCTTCAATACTCGCAACCATCACGCCACCTGCATCTCCGCCTCATCTTCTTCACCCCTTCTCATCTCCCTTCACCAACAACACCTCACCCGCACAACCACAGCCTCCACCCACTACCCCTCCTTTCTCCTCCGACCTTCAACACCGCCTAATCACCACGAACTCCGTACTCCTCCCCTTCTCCATAATCTCCTGGATTCTAGAACAATACATCACAAATCAAAAAAAATAGTAGGATAATCACCTGAATCTTGGTTCTCCGGTTGGTTTTATCTAGAGTAGAAAAAGATGATTATACCCTTCCAATTAATTAATAGTCAATGACGGTGCTTTAATTTTTAACGGAAGATAGACGGAAGTCATTTAAGTGGTTAAAAAAAGAATTTCGAGCCATCATAGTGCAAGATTTGCAACTTTGGCCATCAAAATGCAAAAAATTAATTTATCTGGCCACTATAGTGCAATTTACTCTTAAAATAAGAGTAATGCTAGGAAACTCAACAACCACATGCAACATGCATGAAACTGCTAAACAATCACATATATAACTGCATGTAACCTGTTAAACAGTCACATATGTAAATTTAACTTTAAATTTTCATAATTTACCAAAATTAACTAAAATCTATCAATTATCGCACCAAATTTACCAAAATATAAATTTGAAACAACCAATTTATATCGACTTCAATTTTAGTTAATGGATACAAATATATATATAGTAGAAACCCGATAAATGAATATTCGATAAACGAATAAATTCATTAAATGAATAAATTTTTCCGGTCCCAATATAATACAGACAATGTATTTTTTTTATCTCGATAAATGAATAATCTCAATTAATGAATAAATTTTTTTGGTTCCAAACGTATTCATTTATCGGGGTTTAACTGTATATGCATATGTGAATTTTTAACTAACTAATTTCCAAGATCGTATAAAGATAAAAGGCTTTTTATAAAGAAAAGTATTTTTAAATATATGTTTACAAATATTTTGAGAAAATGGTAAAATCCTTTTTTTTAAGTGATATTTTTAGTAAGTATCCTAGGTTTTTTTCCATTGATATGATCAATAGTTGAACATCTAATCACTTTTAAATATAATATTAATATTAATTCTTAAATTTTAATAATTTGGTATGTATTCATCCATAATAATTCTATTTTTTCCATTTTATTTAATTTTATATCATTTAAAGAGAGATCCATAAAATTACAAAAAAAAAATTGAATAGAAAAATAATTTTCTTTTACTAATCATCAATATCAATATCTATCTATCTTTTATATATATAAAGGAGAACTCGCAGGAGCTCTAAAATCGCTCGAATCCTATTTATCTATTTTTCTAGAGCTCCTCTATTTAAATAATTAAAATCAAAACTTCCTTTTTTAGGTCCTACTTTTTAGATAAGAAATCAAACTTCCTTTTTTAACATTAACATTAACTTCTCCAAAATAGAAAAGGTTTTCGAAATTGTAGGGAATAAGAAGTTAAATTTATATATTCGAAATAGAAAAGAAAATTTTATTTTATATATATATACAATCATTGCTTCTAATGATCAAATTTTTATCACCATGTGTCCATGTTTACTTTTTTCTTGCTTTTGTCTTCGTCTATTTTATAAAGGAGCTCTGAATTGCTCGAATCATATTATTATAAAGATTATTTTGATCATTGTTTCCCTGCAATATCTTTTAGTTTGTTGTAAATCAATTTTATTCAATTACTGATTTGTTTTCTTTGATCATTGTGCGCCTATGCATGCCATATTGTGGGGCAGTGTTGATTCATCTGATAATTTTATCCATGGATTTCAAATTTAAGTACGATGTATTTTGTAGTACGTATTGATATGGGCTGAAAATAAGCATTAAATACACATTTAATGTGGCATTAAATAAACCTAGATTGGTCCAAGGTTAAAGCCCATTAATGAGGTCTGAAACCCTAATTAAATATTAAAAACGTAATTAACGAATCGGTCAAATAAAAGACTTTGTTATTGAGTCCAAAAGGAAACCAAATTATTTATGGAGTAGCCTCCAAGGCATACAACTCCTATAGTTTTCCACCTCCCTCATGGAAGGATCTAGAATTGGGCCCAAAGTGGGTAACTTGCACACCAAGTTACTAAACCCTAATTCTAAGGCTTCTCAAGCCTATATAAAGGGTCTCACCCCTCATTTTCAAGAAGAACGTTTTGGGACACAACTCCATACGTCATCCACCACGTTTTAGGCTTAATCCTCGAATAAGGACATGCAAGCCACTACGTTACTACGCCGCGAGGGCGCATCAAGCCATGTAGGCAACTCTAGAACTACGTTTTGGCTTGATCTTTGATATTCATCAAGGTACGTAGGCATCTTGTTAGGATCGATTTAGTCCCCGACAACAAGAGCAGCCACTATTAAAGCTCGAAACTCTCAATCCCTTGCATTCAATACACGTATTAATTACACCCTACTTTTTATTCCATAATATTTGGCGCCGTCTGTGGGAAGAAGACATCAACCATGGTTACCACACGAAGAACATCAATCGCAGAAACTACTGAAACGCCCATCCGCACTTTCGCACCCTCAGTGATGGAACAGGTACCACCAGGAGCGGGCTCCCAACCTCAGATTACTCAGCCTCAAGGGACGGATCCCCCGAGGTCTGAAACTCAAACTCAAAGGTCGTTACCCCTAGTGACGAACCCCTTCAACCAAGGGACGAATCCCCTTCAGATGGTTGTCTCTCCCTTCGGAGGATGTCTACTTCACTGCCCTAGTGAACGAGTTTAACTCTCCAGGGCGGATCCCCAATCCTAGGCATGATTATGCCCATAATAGGCAAGCATGATTACAAATCTCTACCATGGTACTTTCACCACTAACAGATCAGAACCCAAGTTATGGGCTTCCACCCCAACGAGAGGATGATTCACCCCATATTTAAGGCTTGAAACCTCCGCGTGTAGCAGGAGGGAGAAGTCTCGATCGTACAGTAACGATGATGAAAAAACAATCGAACTGATGATCCACTCCCCTCGACTTTCAATCAGGGAACGACTCCCCTAGAGATGCGTCTCCAAGTGGTGATCCCCGAAGGAGTGATCCCCAAGGGGTGACCTCAAGGAGCGAATCCCCAATTGCAGATGGTGGTCTCGCCTCTGGCCAATAGAGCACAAGGAGCACAGATCACCACCATCGTCATGCTAATCCCAATAACTCAAAACCCCGTTTATGGGTTGTCACCGTTCCCAATTGTTGATGGAACCATCAAGTATGTGCCTCAATACATTGAATGCTTGGTCCCCTTATTGGAGGAAACCAAAGTTTCTTCGGATCATACACCAAAGACGACTTCTCGCCTGAAGAAGATGAGGAAGAGGATGTCCGTTCTAGCAAGAGACGTCAAGGCAAGGAGCCCTCTGAGGGAGCTGGACGTTCTCAACCCCGAGGGACTTAAGGAACAACTCTTTAGGCCATAAACTAAAGGATTTGGGAGCTCAAATTATTCATCCGCAACAGTCGATTATGGTTTCAATGAATTTAGGGACGAGTCCCCTCCGGATGGTGAAGTCGCCCCTCTAGCGCACCGTTGGGACTATAGATGTCCATCTCCATCATTACACAATGAACTTAGGTTCCCACCAATGGGATGTAGTTCATCGATGGTAGAAGTAGCTAGCAACACGTGGCATACGTACCTCAATACATTCAAGGCCTAGAACACCAATGAAGGAGTCATGATCTTTCCGGACCATATATTATTGACGATTTATCATCCACTGATGAAGATAGCTATCGCAGAAGGAGAACCAGGCAAGGAGATCAAAGGAGGGTCAGGGCCTACTAAGCCCCGAGGATCCAAAGGACTGGCTCCCAAGACTTTAGAAGGGAGGATACTAGATTATGAAGTACATATCCAAAAATTGAAGAAAAACCTGGAAATATAATAGGCTAGGCAGCCCCCAAGGACAAGGATCCCTTATGCTATTAATTCGAGTGATACCCCTAGGAGGAGAAGGGTTGATACACAAAGGGTTGGCCCTGATGGCTCGGTGCCTCTGGGAGATCATGATGATCCAATATCGTCCTTCACCAACGAGATAATGAATGCTTATACCTCAAGAAAATTCAAGATGTCCGCTATCGAGGTATGTGCTGGGGCAGGAGATCCCACTAATTATATGAAGACATTCTTCAATGCACTACTAATTCCAACCCGTGACTAACACAATCAAGTGTAGGGCATTCTCTCAAACCCTGGGGGGCATGACACAACGATGGTATAGTCGGTTGCCCCCGAACTCGACCGGATCCTTTAAAGGACTAAGTAGGGCACTTATCGCCCCATTTATTGATGGAAAGTTCATGAGAAAAGTTTTGCATCCCCATGAACGTGGAAAAAGGAAAGAATAAATCCTTGAGGGATTACATGGAGCACGAAGAAAGCCTTGAAGGTCCCGAACCTGGATGATAGAGTAGCCATCAAGGTAGAGGAAAGTTTAAAGGAAACCTCAACCCCTGCTGGAGGCAATAGAGGTAACAACAAGAAGCGAAGAGGGTCAAGAGTAGGATTTTAAGGATAATTACCCTCAAATAAGTAAAGACTCTGACTCTACCTGGAAGAAGAGCGATCAAGGACCGAGTTTCACCAGTCCCAACACCCAAATCCTTATGGACATTGAGAAACGCAAGAATCTCTGATGGCCGAAGCCACTAAGGGCTGATCCCGGGAAGAGAAACAAGAACCAATATGGTCAATTCCATAAGCCATTAGGGAATAACACTCACGATTATAGACAGCTGAAACACAAGATCAAGTTTCTGATCCAAAGAGAAAAGTTGAATAAGTTCAACAAGGATGGCCAATATGGTAACCTAAGGCAGGATTATGAAGTAGAGTTCAAGGAAGGATGGCAGTCAAGATCGCAATCCATAACCCCAGAGGGTCGATGATAAACATGATTTCTGAAGACCCGACGACGGTCGGGAATACAAGGAGCTCTCATAAAGCTTATGCTCGAGAAGATATGCACATTGTAGGAAAAGCTCTATAAACTGAAATGGAATTTGCCTTTGATGATTCTGACTTGGAAGGGGTGAAGGGCCTCCATGATGGACTGTTGATCATAACACCTGTGACCGGCAATTCGTAAGTTAAATGAGTCTCGGTAGACAATGGGACTTGAGTGGATATCTCGAAGATAGAAACAACGATTCTCAATTGACCCCCTCCAACATGCCCGTGTATGGGTTCTATAGAGTTGAGTCAAGAGTTAAAGAAACTATTCGGCTATCCATAATAATAGGACGAGAGCCTAGGGAGGCCACTCATATGTCGAACCTTTTGCTGGTTAAAGCAACTTCCGCTTACAATGTTATCCTTAGGAGGACAGGCTTAAGGCGGTTGCCCAAGCTAGCTAAGACCTGAAGATCAAATTTCCTACAAGAAATGGAGATGATGGAAGAAAAGAGGAAAACAAAATTCAAAAACCCGTCCGTTACGTGAAAGAAGTCTTGCATTGGATAAAGAACCCACAATAAACCCCCAAGCACTCGCTGACTTCGTGGTTGAATACACCATTGACAACCAAGAAGTCGGGGGCATGAGGTAGTACCCCAAGAGGGCAAAGGATTAGAGAAGGAGAATCTAGAAGCGGTACTCAATGAGTATTGGATCGATTTTGATGGAGAATCACAAACAAATTAAGTGAGAACCTACCCCGATGGGTTCATGATTCCCCAATGATAAACAATGAGGCTGAACGCAAAGCTGTGATAGCCATACTTGGTTTGGCCAGAGCCCTGAGGGTCAAAACCTTAAAGTCTGTGGAGACTCAAGATCAGTAGCACCAAAAGTGAATGGTGAGTTCGAGGCCAGGGCTGGAACCGTGACAGAATACATGAAACTTAACTCAATTCAATTAGTGTTACAAGGGAGGAAAACGCAATGGCTGATGTCATATCTATGTTTTCTTCCTCAGAGATAGAGAATTATGTTGAAAGTTCTTACTTCCAAGTCTTGGAGACCCGAAGCGTTGATAGAAAAGATGATAACACCTATAGGTATGAAAAGCCGTTGGATAGATCCTACAAAGGCTCTCCAGGAAACCGGTTGGTTACCCGACAATGCCTTGGAGGCACGAAAGTTGTCAATAAGAACACTTAGGCCTCAAAACGGGAATTTGGCCTTGAAAGAAACTCATCTAGAAATATGGGGCAAGACCCTTGCCCAAAAGATGATCCGATTTGGATTCTACTAGCCAGGCATGATGGCTGATGCCAGAAGTTATGTGCGATCGATATCCAAAAACACGCAACTGTTTATCAATCCCCTGAAATGTTGAAATCCATCAGTTCCACCATTCCCAATGGCAAATGCCCAGAGGAAGTTCCTGATAGTTGCAATTGATACCTTCATGAAGTAGACTGAGACCAAACCCCAAACCTGGATAACCACCAAGTAAATGACACAATTCCTGTGGGAAAGTGTGATACGTAGATATGGACTTCCACCAATCCTTGTAGCCAGAAATGGATGACAATTCAGAAATGAGGCTCTTACAAGCTGGAATTTTTTGAAAGAAATGTGGCGCCTAGACTTGGCACACCCCAAACCATAAGGTTTATCATATCTGAGCATCTAGTTAAGACACTCCACCTGATCAGACTAAGTTAACCACAAGCTTCTAGCTCTAAGGAAGTGAAGGCTCGAATATGCCATGTTCCATGCAATTGAAGGCTCGAATAGGCCACGTTCAACGTAATTGAAGGCTCAGCAAGTGAGCAATCGAACTAGGAGAATTTGATGTTAAGTACAAGCCTAGGATGGCCATCAAAGCCCAGGCTTTAGCTGACTCCGTGGTTGAATATACTACTGACAACCAAGAAGTCGGGGGGGGCAGGAGGTAATAGACCATGAAGGTCAGCAAAGTGGGAAGCCCCTAGAAGAGAAGAAGGAGTATTGGAAGAGAAGAAGGAGTATTGAATGCTCTATTTTGATGGGGCATCCGAAACAAAAACCAGTGGTATAGGTTTAATTTTACAAAACCCCGATGGGTTCGCAGTTGAGTATGCCTTGAAGTTGGACTTCCAAACAACCTACAACGAGGAAAAGTTGAAGCTCTAACAACCGACCTTGGATTGATAATAGCCCTGAGGGTGAAGAACCTGAAAGTTTGTGGAGACTCAAAGCTAGTAATCTCACAAGTCGATGGAGAGTTTGAGGCTAGAGAAAAGAATATGGCCAAATACTTGAGGATTGTGAAAGCTATGATAGCCCAGTTCGACGATTGATACGTTGAGTATATCCCAAGGGAGGAGAATACAAAGGCCGGTGCCTTATTTCAGTATACTTCTTCAGAGGTCGAGACCCATTCTGGGAGCGTCTACCTCCATGTTCTGAGAACCCCTACAATTGATTCTAAGCTTATTGCTCCTATCGGGATATGAGGATGCTGGATAGATCGTATCAAAGCACATCTTTAGAATGGCTGGTTTCCAAACGATTCCATAGAGGCAGGGAAGCTAGCTGTAAGGAACAGAAGGCTCGAAGAAGTCACGTTCCACCCGACTGAAGGCTCGTGAAGGCCCCACTTCGTCCAACCAAATGCTCGAAAAGGCCACGTACCATATATTTGAAGGCTCCAAAAATGCGAGAAATAAGTTGAAACAATACTTGTAAGGAGTAGAGCTCAAAACAAGCTTCGATTCGATATATTGTAAGCTCAAATCTGAGCAAAGAGCAAAAAGATATGGATTTTTCAATACTCGTGGAATGAGTTGGCCTAATAATCGAGTTAGAGGACAAAAGTGTGACCTCAATCCATGTCTTCAGGGGCTGGAATTTCAATTCACGATTGACCTCCTCTAGGTCTCAGAGGTAAGGTTGTGATGACCCAAGACCTAGGACGAACGAGGCTTTAAAAAGACTTCAATCGAGGTCATAGAAGGAGGTCACACACCCCGCGACCAATGTAAATTGAAGGCCTTACACGACCTCAATCCAGGTCATGGGTTGAGCTCGTAAGCCTCACGATTAGCCTAAATTGAAGGCCTTACACGACCTCAATCCAGGTCATGGGTTGAGCTCGTAAGCCTTACGATCAGCATAAATTGAAGGCCTTACACGACCTCAATCCAGGTCATGTGTTGATCTCGTAAGCCTTACGATCAGCCTAAACTGAAGGCCTTACACGACCTCAATCCAGGTCGTGGGTTGAGCTCATAAGCCTCACGATCAGCCTAAATTGAAGGCCTTACACGACCTCAATCCAGGTCGTGGATTGAGCTCATAAGCCTCACGACCAAGCCTTAGAGCTGAGGTCCTGAAGACCCCAGACCTGGACAATTTGAGGGTTTAGTTAGACTTCAATTCAGGTCTATCAAGGTTAGGACCCCCACACAAATTACAAGAAAATATTATTATTTAATAATAATTTATAAAAAAATTTATTATTTAATAATAAAAACCGATCGGACCTTATTCAAGCAAAATTTTATCCGGGTAGGACAACCCTGATTCGGGTATAAAAGTTATTCAAAATTTGAATAACATAAATAATATTATTCAATAATATTATTAAAAAAAAAGCTTCACGACCTCAAATGAGGTCGGAGATCGACCTCGGAAAAGTCACGACCAGCCTCCAAATGGAGCCTTACACGACCTGATATGAGGTCCAAATTTCACCTCGTGAAGTCTACGACCACCACCCAATCAAGGCCTTGGACGACCTGAGATGAGGTCGTATGTGACCTCGAACAAAGTCACGATCAGGGACAAATTGAGGGCTTGGACGACCTCAATTGAGGTCTTGTGAAAAAGTGCAATTTAGTACCCCTACTTTTGCTATGTTCACAAAAAGAGTCCATGAAAAATTATGAAATAATCCCCCTAAAATGCATGTGTGCACAAATTCAATATTTTCGATTAAAATTTTCAAATTTTATTCAAGCAAAATTTTATCCGAGTAGGACACCCCAATATTTGAATAAAATAAATAATATTACTCAATAATATTATTTAAAGAAAAAAATATTGTAAAAAAAAAAAGAGGAATATTGTTCACGACCTCAAATGAGGTCCTAAAATCCACCTCGTGCAACTTGCGACCTGCCCCCAAATTGAAGCTTACACGACCTAATATGAGGTCGCAGTTCACCTCGTACAAGGTCACGACATGCAAGTATTGGACGAACAGGAATGAGTTCACACTGAAAAGTGCAGTTTAGCACCCCAAGTTTTGCATGATTTACATATTGATCCCTCAAGTTTATAAATCAACATTTTGGTCCTAATTTCAAAATTGACAGATTTGTCCCTGGACTTTTTTAATTGACAAAAAAAAAATCCTTGCAAAATTGCAAAAATGCACCTACAAAATGCACGTATGCACAAATTGAATATTTTCAATTGAAATTTTCGAATTATTTTCAAGAAATTGTCCGAGAACATAAAAAAATTACAAATTTCGTAGGATTGAGATCCCAAAAATTATTTTAAGTCTCGTGAAAGACCAGATAATTCGTGAATGACACATTTAAATTGTCAAGAATAAACCAAAAAATACCAGTGGGTACATAAAAATTCCTAAATTATTAGGAATAATTAATAAAAATACCTGTGAGTATATAAAAATTCCTCAATCATTAGGAAAGGTACAGAAAAATACGAGGAAAATTATAGAAATATTTTCTTGAAAATTGAGCAATAATTTATGCTAATAATGCATAAATGCCTTATAAAAGTGTCGAAATTGCTAAAAGCAAGCACCATTAAAGCCTCGAATAAGGTCAATCGTCGTAAATGTGTAGGTCGCTCCACACTTTACAATAAGGAGATATATGTGAAACACTAGTGTAAACCAAAATCCCCATATAAGGGTAGGAAAATTAAGAAGTCCCAGGTAAGGGATAAAAACGATCCCGAGTCTCGATTGAGGCAAATATAATTTCTACGAAAACCTGATCAGTTTTCCTAGAAGTTGGGGGGGCAAATGATATGGGCTGAAAATAAGCATTAAATACACATTTAATGTGGCATTAAATAAACCTAGATTGGTCCAAGGTTAAAGCCAATTAATGAGGTCTGAAACCCTAATTAAATATTAAAAACGTAATTAACGAATCGGCCAAATAAAAGACTCTGTTATTGAGTCCAAAAGGAAACCAAATTATTTATGGAGTAGCCTCCAAGGCATACAACTCCTATAGTTTTCCACCTCCCTCATGGAAGGATATAGAATTGGGCCCAAAGTGGGTAACTTGCCCACCAAGTTACTAAACCCTAATTCTATGGCTTCTCAAGCCTATATAAAGGGTCTCACCCCTCATTTTCAAGAAGAACGTTTTGGGACACAACTCCATACGTCATCCACCACGTTTTAGGCTTAATCCTCGAATAAGGACATGCAAGCCACTACGTTACTACGCCGCGAGGGCGCATCAAGCCACGTAGGCAACTCTAGAACTACGTTTTGGCTAGATCTCTGATATTCATCAAGGTACGTAGGCATCTTGTTAGGATCGATTTAGTCCCCGACAACAAGAGCAGCCACTATTAAAGCTCGAAACTCTCAATCCCTTGCATTCAATACACGTATTAATTACACCCTACTTTTTATTCCATAACACGTATATTTTGATTTTTAGCATTATCTATTATCATATTTTGTATATTATATGCATTGATATGAAACCCTGAAATCCATTACCTGTGATGAGACAAGTTGACTGTGTCTTCATATATATTGATCATGAGAATACATGTATGGGTGCTTTTTTTTAAGGAATTTAATGGAAGTTCTATTCTTTGTGTTTTTAATAGTTGCGATCGTGATAGAGTGTTTTTCCTGTGCAAGGCCAGAGGACAATAACTCAGTAAGCAAAGTAAGAAGGTTGTCACGGCCAACATGGTAGCATGCATGGACTTTTTACAATTAACAAGTGATCCCAATATTTTACAAATTTTTTGTTAACACGTTACATTAAACAACCTGATTCTCTCATCATGTTATTTATTTTTTTTATTATCAAACAATTTTTATTTTATCTGTATCTTTATCTTTATTTTTATCTAAGCGTCATTGATTTTTTAAAGATTTTCAGGTTATTTTTTTGTTGATTTTAAGATTTGAATTTATTGATTTAATATTTGATTTCTTCGCTTTATTTTAAAATTTATGATTTGTTATGATTTTAGTTATAATTATGCATTATTAGTAATCATTTGTTTTTCTTTGCTTTGACTTTTGTATTTTTTTATTAGTGATCTCGGTACAGAAACATCTGATCGTGTGAACAAGAATTAGAAGATTTTTCTCTTGAGAAAATTGGCACAAAAAGTTTGAAATTTTACCATTTCCTCTTTATTTATTTACTATTATTTGTTAATTTGTCGTTATCATCTTCTCATTATTCTTGATCATAGTATTCCAGCGTCTTTTTTTAATTAATTTAACCAAATTCGCTTTTTAATCTATATTTATTTATTACAATGGGTGTCGGCTTAAGAAAATGTGACACAAAATCGACGTAAAAAATAAGCATATAGTTTATTTAGTTGTTTATATATAATATATATTATAATTTGTACAATATTGTGTTCGCTATTTTATTTATAGATATTTTCTTTTATTTCTTTTTTAAATAGTCTATCTTTTGTATTATAAGGCCACCGCGACATGCGGCTTATATATATTTATTACAGCGGGTGTCGGCCAAGGAAAACGTGATACAATATTGTATTTATTAATTTATTCATAAATATTTTCTTTTCGATTTCTTTCTTTTATTTATATTTTAATTTTTTTTAAAAAAATTTAACAAGGCCGCCGCGAAGCGCGGCTTAGTCAACTAGTTATCTATATAAAGGAAAAACCCCCAGGAGCTCCAGAATCGCTCGATTCATATTTATCTATTTTTCTAAAGCTTCTCTATTTTAAATAATTAAAATTAAAACTTCCTTTTTTAGCCCCTATTTTTTAGAAAAGAAATCTGAATTTCCCTTTTAACATTAACATTAACCTCTTCGAAACATGAGGTAATTTAGCTCATGCTCCAGATCTAATCAACTGCATAAATGTCTACAGTCCTAATGATCTTCATGAAAAGAAAATACTATGGAGCCAACTAAGTAATATTTTGCATTCACATAAGGATGAAGCATTTTGTTTAATGGGAGACTTCAATAGTATAACAGATGAATCGGAAAGAACAAACTGTGTGTATAGAAGAACTGACACTGACAGCTTCAAAGAATTCATTATAGATAATGGTTTATGGGATACGCCTGCTTCAAATTTTTCTTACACATGGTTTGGGCCACAAGGCAAAAGTAGCAGACTGGACAGGACGCTTTTGAATAGTGTATGGTTAAATCTGGAATGTAATTGGAACCTACAAGGACTAGGGAGGAAATCTTCAGATCATCAAGCGATTTTATTGAAATCAAATCCTCAAAATTGGGGTCCAAAGCCGTTCAAGACTTTCAATCATTGGTGGAGAAAAGAAGAATTTTTAAAGAACATGATGGACTATTGGAGATCATTACAAGGTCAAGAATTTAATTTGCATGAAAAGTTGAGATCTACAAGATTCCTCATGAAAGAATGGAATAAAAATTGCATAGGAGATTGTTTCAAGAAGGTGACTTTGCTAGAAAACAAACTGAAAGATCATGATGCTGGAAATGAGATAGACCTAACTTTATCAAGAATTAGCCCTACAAACTGCATACAAAGAAAGAGAGGAATTTCTTAAACAAAAGTCCTGGATCCAATGGGATGCAGAAGGAGACTCTAATTCTAGTTTCTTTCACAGGATTGTAAAGTACAAAGAGAACCGTAACAGCATACACGGAATCAGAAAAGAAGGCATTTGGATTTCGAATCCTCAAGAAATAAAACAGGCGTTCAAAGATCACTTCCAAATTTTTTTTAATGTACCAATATCACAAGACATCTTCATCCTTGACGGGTTAGTACATAGGAAAATCTCAGAAAGTGATAATGAAATGCTTGAATATTCAGTGCAAATACAAGAGGTGCACGCTGTGGTGATGGCTATGAACTCCAACAAGGCGCCAGGCCCAGATGGGATGAACATAGAATGTTACAAGAAGCTCTGGCCAGTAATTAGCTCAGACTTAATGAAGATGATCATGGAATTCTTCTCGCTTAACAAGCTACCCCCAGGTGTAAATTCTTCATTCTTGGTACTCATTCCAAAGAAAGACAGCCCGGAAGAAGTGACAGACTTCCGTCCGATTAGTCTGATAAACAATTCAATGAAAATCATTCTAAAGTTGATGGCAAATAGATTGCGCATGGTACTACCTTCAGTCATCTCAGAAGTGCAAACAGGTTTTATCAAGGGGAGGAATATCACGGAAAATATTATCATAGCCAACGAAATGGTGCACAGCATAAAATCTAAAAAGGCTAAAGGTATGATAATAAAATTGATTTTGCTAAAGCCTTTGACTCGATTAAATGGAGTTTTCTATTCCAGATGATGAGGTGTCTAGGCTTTTCTGATAAATGGATAGAATGGATTCAATCCATCTTCCACACAATAAGAATCTCAATTCTGATTAATGGAAGCCCTACGAGTGAATTCAACATAAGTAGGGGCTTGAGACAAGGTGATCCGTTATCTCCTATGTTGTTCAACATTGCTGTAGAAATGCTTAACCTACTTCTAAAGCAAGTAGAACAAATAGGCCTTATAAGAGGAGTAGCCTTAGGAGGAGGTCCCATTCTCACGCACCAACAATATGCAGATGATACGGTGATTTTTATAGAGAATTCTAATCACTCTGTAAGAGGGATCAAGATAGTTCTAACACTATTTGAAATTATTTCTGGACTCACCATCAACTTTAGCAAAAGCTTCATATATACATCTAACAGAGACCAAAATAGGGCTTCAGGCTGGGCTAATTTTCTAGGATGTGAAGTTGGGAAATGGCCGTTAACATGTCTTGGTTCGAATCTGGGGTGTTCTGCAAGAAGAAACAAATTCAGGGTTACTCTGAGTAAAAAGGTAAGATTGTAGCTCATAAGATGGAAAAGCAACTCATTGAACAAAGCAGGCAGAGCAACGTTGATTTCATCAACAATCAACAACATTCCTTCCTATTGGTTTCAACTATTTAGAGCTCCTAAAATAGTGATCAATAAGTTAGAAAGAATAAGTAGAGAATTCTTCTGGAATGAATACTCAAAGCCCGGAGAAAGGGTAAAAAGGCTTCACAATATTGGATGGAACAAAATTACCCTTCCAAAAAAGTCAGGCGGACTAGGGGTGATGAACCTAAATCTAAAAAACATCACTTTACTAGCCAAATGGAGGTGGAAGTTAATCCCATGATAGGAAGTCGCTTTGGAACAAGATTTTGCAAGGAAAATATGGGGGCAATGCATACTGGCTACAGAATGAGACTTTCATTAATAAGTCCCATCAATCGGAAATCTTGAAAAGTTTCAAGAATATAAATTCTGACTCTCCTCATACCTCATTTCTATCTGCAGATTTTAGCTGGAAACATAGGGATGGTACTCTGATAGACTTCTGGCATAATAGATGGCACTCTGCGGGTATTCTTGGAGAACAATTCAGAAACTTATATTTTCTAGCAATCCAAAAAGATTGTACATTGCAACATATGAAGCACCTATGGCAGGAAGGTCAAGAGATGGAATCGATTCTATGGTCTAGACACTTAACAGCTCAGGAACAGAGGGAGGAAAGAAGTCTTAAAATGATCGTAGACTCGATCTCGCTAACCAAGGGAGAAGATTTATTGACATGGGGAAATTTTGCAGGAAGTTTCAGCACTACTACATGCTATGACAATCTCATAAAGGATCGCATTATTCTGGGGCCTTGGAAACTAATTTGGAAACTAAAAATACCAACCAGAATAAAACTCTTTCTGTGGCAACTTGCTCATAGATGTCTGCCTACGCTGGCATTCTTGCTAAAAAGGAGTATAGTAACAAATGCAATTTGCAAGTGGTGTGGAGCTGGAGAAGAAGACACATATCATATATTCTGGGATTGCTCATTGGCAAAACAATCTTGGAATTACACATTCTCATGGTTAGAAATCGACTTCAATGATAATTCAGCCATCACCCTGGAACAAGCATTTAAGCTGGTAGCAAAGAAAAGTCATTCAGTAGGGGGGTCTGTGCCTAGCAGCTATGTTCTGGACTATTTGGAAAGCAAGAAACGACTTAATATTCAATAAGAACAGGACTAAAGATGTTCAGATAAGACACCTCATAAAATTCCAATCCTTTTGCTGGGGTATTGCAAATAGACTGGTTACGCAAGATCAACAGCAAATATGGTTTTGCAATCCTTCTGAAATTCTTAAGTCAAATGCCCGAGTTGCAAAAAGCAAGATGATATCTTACTGGTCAGAATCCTCAGATCTAGTAGGATTTATAGATGGTGCTTGGAAACAAGAGTCATCTGGTTCTATCAAAACAGGTATAGGTGGGTTCCTTATGATGCCTAACCTTTCCTTGAAGTTTATTTTTTCAGGTCCTATAGCAGCATTGTCCCCATATGAATCGAAAACGCAAGCTCTTAAGTTTGTCACAGAACAAATAAGCTCAAGTGAATACAAAGACAGTACCATCACGATTTTCACAGACTCAAATCAACTAGTAAACAACCTCCCTCAAC
Organism: Kitagawia praeruptora; assembly: GCA_037693485.1. Taxonomy (NCBI): domain Eukaryota; kingdom Viridiplantae; phylum Streptophyta; class Magnoliopsida; order Apiales; family Apiaceae; genus Kitagawia; species Kitagawia praeruptora. The sequence continues at coordinate 152,400,685 of CM075344.1, read as the reverse complement.
TCAGAAGCAATCCAAATTTTGGGACCATTTCAGACAACATAATGTTTCAAAAGATCAACCTCGTGCATGTTGAAAGACAACTGAACATGGAAGCAGACAATCTAGCCAAAGATGGGGCAAAAAGGCTCAAAATTATTTCGGGATGGATTTAAATATCTACTCAGATGGGCTCCTTAAAAATGGCTGAGCAAGAAGGTATGCTAATTGACCCACACCAGCCCAGCATGTTGTAATAGCCCAACAAGCCATGCAGACAGTTTCTTCCTAAGCCCAGCAGCAATACAAGAATCTTTTTCAGATGTGGAGTACAAGAATCTTTTCAAATGTGGAGTAACAAGGCTTATCGTAAGCTTAGCAGGTAGGTGTGCAATTACTAAAGGGTTTAACTCCACAATCTTATCATCATTAAAGAATATTGACAGAGCATTGAAGGAAGTATCTTCAGGAGATTTTCCCTCCAATATGTATACAAAGGAGTAACAGACAGATAGCATACTCAGACAAAGCATTAGAATATTTCTTCTGCTACAGTTAGTGACAAAAGGTTTCTAGAAATGCAGTTCCTCATCACAGCTGGCATACTTCTCATAGGTTATCCCCTCATTAGTAAGCTTTGGGCGGGTTATTTTAAATCACCTATTTTAAATCACCCACAAGAGCCGCATATCCCATAGGTAATAGGGGTCACCTATCAGCATTAATAAGACAGAGAGTTTAAATCAAGTAGAGATAAGCAAGCACTTACTGGGGGTAACAGTCAATTAATAGAGGTGGTTGAGCTTTAGGCTTATATAAAGACCAACTCCCATACCAGCTTCTTCACAAATCGCATCTTTACCATACCTTCAACAAACCCCATGGCCTTTCACTGGATTCCCCCCCCCCCTAGGAGCTCTAAAAATTAACGTTCATGGTGTTCATGTTGCCATCCCTCTTCCAAGTGGCAACAACACAGGCATTGGTGCCATCTACAGAGACGCAAACGGCTCACTCAAACTCATCACAATAGGAGTGGTGCCCCGCCTCTCGAGAGTAGGTAACCAGTTATGGGCCATCTTCATGGCCATGAGAAGGGCCTTCAAAGAAGGATACCGCAATAGAAACAGATAACCTTCAGGCTTACAGAGCAATCAAGAACTTTCATGTGGGAGCACCTGCTCATATCTTCCACATCGTCAATCAGATTGATCTTCTCATGAGAAACAACGCATGGTTTTGCATGCTAGGATTTGTGTTCGCAGCGAGAAACAAAGTAGCAAGGTATGCAGCAAAACCAGCAATGGAGGTCTGTGAAAACATCTACACTCTGGACCACCCTGTGGGAGGGGTTTAAGAGCTTCTGGATTGGGACCTGGGTTTGGGTGTGGATCACCCTGACTTTGTGGACATAATGATCCCGAATCATGCTCCAGACCCTGAGAACTTTGGAGGAGGCATGGTTCTATCAGACCAAATTGATTATCTAGGTCTTGGACAAGAAGATGCTCCTCAAGCAGTGGTGTCAGAAAGGGAAGAAGATGAAATGCAGCTGGATGAGGGAGAGCTCCATGAAGACATTCATCAAGTGGACCACGGAGTAGATCTGTTCGCAGGAGACCCACCGCTAAGTGATGTAGACTAAAAGAATGAATCAGTCGGTAGAGCAATGACAGTAGCTTCTTTTGTTGGTAGTAAGCTAGGTCTTGCAGTAGTATTAAGTCGTATAGGTATCTAGAAACAAGACCTAGGGTAGAAGTAGTTAACCCTAGCAAATCTCAGTGTTTGTAACTGGTTCTCTTGAAGTGCCTCGACTGTCTCGAGTGCAACAGTAGATCCCTATGTACTGTATGCTTTTGGTATAAAATATGTTGCTTATCAAAAAAAAAAAAAAACCTCTTCGAAACAGGTTTTCGAATTGTCAAAACTTCCTTCTTTAGGCACTATTTTTTAGACTTTCTTCTTTAGACCTTATTTTTTATCAAAGAAATCAATACTTCCTTTTTTAACATTAACATCTTTGAAATAGAAAAGGTTTTCGAATTTGTAGGAAAGAAGAAGTCAAATTTATATATTTGAAATAGAAAAAAAAATTGTACTTTTATATATATACTCCCTCCGTCCCACAATAGTAGTCTCTTTTGAGAGAATTTTTTTTCCCATAATGCATGTCCATTTCCAATTTTCAATGCATATTTGTAACCCTTTTCTAACGATCAAATTTGATCATCATATTTGTAACCCTTTTCTTGCTTCCACTAACTTTTTATGATTTTCAGATTGCTTTTCTTTATTGGTTTTGAAGTTTTGAATGCCAAATTTAAAGCGATTATCAATCCCAAAAGTATCCTTAATAATCTCTTTCTCTCTTTCTTTTAATCTTTTTAGCGTTAGTTACGAACTTTATTGTAGGTTAAAAGTTTATACATCTTACTAAATATTGATTTTGAATCTTTTGATGTGCTTTGTTGTTTCCGTTCACAAAGATCGACCAGGCGCAAGGTGCATGACTTTTATTTATTGTCTAATGAAAAAAGTACCGTATATATCTTTATATGATCGAGTTCTTCTCTTTTTTATTTAAAATTGTATCATGTTCATATGATTGATGATTGATTTCAATTTTTGTTAAATAAATAATTTTATGGTTTTCTTTAAATTTTATCTATGTAGTGTTTCGTAGCATTTGAATTAAAATAAAAAAGAAATTCAAAGTTGTGGCAAGTTTATACATGACTAACATATAATATTATAATATATTGTATAATACTCCCTCCGTCCCAATAGATTCTTTACAGTTACTAATTTGGGACGTCTCATGGATTCTTTACATTACCCAAAATAGTAATTTTTAACAATAAAATACATTACACTTTACACTATTACATCCACTACTACTTTACTTTTTCAATACTTTACACTATTACACCCACTATTACTCTTATTTTAACAATAAAATCACTATTACACCCACTACTTCATTTATTTTAACAATATTACACCCACTATCATTGGTCTCCGTGCCCAAACACAACGTAAAGAAACCACCGGGACGGAAGGAGTATTAAAACTAGAGGGTTTTCTATGATTCTTGAGCATAGTCATAAAAAAATCTGTCCAGCTACATGATTTTCACGTGCAAATTGATCTGGTGCTCTCCTGTGCTGTCATAAAATTTGTATGTATATATTTCTGTTGCTAATGGACGTGAATTTTTTTAATTTAAAACAATGTATAAGGCTTTTGCAGCATTGTGATATAAAAGCCAACGTCTTTTCAGATTTTGATTTAGATGTAAAAATAAAATTCATTGTAATTTGTAAGAATGTTTAGCGAGAAAAGTAAAATTATATGTATCTTTATATTTAACGAGTTTTTTCTTCGTTCTTTTTAACTATTTTGATTGTTCGTTACTTCTTTTCCAGATTCAGCGTGGGGAAAATCTTAGACAATTTTAATTAATTTTAAAATTAATTTTAAATAATTAAAACTAAAAATTCCTTCTTTAAACCCTATTTTTTAGAAAAGAAATCAAAATTTCCTTTTTTAATATCAGTACTAACATCTTCAAAACAGAAAAGGTTTTCGAATTTGTAGTGAAGAAGAAGTCAAATTTATATATTCAAAATAGAAAAAAAATAGTTATATTTCAGAACTTCCTTTTTTTAATATTAACATCTTCGAATCAGAAAATGTTTTCAAATTTGTAGGGAAGAAGAAGTAAATTTTTTATATTCGAAATAGAAAAGAAATTTTATATTCTTATATATATACAATCGTTGTTTCTAACGATCAAATATTATCACCATGTTTGTAAACCTTTTCTTGCTTCTGTTTGTTTTTGTCTTCGTCTACTATCTTTTAGTTATTTTAATGTATTATTATTTTATTTAATTCTCAATATAATGGTTATGTGTGTGCGCCATTAATTTTTTATGATTTTCAATTACTTTTATTAGTTTTTAAGTTTTGTATTTACTAATTTAATATTTGCTTTATTCGCTTTATTTTAAGGAAATAATTCCAATTTTTTAGCCTAGGTATATGAAACTTGACAACGTTGGAGATGAAAATAGTTTTACTTTCTAATTGAATCCTAAGAAATTCATCGACGTACGAACTGAAATCAAAGTCAAAGAGGATTTTATTATTTAAATTTTTATTATTGTGTACGCTTAGTATTTTTATTACATATACAACGGGTGTTGGTCTAAAAAATCATGAGACAAAATCGATATAGAAAAATATATGAAAATTAATTTTATTTGGTGGAGCTCTGAAATCATTCAAAATTTATATAATTTTCTAATTTATCTCAATTTTCAAACATAGAATATGCAATCAAAGAAAAAGTTGATGTTATTAAAGGCAAGTCTCACCTCTAAATTGTACTATAGTTAGGATATAAAAAGCAAGTTTAATATTTTTTTACAATAGTATTTCCCAAGAAAATCTCACTTGCGTGCAAATCGAAATCAAAGTCAAACAGGATTTTGGTATTTAATTTTTTACTGTATTATATTTTAAGCTTAGTATTTTTATAATATATATAACGGGTGTCGACCTAAAAAATTGTGAAACAAAATCATTATAAAATGAATGATTTATCTTCTTATCTATGTATATTTAATTTATATAATATTGTACTCCCTAATTGTTATTAATATTTATAGATATATTTTTGTCGACCTTTTTATTAAATAATTTTTATTGACATTTTTAAAAAAATTGTTATATGGCCGTCGCGAAGCGCGGCTTAGCCGACTATTATATTATATTAAGGTGAATTCCTTGAAATTCTAAAATTGCTTGAATTCTTTTTATTTATTTTTCTAGAGTTCCTCTATTTTAAATATTCAAAATCAAAACTTCCCTTTTTAATTCTTATTTTTGGAAAAATTCAAAATTTCCTTTTTTAACATTAATTAACATCTTCGAAATTGATAAAGTTGTTGAGTTTGTTGGGAAGAAGAATTCAAATTTACGTATTCGAAATAGACATTGCTTCTAACGATCAAATTTTATCATCATGTTTGTAACCATTTTCTTGCTTCTGTTTACTTTTGTCTTCCTATATTTTCTTTTAGTTTTAAATTTTATTCATTGTTATTTTGTTCAATTCTAAATGTACATGGATTCTGTTTAGTGATTTTTAGGTCGCTTTTTTTTTGTTCATTTTTAAGGACTGAATATACTAATTTAATATTTCCTTTCTTCGTTTTATTTTTAACTATTTTCTTAGGCTAACACCCGTTGTGCATGGATTATTATTAACCATTGGTTGTTCTTTACTTTAGCTTTTATATTTTTTCAGTTAGTGATCTCGGTACAGAAACAACTGATCGTGTGAACAAGAATTAAGAGATCTTTCTCTATTTGAGAAGTAGAAGCACTTGAGAAACATGACACCAAAAGTTTGAACTTTTACAATTCCCTCTTTATTTATTAGTGTTAATTGTTAATTTATTGTTATTATCTTCTCATTGTTCTTGATCATAATATTCCAACATCTTTTTTTTAATTAATTCAATCAAATTTGTTTTTTTATCTATATGTATTTACTACAACGGGTGTAGGTCTAAGAAAATGTGACACAAAATCGACGTAAAAAATAAGTATATAGTTTATTTTGTTGTCTATATACATATTAAAATTTGTACAATATTGTGTTCAATAATTTATTTCTAGATATTTTCCTTTTGATTTCTTTCTTAAATATTTTTTAAAAATTTAGAAAATATTACAAGGCCGCCACGATACGTGACTTATATGTATTTATTACAACGAGTGTCGGCCTACGAAAACGTGATACAAAATCGATATAGAAAATAAGTATATAGTTTATTTAGTTGTCTATATATATTATATATTAAAATTTGTACAAAATTGTGTTCATTAATTTATTTACAAATGATTTTTTTTCGAATTCTTTCTTAAATTTATATAAGAAAATATTACAAGGCCGCCGCGAAGCGCGGCTTAGTCGACTAGTCAATATATATATATAAAGGAGGATATGCGGGAGTTTAGGTGGCGCTCTAAGATTGTCTCAATCTATTTTTCTAATTTTATAGAATTTAAGAATTTTAAACACTTATAAATATAAAAATATCATTTAACATATTATAACTTAAATAGGTGTTCGAATTTATAGAGGAGAAGAGTTCGAATTTATAGGAAGACATATGATTAGAAGTTCTATTGGAAGTAGAATGAGTATTTATAAAGCATATGATTAAAAGTTCTATTGAAAGTAGAATGGGAGTTCGAATTTATAGAGAATAAGAGTTCAAATTTATAGAAAAAACATGTAAATAAAAGTTTTTATTGGAAGTAGAATAAGTATTTATAAAGTATAAGATTAAAAGTTCTATTGGAAGTAGAATAGGAGTTCGAATTTATAGAGAATAAGAGTTCGAATTTATAGAAAAACATATAAATAAAAGTTTTATTAAAAGTAGAATATGTGTTTGAATATATAGAGTATCCACATAACTAAACATTTTATAGAAAGTACGAACTACTTAAATTAAATATTTTTTATATAAGTTAATTATACTTCTATTAGGAAAATTTATTCATAAATTCAATACTATTATCATAAAAAAAGTCATCGTATTTAAAAAGAAAAGAATTGATGTGTTAACATTATAAAAGAACATTCTCATGTAGGAATCCTAAATAAAAATAGGAGTATCTATAATATAAAGATAAAATAAGATGTGTTTTCATTTTCTAAAACTCCATATATTTTAGAAAGTCTAGATAAAGTATAAATTGGAATTCACTCTATTTTCTAGGTTTTAATTTTAAGAAAAATAATTGTTGTGTAAGATAAGTATCATTAGTAATATGTAATGATTTGGAATTTCGACCTAAACGAGAGCGGCTCGAAACGTGTTTAACGGGAAGATGGCTCACTATAAAAGATTGTATTAGCTATTAAAATATCATTTTGATGTTATAAATTTTATTTTATTTTTAGGATTTAATTTTTATGGATAAACATTATCATACAAGTGATATATGTAAAAGTTAGGTTTTTGGTCTTAACGAGGGAGCGGATAAATAGTAATAACTGTGTTTAACGGGAAAGCGATTCATTAGAGAAGACCGTATAAAATGTTTTATAATATCATTTCCGTAACGAAAAGCCTTCAAATTTAATTTTTTTTTTATATGTTAACATAACAGAAAGACATTCCCATGCGGAAATTGTAAATAAGTACATGAATATCTATAATATACAGAAAATATAAGATGTATTTTCATTTTTAAAACTCTATAAATATTAGAAAGTTTAAAGAATATAAAAATTGGAATTTACTTTCTTTATATAATTAGTTAGAATTTTGGTTCCAAATAAGAGCGACTCGAAACGTATTTAACGGGAAGACGATTCGCTAGAAAAGATTGTATTAGCTATTAGAATTTGATATTGATGTCATAATTTTTTTTATTTTTATTGTTTGATTTTATGGATAAAAAATATTATATAAGTCTTTATAATATATGTTAAAGTTAAGATTTTAATTTTAACGAGAGAGCGGCCCAATCGAAAGAATAGTGTTTAACAAGAAATCGATTCATTAGAAAATGATATTTAATTATTAAAATTTAATATTAATATTATAATATAACGTAAATTTATTAATTTTTAAAAAAAATATTATAACGCCGCCGCGAAACGCGGCTTTATCGACTAGTATCAATATATATATATATAAAGGAGGGTACGCGGGAGTTTAGGTGGCGCTCTAAGATCGTCTCAATATATTTTTCTAATTTTCTAGAATTTTAGAATTTTAAACACTTATAAATATAAAAATATCATTTAACATATTAGAAGTAGAATAGGTGTTCGAATTTATAGTGGTGAAGAGTTCGAATTTATAGGAAGACATATGATTAGAAGTTCTATTGTAAGTAGAATAAGTATTTATAAAGCATATGATTAAAAGTTCTATTGAAAGTAGAATATAGGAGTTCGAATTTATAGAGATAAGAGTTCAAATTTATAGAAAAAACATATAAATAAAAGTTTCTATTGGAAGTAGAATAAATATTTATAAAGCATACGATTAAAAGTTCTATTGGAAGTAGAATAGGAGTTTGAATTTATAGAGAATAAGAGTTCAAATTTATAGAAAAACATATAAATAAAAGTTCTATTAGAAGTAGAATATGTGTTTGAATATATACAGCATCCATATAACTAAATATTTTATAGAAAGTACGATCTTCTTAAATTATATATTTTTTATATAAGTTAATTATACTTCTATTAGGAAAATTTATTCATAAATCCAATACTATTATCATAAAAAAGTCATCGTATTTAAAAGAAAAGAATTGATGTGTTAACATTATAAAAGAACATTCTCATGCAGGAATCCTAAATAAAAATAGGAGTATCTATAATATAAAGAGAAAATAAGATGTGCTTTCATTTTCTAAAACTCCATAAATTTTAGAAAGTCTAGATAAAGTATAAATTGGAATTCACTCTATTTTTTAGGTTTTAATTTTAAGGAAAAAAGTTGTTGTGTAAGATAAGTATATCAATAATAATATGTAATGAATTTGGAATTTCGACCCAAACGAGAGCGGCTCGAAACGTGTTTAACAGGAAGACGGCTCACTATAAAAGATTGTATTAGCTATTAAAATATCATTTTGATGTTATAAATTTTATTTTATTTTTAGGATTTGATTTTAATGGATAAACATTATCATACAAGTGATACATGTAAAAGTTAGGTTTTTGGTCTTAACTAGGGAGCAGATAAATAGTAATAACCGTGTTTAACGAGAAAGCGATTCATTAGAGAAGACCGTATAAAAATGTTTGAATATATAAGGAATACATAAAATAAAAATGTTTTATTAATAGAAGTAGAATACGAGGAAGGTGGAGACGTCTTACACGATTTTTAAAATTATATATCTTTTTTCCTAGAAATCCTTTATTTTATCTTTTTTATACAAGTTAATTATACTTGCATTAGAAAAATATATCCATAAATTTAATATTATTCCCGTAACGAAAAGTCTTCGAATTTAATTTTTTATATATTAACATAACAGAAAGACATTCTCATGCAGAAGTTGTAAATAAGTACATGAATATCTATAATATACAGAAAAAATAAGATGTATTTTCATTTTTAAAACTCTATAAATATTAGAAAGTTTGAAGAATATAAAAATTGGAATTTACTTTCTTTATATAATTAGTTAGAATTTCGGTTCCAAATAAGAGCGACTCAAAACGTATTTAACGAGAAGACGACTCACTAGAAAAGATTGTATTAGCTATTAGAATTTGATATTGATGTCATAATTTTTTTTATTGTTCGATTTTATGGATAAAAAATATTATATAAGTCTTTATAATATATGTTAAAGTTGAGATTTTGATTTTAATGAGAGAGCGGCTCAATCGAAAGAATCGTGTTTAACAAGAAATCGATTCATTAGAAAAGGATATTTAATTAATAAAATTTAAAATTAATATTACAATATAACGTAAATGTATTAATTTTTTTTAAAAAAATTATAACGCCGCCGCGAAGCGCGGCTTTATCGACTAGAGCTCCAAAATCGCTCGATTCATATTTATCTATTTTTCTAGAGCTCCTCAATTTTAAATAATTAAAATTAAATTTCCTTCTTTAGGTCCTATTTTTTAGAAAAAAAAGTCAAAACTTCCTTTTTTAACATTAACATTAACATATTTGAATTAAAAAAGGTTTTCTAATTTGTAGACCTATTTATCTAAATTTCTGAATTATATCAATTTTTTAAAAAGTAAATTATGCAAGAAAAAAATAATTAAATTAAAAGCAATTCACGCCTCTAATAAAAAATTGAAAACAAATTTATATATTCGAATATTTATCTATTTTTTTAAAACTTCTTGATTTTAATTCATTAAAATTAGCGCCTTTTTCCTCTTCTTTTTCCCATAATATTAAGGAAGTTTTTGATAATGGGTAAAAAAATGAGATCCAAAATCAAAATCCAGGTAAGCAAGTAATTAATTTGTCCAAAATTTAGTTTTCTAAATATGTAAAGTACAAACAATTAATTGACTATGTACTGTGCATGCTGCATGGCCGCATGGGTGGTAAAGTGAACGATGACTTCATGAGTCATGACTATCATGAGTTTTCGAAGGTTTTTTTTTTTCGTTTGTCAGAGAGTTTTCGAAGGTTTATTGTGCGGAAAAATAAGTTGAAAACATCCGACAATTATACCAGCTCTATTGTAAAACGGGTAATATGGAACCTTTCAACAACTCCCGTTCCTTTATGGGGTTCTTAAAATTTGTACAATATTGTGTCCACCAATTCATTTATAGATATTTTATTTTTGATTTCTTTCTTAAATAGTTTATATTTTGAAAAAAATTATAAAAATATTATAAGACCGCCGAGAAACGTGTCTTACATGTATTTATTACAACGGGTGTCGGCCTAAGAAAAAATAACACAAAATCGACATAAAAATAAGTATTTATTTTATTTAGTTGTCTATATATAATTAAAATTAGTACAATATTTTCTAGATATTTTTTTCGATTTCTTTCATAAATTTATATTTTGAATTTTAAAAAATATATATTATAAGGCCGCCGCGAAGCGCGGCTTAGTCAACTAGTCTATTATATATATAAAGGAAAACCCCCGGGAGCTCCAAAATCGCTCGATTCATATTTATCTATTTTTCTATAACTCCTCTATTTTAAATAATTAAAATTAAACTTCCTTATTTAAGCCCTATTTTTTAGAAAAGAAATCAAAACTTCCCTTTTTAACATTAACATTAACATCTTCGAAATGAAAAAGGTTTTTTAACATTAACATTAACATCTTCGAAATAGAAAAGGTTTAAAAGAAAATCAAAAACTTTTTTTAATTGGATAATATTTTTACAAGCCCTTTAAAAATTATAAATCTACTCAAATCCCCAGGCGTTTGGTGGAGCTTTGTAATCGCTCGAATCCTATTTATCTAATTTTCTAAATTATCTCAATTTTCAAATATAAAATATGCAATCAATGAAATAATTGTTGTTATTAAAGGTAAGTCACACCTCTAAACTATATTATAGTTAGGATATAAAAAAAATTATCTCAGTTTTCAAATATAAAATATGCAATCAAGAAAATAATTGTTGTTATTAAAGGCAAATCACACCTCTAAACTACATTATAGTTAGGATATAAAAAACAAGTTCTAATCTTTTTTTTACAACAAAATCTCCCAATTTTAATTGAATCATGAGAAAATCTCACCGGTGTGCAAACCAAAATCAAAGTCAAAGAGGATTTTAGTATTTAAATTTATATTATTGTGTACATTTTTTTAATAAATATAACGGGTGTCGGCCTAAAAAATAGTTCGATAAAATCGATATAGAAAAATTTAATTTAAATTTATATTATTGTGTACGTTTTTTTAATATATACAACGAATGTCGGCCTAAAAAATAGTTAGGCAAAATTGGTATAGAATGTTTAATTTAAACAATATTGTGTTCACCAATCTATCTATATTGATACTATAGATATATTTTTGCAGATTTTTTAAAAACTCAAAAGCTATTTATCTAATTTTCTAAAATTTCTAAATTTTCAAACTAAAATATACAATTTAGGAAATAAATGATGTACATAAAATATGCAATCAAGGAAATCATTGATGTTATTAAAAGTAAGTCTCACCACTAAATAGCTTTTTTTACAACAGTATCTCCCAATTTTTAATGGAATCCCAAAAAAATCTCACCGACGTGCAAATCGAAATCAAAATCAAAAAGAATTTTAGTATTTAAATTTTTATCTATGTGTACATTTTTATAATATATACAACGGGTGTCGGCCAAAAAAATCGTGAAACAAAGGTATAGAAAAATATATGAATAATACATTTTATTTATCTAGGTATATTTAATATATACAAAATTTTGTCCACCAATCTATATTGATATTATACATATATTTTTGTCCATTTTTCTTAAATAATCTTTATTTAAAATTTTTTAAATAATCTTTATTTAATTATTTTTAAATAATTAAAAATAAACTTCCTTCTTTATGCCCTATTTTTTAGAAAAGAAAGCGGAACTTCCTTTTTTTAACATTAAAATTAACATCTTCGAAATAGAAAAGATTTTCGAATTTGTAGGTAAGAATAAGAAGTCAAATTTACATATCTATCTATCTATCTATTATATATATAAAGGAAAACCCCCGGGAGCTCCAAAATCGCTCGATTCATATTTATCTATTTTTCTAGAGCTCCTCAATTTTAAATAATTAAAATTAAATTTCCTTCTTTAGGTCCTATTTTTTAGAAAAAAAAGTCAAAACTTCCTTTTTTAACATTAACATTAACATATTTGAATTAAAAAAGGTTTTCTAATTTGTAGACCTATTTATCTAAATTTATCTAAATTTCTGAATTATATCAATTTTTTAAAAAGTAAATTATGCAAGAAAAAAATAATTAAATTAAAAGCAATTCACGCCTCTAATAAAAAATTGAAAACAAATTTATATATTCGAATATTTATCTATTTTTTTAAAACTTCTTGATTTTAATTCATTAAAATTAGCGCCTTTTTCCTCTTCTTTTTCCCATAATATTAAGGAAGTTTTTGACCCCCAGGAGCTCTAGAATCGCTCGAATCCTATTTATCTATTTTTCTAGAGCTCCTATATTTTAAATAATTAAAAATAAACTTCCTTCTTTATGCCCTATTTTTTAGAAAAGAAAGCGGAACTTCCTTTTTTTAACATTAAAATTAACATCTTCGAAATAGAAAAGATTTTCGAATTTGTAGGTAAGAATAAGAAGTCAAATTTATATATTCGAAATTGAAAAAAGAAAAGAAATCAAAACTTCCTTTTTTAACATTAACATATTCGAAATAGAAAAGGTTTTCAAATTTGTAGATAAGAAGATGTCAAATTTATATATTTCAAAAAATTTTGTACTATTTTTAGAAAAGAAATCAAAACTTCATTTTTTTAACATTAACATTAACATATTCGAAATAGAAAAGATTTTCAAATTTGTAGGGAAGAAGAAGTCAAATTTATATATTCGAAATTGAAAAGAGAAAAGAAACGAAATAGAAAAGGTTTTCAAATTTGTAGAAAAGAAGAAGTCAAATTTATATATTTCAAAATTTTTTGTACTAATCACTTGAAAGTTGAAAGTTATAGATTTCCGTCCTTGCAAATTTGTAATAACTATATGATTCATATTTGTGTTGATTTGTTATCAAGATTATACATGATTGATGTTTACTTGGATTATTTGATTATCGATGATACAGGAGTAACAAATTAATCACAGAAAGAAGGTTAATTTGAATCTCGGAGGAATCGCACCTATCCATCTCAAAAACTTCAACAGGTTTAACAATTATAAATTTGGTTGAGATTTCATAATATTTAATTATACAATCTGTATTGTTTTAATAACTATTTTTGCACTTGATTTTGAGGGTTTTTTTTTAAAAAAGCATGCTCCTTCAATCTCATTGTTTACCACCCTCCTTCAATCTTAGGTATCGATTTTATGATTATACTATATATATGTGGCCTCATGAATGTAAGTTATGTAACAAATTGGATAATCTCTTTTACACGTAACAAATTGGCTAATCTCTTTTACACAGGAGATATAATTTGAAATATGTTGAATGTTCGATTATATGTTATTTAAGAAGTAAACAGAGAGGGAGTATTAAAGATGATCATGTATTCATGTGTCTCAGAAGAATGGAACATGTCATAGATTTACATTGAATCTTCGCAAACGTACTGGTCAATATCTAACGACCAACAATATCTAAGAGTTTTCATTGAATTTTGGCGGTTTCAGATGAGCATAGTAACATATTTGGAATCATTATTAGAAGTTTGAATATTTTGTACTTTCGAGAAATAATATTGTAAATTAACATTATTGAAAAAAATTATGCTAATCATGCTTATTTCTATTTTTTTCTGAAGTTCTTAAGCGAGCTATATGTGTATAAATATATTTTTATTAAAATACTCAAATACCGTAATTTTTAATTATTTATATTTTTTCCCTTTTGCATGTCTACTATTAAAAGTTTAAATTAATACTTAATTTTTTACAACTAATGTTCATATTTTTTTACAACTTCTTCATCTTCGATATATATGTGTTTCCCCATATATATCGATCTTATTCACTTTTCCGTTTTAAATATACTAACTTATAATCCGTGCAATGCACGATTCCTTTTCTAATATTTATTATTATTAAGCATATAGTTTAGTTTGTTGTCTATATATATTTATATATATTAATATTTGTACAATATTGTGTTCACTAATTTATTTGTAAACATTTTCTTTTTAATTTCTTTCTTAAATATTCTATATTTAAAAAAAATATTATAAGCCCGTCGTGAAACACAGATTATATGTATTTATTACAACGGGTGTCAGCCTATAAAAAAATATTACAAGGACGCCGCGAAGCACGATTTAGTCAAATAGTCTTCTTTTTTTTATATATGTAAAGGAAAATCCCTGGGAGCTATATAATCGTTCGAATCCTATTTATCTATTTTTCTAGAACTCCTCTATATTTTAAATAATTAAAACTTTATTCTTTAGGCCCTATTTTTTAGAAAAGAAATCAGAACTTCCTTTTTTAACATAAATATTAACATTTTTGAAATATAAAAGGTTTTCAAATTTGTAGGGAAGAAGAAGTCAAATTTATATATACAAAATAAAAAAGAAATTTAATATTTCAAATTTCATTTTTTAACATTAACATTTTCAAAATATATAAGATTTTGTATTTTTATGAAAGAAAAATTCAAATTTACATATCGACCAAATGAGGTCAAGTTGTTGAATATGAACACTAACGATTCTACCATTACAAAGGTCGGATCTCTAACAAGTAAAAGTAATAGTAGATGATAGTGACTAGGTAGTTTATAAATAAACTATTTCTTTTCTCTTTTAATTTAGTCGAAATACTATATTTTAATTTTGAGATCTTGATTCTAAATAATTCTCTTAAACATGCCAGCTCATAGACTCTGCATAATAGTTATCAGATAGATAATGGAATGACCATGTGCTAATTATCTTTTAAGTTGTTTGACGTTTTTTTGCTAACCTTTTTTTTTGTTGCTAACGTGGTTTATATATTTTTATTTATTTATCTCGGTCTAAGAAAACATGATACAAAATCGACATAAAAACTTAAGCATATAGTTTATTTAGTTGTCTATGTATATTAAAATTTTTACAATAATATGTTGATTAATTTATTTATAAAGATATTATTTTCGATTTCTTTCTTAAATTATTTTTCAAAAATATTAGAAAATATTACAAGGCCGCCGCGAAACGCGGATTATATGTTTTTTATTACAACGGATGTCGACCTAAGAAAATTTGATACAAAATTGACATAAAAAATAAGTATATAGTTTATTTATTTATCTATATATATTAAAATTTATACATTATTGTGTTCAATAATTTATTTATAGAAATTTTCTTTTCGATTTGTTTATAAAGGAGAACCCGCAGGAGCTCTAGAATCGCTCGATTCCTATTTATCTATTTTTCTAGAGCTCCTCTATTTTATATAATTAAAATCAAAACTTCCTTATTTAGGTCAAAACTTCCTTCTTTAGGTCCTATTTTTTTAGAAAAGAAATCTGAATTCCCTTTTTTAGATCATACTTTTTCGAAACATTTTTAAACTCGATAATATCATCGAAATTTCCACAGATAAAAAAAAATCGAAACCTTTTTTTAAAATGAATAATATAAGCTATATAAAGATCTTCATCCCTCAATTTGCAAGCGACCAGTATTTTCTCATAGGCAAGAGATGCGAATTTTTCATAGGATGTCAAAGGCATGCGATTCAGATTGTTCTTATAATACTACGTATATAGGATGACATTGATCTTTTAATTTGTTTGGAAACTCATTCAAAGTTTTGACATTATGATGCAACGTATAGATGTGTTTCTTTCATTAAACACCTATAGTCTATTTTGGTGTTTAGTGTATAGGATTTAGGGTTTGATGTTCCTGAGGTAACCTCAGGAAAATTACCTGAGATAACATAGATTTCCCATATTAATGCACGAGGGTATAATTGTAATTACAGGATTTTTTTAAAAAAAATTCAATATTTACAAAAATGCCACAAATATTTACACTGTTACCTCAGGTAACTCTCCTGAGGTAACCTCAGGGCCCTTTTTCTCTAGGATTTATCTGGAGTTTCATAAAAGTTCATGGACTTGGTTCATCAACTCATGTATGCGTTATTAATATTTGATTAACTTTTATTTTTTCAATTAAATTTTATTGTTTTTTCTTAGTGGATCTTTTAATTTGTTTGGAAACTCATTCAAAATTTTGACATTATGATGCAATAGATGTGTTTCTTTCATTAAACACCTATAGTCTATTTTGGTGTTTAGTGTATAGGATTTTTCTGGAGTTTCATAAAAGTTCATGGACTTGGTTCATCAACTCATGTATGCGTTATTAATATTTGATTAACTTTAATTTTTTCAATTAAATTTTATTGTTTTTTCTTAGTGGATTTTGAGCAATCTCCAATATTTACGATTTGCATTAGATCGTTTTCTTTTAAACAAGCATGGCTGCAACTCATGTTTTTCTTTAACCCGGACTTGCAAAAATTCATTTTTCAAATCGACTTTACAAGCATATTCACAAATACCCATTAATATATTATAATGTATTTGATCTTTATATTCTTTCTAAATTTCATCCAAAGTTTTAACACTCTATATAATGCAGCTTATAGATGTATCTTTCCAGAAATAATTATCAAATATTTTTTCGTGGATTTTCATTGTTTTACATTATTTATTATGGGTATTATCAACATGTACATGCATGCACTATAATATTAATATTTTATTAACTTTGATTGTTTTAGGTTCGAAGATTGATCGAGAGCGAAAAAAAGAACATCAACAACAGATAAATACGAGATCAACTGTAAGTTTTGCGTGATCTTATGATTTTTAAAGTTTATATTTTTGTGTAGAAATCGATCTAACTCCAAAAGGTCTTGCACGATCATTATTTGTTAATGTATATGTCTTCTACTTTTCACTAAAGAGGTGATTTTCTATTGTCATGCGACAATTAATCGAATGTTTGTTGTTTTGCATGTAATCTATCCGGAGATCTTTCACTCTAGGTGGGTCAAGGTTGGAGGATGTTTAATTCTTTATTTACTTTATTTATTTCTAGAATTGTTCTAATTTAAAATTATATTTTTTTAAAAAAATTCCACGTTTTAGGAAAGAAAATAATTTTAAGAAAAATTATATAAAAAAATATTAATTATATTTTAAATATATTGAATCCAAATTTAAACTCTTTAGAGTTTAAAAACGAATTCATTCAAATTCAAATTAAATCCAAATTGGATTAGAAAAAGACTTAGAAGGCAAGTATCTAAAAAAATATTAATTACATTTTTAACATATTCAAATCCAAATTCAAAATCTTTCAAATTTAAAAATAAATTTCAAATTCAAAATTTTGGATTCCTCAAAATCCAATCGCATTGGAACATGTTGGGTAATTTGAATTTATAGTAAACATATATAATTCAAAAATTCTTTAAACATATTCGAAATCTTAAAGAAATATTAATAATCCAAACTTTATTTAATATGTTCTAATTAAAAAATCTATACTATTATATAAATTCCGAAACATTAAAAGTTTGGTTGGTCGGTTGGTTAGTACCTCTTGAATTTACCTAATTACCCTTACTTAATTATAGATAAAATCTTTTTTTATATTTTATCTAACTAAAATTTTTGTTTTACTAATCAATTTCCTTTTTCAGGTTAAACATGTTACCTTTAAAATTTTTGTTTTACTAATCAATTTCCTTTTTCAGGTTAAACATGTTACCTTTTCTTTTCTTTTTAATAACTAAACAGTTTCCTTTTTCAGTTAAAATATAATATTTTTATATTTTATCTAACTAAAAAGCATATTATAATTACTATTAACTAATTAATTAATTTTTTCATTCAAATTATCTTTTCTCTTTTCTCTAACTAAAATATCTCTTTTTCCAATTATATCACGAGTTACCTTTTAAAAATCTTCTTTTATATTTTATTTAACTAAAATTTCTACATTACAAATCAACCTACTTTTTCAGGTTAAACGTGTTACATTTTTTTTAATAACTAAGCAGTTTCCTTTTTCAGGTGGTACCTATTGAATTTACCTAATTACCCTTACTTAATTACAGATAAAATCTTTTTTTAAAAAGATAGGTGGTACCTATTGAATTTAGAATCCAGTGGACTGATTTTCTTAAAAAATAAAATCGGGCCAGGCTTTTTTTAAATATGAGTATCATTTTATTCGGAAATTTTAATTTATATATTAATATTTTTAAAATTTACTCAATAATACATATCTATCTATCTATCTATATACTATTATATTAAAGCCGAAACATTGAAAGTTTTGGTTTTCTCCTAAGTTTTGGTTTTCACTCTAATTATTTAATTTTAAATTATTTATAATATAAAACAAATCAAATAAATTCCGTTATTGTCTTTAATCCTAAATACAAAGTAGTATTTTATATTTACACCATTACTAATACAGCTAAACTAAACATTAAAAGTTTTGGTACCTGTTTTTTGGTACTTCGTGAATTTACTTATTTACCCTAAAAACAGCTCATTAATATTTCCTTTCTAATTAAAACACGTTAAACATCAATCATATCATATCTTTCGATCATTAATATTTCATTTGAATTAAAAAAAAGTTACCATTTTAATTTAAAACAAATCTTACGATCACTAATATATACCCAAAAATATCACACCATAATTTTCAAGAAAAAAATAGTAGCTAAAATAAATAATAACATAATATAATTAATGGTAATTAGTCGATGACATTTTTCACATTTGCTTTTAGTTGAAGATATTACATTTTATAAACATTAAAAAAGATCAATTGTATCATATATTTCAATTATTAATATTTCCTTTCCAATTAAAAACGTTACCTTTTTTATTTACAACAAATCTTACAATATATACCCGAAAATATCACACCATATTTTTCAATTATTGATAAAATATATCAAAAATCGTATACGTTGTTTATAATAAGGAAACATTAATATAATTCGTAAACATGAGTATATTAAATTATATCAAATTAAAATTCAAAAAAATTATTAAAAATAGTGAGTATATAAAAACATAATTATAATATTAAATAAAATTTATAGCATAATATATTAAAGCCGAAACATTGAAAGTTTTGGTTTTCTCCTAAGTTTTGGTTTTCACTCTAATTATTTAATTTAAAATTATTTATAATATAAAACAAATCAAATGAATTCCGTTAAACCAGTACAGAGTAGTATTCCTAAGTTTTGGTTTTCACTCTAATTATTTAATTTTAAATTATTTATAATATAAAACAAATCAAATTAATTTTGTTAAACCAATACAGAGTAGTATTTTATATTTACACCATTACTAATACAGCTAAACTTAAAACCTCCGTTGCCTTACAGAACTCTATTCTTCTAAACCTCATCTGCGCAATCTTCATCAATTCAATACACAATCTTCTTCGGCTTTTCACTTCTTTTTCAACACCATATATCAAACATAAATACTTTTCACATAGCCGTTAAATCTAATAATAAGGAATATTCTTTATTTAAATACCTCTTCCAAAGATCAAGGTTCAAATCCCATCAACAACAAATTTACATTAAGATTTTACATTATTAATTCTAATCAATACATATCATTTATTAAACTATTATTATTACTTATAAATTCGTAATAATTTTCTCTATTTTATTTAATTATATAATTTTAAAAGTATTTAAAAGTAACCCGTGCTTCGCACGGGCTATAAGCTAGTACATTTAAATTCGTAAGGAATCAAAATTCAGATTTATATTGAAAGATGTTTTGAATTTATAAATAAGGATGTAAAATTAAAATTATATAACATATATATTTGAAATAGAAATGTTATCCAAAATTATAGTAACTACTATACTTTACAAAATTTCGAAGACGGACCCATTTTGTTACCATGATGTATATGGACATATTTGAAATTTAGGTTATTTAGAAAATTAGTATTTTTTGATAATATAAATGGCTAAAATTAACATAGAGTTATTACTTAAATTTTTATTCTTGCATATTTTTAATGATTTTAGTTATAATTATGGATTATTGCTAATTGTTATTTTGACGTTATTATTTTCTCATTGTTCTTGATAATATTTCACGTCTTCTTTTAATTAATTCAATCAAATCTGCTTTTTTTTTTTATCTATATGTATTTATTATCACGGGTGTCGACCTAAGAAAATGTAACACAAAATCAACGTAAAAAAATAAGTATATGATTTATTTTGTTGTCTATAGATATCTTAAATTTTGTACAATATTGTGTTCAAATTTATTTATATATATTTTTTGATTTCTTTTTTAATAGTCTCTATTTTGGAGAAAAAATTTAAAAGTATTATAAGGCGTCGAGAAACGTGTCTTATATGTATTTATTACAACGGGTGTCGGCCAAAGAAAACGTAATACAAAATCAACATATTAAATTTTTTAAAACTTCGTGTTCAATAATTTATTTATGAATATTTTCTTTACGATTTATTTCTTAAATTTAAATTTTGAATTTTTTAAAAAAAATATTAAAAGGCCGCAGCGAAGCGCGGCTTAGTCAACTAGTATATAAATAAAGGAGGATAAGCGGGAGCTTAGGTGGCGTTCTAAGATCGTCTCAATCTATTTTTCTAATTTTTTTAGAATTTTAAGATTTTAAATACTAATAAATATAAAATAACATTTAACATATTAGAAGTAGAATATGTGTTCGAATTTATAATTGAGAAGAGTTCGAATTTATAAGAAAGACATATAACGAAATGTTCTATTGGAAGTTAAATATGTATTTAATTATAAGGCATATGATTAAAGGTTCTATTGGAAGTAGAATAGGAGTTCGAATAAACACTAATAAATATAAAAAATATCTTTTAACATATTAGAAATAGAATATGTGTTTGATATATGAGTTTAAGTTAATGGAGAAGGAGAAGAGTTCAAATTTATAAAGAAGACATATTAATTAACATATTCAAATTTATATATATCACAAAATTATCTTTCTCTATATATATAGTCAATTCGCAATTCTTATTTACAATTTTGCACGATTACATATTCGAAATTGTAGTGGAGTTTTATACTTATATATATTGATGATCTAACACAAAATTCAAAACGCTTCTTTCCGAGTATATTGATTTTTGATTATTATGCTTACGAGGGTACTAGTTATTATTGTAATGGCTATGTGTTTATTGATCTTTTTACCTGATTATTATTTGCAAGATTTTTGTTAGGCTATATGTTTGTTTATATCGCCTTTCGAAACTGGATTGTTGTTTTCTTTTTCATATTTCACTTTACTGGATTATGGCATCCATGACGGCAATAGTTAGATTCTAAATAGGGGTTTAACCTAAACTTGGGTAAATTTAAAGCATTTTATTGGAGTTTTTCATTTATTCCTTATTGCCAGAATATTGATTATTCAAATTTGAAATTTACTAACGGTTTATTTGTTTTTTTTTATATTTTTTGATTGGAAATTGTTTAGGGAAAAATTTGATTGGAAATTGTTTAGGGAAAAATTAAGTTTACATCAAAAATTTCAAGCATATTAGCTCATCTTTATCTTTTTTTTTTAGATAAGCAATTCATATTAATACTTTCGAAGGAAACAGAAGCTAGCCTTGAAACCTACCAAGGGATAAACATTCGGGAACAACAATAGTACGATTACAAAAACAAGCAACTGAAAATTTGGGTTGTAAGAGCATCTCCAATGGGAGAAACCCCTTAGGTAAATTTCAAAATTAATTATCATAAATAAGAATTATAAAGAATGTGTAAAAAAAATTACACTCCAATGAGACAAAACTGTTATCTATAATTATAGATAATCTCTTGATGTTGGCTATATTTGTCGAACCTCTAGAGACCTGTAGTGAATTGCCACATCACTTATTTCTATATTAAAATTATACAGTATATTCCATTAATAACAACTTGAAATATTAATAACATACCATTTTTAAAATATAGCCAATCATTATAGCCAATACCCTCGGAACACAATGTCTTACAGGTTCGACAAATTTTACATAATCAATATTTTATGTAATTTAGCCAATCATTTTTAGCCAACGCCATTGGAGATGCTCTAAGCCTCGCCTAATCAAAAGAAACAATTAGAAAGAGGACTACAAATATGACAAATTAAGCTAAAAGCACAGGTACTGTAGTTTGCGGTAATGTGAGTTTCTAATATTGTTTCAATTTATTTATTTAATTTTTTAGAATTTAAAATATTAATAAGTAAAAATAATTTTAACATTTGTACTATATTATAATAGTCGAAACATTAAGATCGTCTCAATCTATTTTTCTAAATTTTTAGAATTTTAGGATTTTAAACACTAATAAATATAAAAATATCTTTTAACATAATAGAAATAGAATAGGTGTTTGAATTTATAGAGTAGAAGAGTTCGATTTATTTCTATTGGAAGAAGAATAGAAGTTCGAATAATAGAGAATAAGAGTTTGAATTTATAGGGAAGACATATGATTAGAAGTTTTATTTGAAGTAGGATAAGTATTTATAAGGCATAAAATTAAAAGTTATATTGGAAGTAGAATAGGAGTTTGAATCTATAGAGAATAAAAGTTCGAATTTACAGGAAAAACATATAATTAAAAGTTCTATTGGAAATAGAATAGGTGTTTGAATATATAAAAGAGACCTATAATTACATATTTTATTGGAAGTAGAATACAAAGGACAGTGTTGAAATCTTTTGCGATCTTCTAAAATTATATATTTTTTATACAAGTTAATCGTACTTCTATTAGAGAAATTTATTCACAAATCTAATACTATATTCATATAAAAAAGTCTTCGCATTTAAAAGAAAAAAAATTGATGTGTTGACATAACAAAAGAACATTCTCATGCGGGCACCCTAAATAAATACAGGAGTATATATAATATAAAGAAAAATAAGATGTATTTTCTTTATTAAAAAAAGTAAAATACAAGGACGCTGGAGACGTCTTATACGATTTTGTTAAAACTTTATACTTTTTTTTACAAATCCTTTATTTTAACTTTTTTATACAAATTATTTATACTTGCATTAGAAAAATATATCCATAAATTCAATATTATTTTCGTAAAGAAAAAGTCTTCGCTTTTAAAAAAATTGATGTGTTAACATCACAGAAGAACATTTCCATGCGGAAGCTGTAAATAAATACATAAATATCTATAATATATAGAAAATATAAAATGTATTTTTATCTTTTAAAATTCCATAAATATTAAAAAGTTTAAAGAATGTAAAATTAGAATTTACTCTTTTTAAGGTTTTAATTTTTAAGAAAAAAATATTTTTTAAGATAAGTGTCACATTAGTAATATGTGATGAGGTTAGAATTTCGATTCCAAATTGGAATGGCTCGAAAAAGTGTTTTAAGAGTAAGATGCCTTATTAGAAAAGATTATATTAGCTATTGAAATTTGATACTGATGTCATAATTTTTTAATTTTATTTTTAGTGTTCGATTTTTATGAATAAAAATTATTATATAAGTTTTTATAATATATGTTAAAGTTGGGATTTCGGTTTTAACGAGAGAGCGACTTAATTGAAAGAATCGTGTTTAACAAAAAATCGGTTTATTAGAAAAGGTTATGTAACTATTAAAATTTAACAATGATAATATAATATAACATAAATATGTATTGAATTTATTTAAAAATTGTAATACCACCGCGAAACGCGGCTTTAGCGACTAGTTTAATTATATAATTGGGAGTATTAGTTAAGAGTCAATACGAACTCTTTAAATTTGATGAGAGACGAGATTTTAATGATTATGAAAGTAATTAAGAGTTTTTTGAGAAAAAAAAAAAGAATTGTCCTCAAAATTTTAGAGAGTAATGATAAAATTATTTTTATTTCTACAAAATAAAATATTACTCCCTTCGTCTTAAAGTACAGGTTTCTTTAATTTTTTATGCATATTTTAAACTAAATTAAAATGATAGGTTTAAATATTAATTTTAAAATTTTTATTTTTTAATAACAATTTAAACATTAAATTTCAACAAAAAGAAATTTGAAATATAATATATAAAATTATATTATTTAATCATCTTAAAATACATAAAAGGACTTGTATTTGATACGAAGGGAGTAGAAAAAACACTCCGAGTACTAGATTAATTTCATATCATCACCTGCATGGCGCATGCTAGTTATGTACGTACTACTACTAGTTTTTTTTTTTTTTTTTTGACTCATATGTAGACAAAAGGCCCATTTCATCACAATTTTAAGCTAAAATATCCAAAATATCATTATTTAAAAAAATAGCTCTTACTATCACGTGAAAACGCAAGAAAATTATGCGTTTATACAAATTCAGAAAATCCGCTGGTTTGGTTGTTGGGCCTGCAAATTGGGCCTGATCAAAATTTAAAGAAACGCATTAAGTTGTATAGCGTTTATGGAACAAAGACGCATGAGAAAAATACGTTTATGTCATACGCGCATCTTCAAGATACGTTTTTAATTAATTCATTTTTTTTTGAAAAAATTATTTTTTGCATTAAATCTGAAAATTAGTAAAAACGTATTTTAAAAATGCGTTTTCAAAAAATGCATTTTAATGATGCGTTTTTGTGTGATACAAAGGACCATTTTTCAAAATTGTGATATTTTGAACCATTTTACTCAAATTTGTGATAGAAAGGACCATTACTCAAATTTGTGATAGAAAGGACCATTACCCCATATATGTACGTACTAGTTAGGATAATGTACATGGGTCAAGAGTCTGGACACGTGTTCTACTTAATTCTTAATTTCTTATCATTATATTCAAAGCTCCTCATTCTTGACGTTTTTATTGATTTATTCACAACGCCCCATCTACATACACGCAAGTCCTAACACGTCCTAGTGTCCTACAACCAGAACTTTTTTTTTTTTTTTGAAATAATACAACCAGAACTTTCTAGTAGATATTTTACCTATCAAAAATTCAATTTATATAATTTTCTTTTTAATAATTCAAAGATGTCTATCCGCTTGAAAAAACACCTACCTCTTCTCATGAGATCACAAATTGTTCCCATTTTTCCATCCTTTTTCCTTCATTTTAAGTTGATATACTCATTTCAATAAAAAAAAAAATATTTAGACAAAAATTTACGAATTTCATGAAAAATTAAAAAAATTCAAATCGACTCGACTCACTCGAATCCAATTACAATTCCAATTTACAACATCATCATAGTCGAAAGTATCACCAAAACAACTACTGAACCATCCTTTTACAGGAAAGTGAGGTTTGTGTGTTTCAAGTTTTAACTAAAAAAATGTGAAAGGGGTTGGTTATCCGCCAAACATAAAATTGACCCCACCAGTTTGTACAACAATGTCGACCTAATGGATAAGGTAGGCCCGACCACATTATCAGAAAAGAAACGTGGACGCATGTGACGTAAACTAATTAAGCATTTCCGTTTGAATTGAATGCGCTTCACTGGCCCCCCCAACAATTTAGCCGTTTCGTTGCTCTTTTTAACTATTCTTATCCTTATATTTCCAATTTTAGAATTCCACTTATTTACTATGTAAGGCATATACGAATTTCTAAATTTTAAATGAATATTATAATTTTACTTAACATTAATTTACAATTTCTTTTGAATATAAATATTTAAAACCTTTTATTTAAAAGAAGAATCATTAAAAAAATTGAATAAAACATTTTTTGATAATACCTAAAAATGTGTGCAATTTTTTACATTACAAACCAAAAGTCCAAAAGGAATAATGATCATTTTATTCCATTTGAATTCATAACTCAATTCCGTATTTCATTCTTCATACTTGTTCAAAATCCAAAAAATTCATATACTCTTAAATAGTTTAATAAATATAAAATAACAACAACAACATTATAGGGAGAAATAATAAGATAAAAGATTGTTTAATTATTAAAATACATTTACTTTTTCAAAATTAGATATAAACTATAACGAGGTTCAAAAATATCATAGTACAATCATCATATTAAAATTTAGTAAAAGTTTATCAATTTGAAAGTATAACTAATATTTTAAAATTCGATATAAGCTGTGCTCATCAAAATTACAAGCACTCCAGAAGTCCAGATAAATAAACCTCAAATAAACTAACACCTATAACCTGTAGAAATCTTGCATAAAACGTTCTTTGGGGACAAGCATTTCAAACCAAGCTAACCCAACCGAGAACAGTCAAGATTGGCTTATTGACATGTGTAGAATTGCAAGTCAAATATGGTGTTGGTATATTATTCTTAGCATGTCTTTCTTTTTAAGTGAATTAATTTAATAATAAAAAATTATATGTGATATGGGCTAAAAATAAGCCCTAAAACACAATTAATGATGCATTAATTAGACCTAGCCTGGTCCAAACATGAAGCCCATTAATGAGGCCGGAAATCCTAATTTCAATATTAATTTCGTAATTATATTAAGGGATGTAAACAGCTGAGCAATAAGAATCTAATAAAGGTATTACTCCTACGAAACTTAGCCTCCAAGGTATCCAATTCAGTAAGGAAACAGACTCCTACAAGGAAGGAGTCTAGAACCTTCCTCAAGGCGGTGGCTTGCCCACCAAGTATCCAAATCCTACCATAACTCTAAGGCTTCTCAGCCTATATAAGGGTCTGACCCCTCATTCTCAGAACTACGTCTTGGCTTGATTCTCTAGCAATACAGAGATACGTAGGCATCTTGTGAGGACCCGGATTGAGTCACGAAACACAAGCGCAGCCATTAAAGCTCGAAGCTCCCACAAACTCTAGTAGTTAATACGCAATAAATATACCCTACTTTTTATTCCACAACATTTGGTGCCGTCTGTGGGACACAACATCAACCACGATGAACTCACGGAGAACATCGGTGAATATACACACCACGTCACCACCACTAGCACTTCTTTTAATTCTACACCCGTGATTATGGAACAAGGGTCTGTACCCCTTAAACAAATACCCAGATTTCGGGTTCTTAACCCCAAGGACGAGTCTCCAAAATTACTAAAACACATGTCGAGGGATCGCGGCTCATAGGGATGAATCCCCAAGGCCAGGAGATGAATCCCTTTCAAATGGTTGTTTCCCTTCTAGAATACGGCCTACCCCCATGAAGCACAAACCTCCACCACTGTGATTCTCGCAAGAACGAATATAGCCTACGGGCTACCCATCTATCCCTCAAACGCAGGAAGCATTGGAGGAAGTGGTCACGCGTATCGAGTGCATAAGCCATATAAACCCCCCAGGAATCACATGCCTAGTCCCTGGCCATGAAGGAGGGTACGAAGATTATTCTGAACCCTATACCGAGGATTCATCATCTAAGGATGATCGAGATCGAGCTCCGAGGAAGAAGCGTGTAGACAAGGGACAAGGTACCCACTGTCGGGCGTATCCAAGAAACTTCGGGTAGAACGTCAAGAACGACATAAGATAAGGTTAAGGCTCATAAGGCCGAGATCCAAAAGTTGAAACAAGGCTTGGAGAAGGAACAACATACGTAAAATTTCCCTTCTACGTTAATAATAGAAGAGATTCCCTTTGTCAATTTGGAGAGGCCTTCAAAGATGCATAGAATGACTGGGGTCCCAAGGACAGAGATCCTTATGGTTAAGTCCAATGATTTGATTCAACCATGAGATTGGGAATCCTGCCCCCCGAAGGTTAACACATGGAGATCAACATCAACGGTCACTGAGGTTAACGCTAGCACCGCTGTGCCACCAACCACTAGACAAGGGTCGATACCCCAAGGAGAAGGTTCGCAAATCCCTCTTATGTAGCCCCAAGAGACGAATCTTCTTGGGATAGGAATTCAAACTCGCTGCCTTCAGTGGTAAACCTTCAGGAACAAGGAGCGAACTCCTTTCATGTGGTGATTGCCCCTCTAGGCGATCGCCCGCAATCGCATGGAGCCCAGATCTCAACTACTACGCTCCCCTTAAATAATAATCCTATGTTTGGACTACCTAACTACCCCCACTTCATGCTCATGAGCCTTATAACCCCCCTTATTTGGGAGGCTCTCGGCACAACCAAAGGTTTAGAGATTACTCCAGACCTTACTCTAATTCTTCCTCTGAAGAAAGAAATTAGGATGAATCCCCGAGGAGGCACCGAGCAAGCCGAGAACCCCATAGGCGTTCTCAAAGAATCCACGATGGACCCTCAACCATTGCCCTGGAAAGAATCCAAACCTTTGAGGCTGAGATTTAAAGGTTGAAAGAAGACATCGCAAGAGAGCAGTAGAGGCAAGGACGCCCACAGACAAGGGAGAGTATCCATGTGGTGAATTTGGATGAAACCCCAAGGAGGGATAGGAGGACGGTGGTCCCTCTAACTGAAGCACCAAGGATCGCTGCCCCTAGTCCAAGGACTGTGGACTTAGTGTTGCTCAGAAAACCTAACAATCCAATACCCCCGTTTACTTAGAAGGTGATGAGAGCTCACATCTCAAGAAAGTTTAAGATGAATACCATTAAGGCTTATGATGGAACGGGTGATCCGCCAATCAAGTGAGAACTTTTTCAAATGTACTTCTTCTGCTACTAGTAAGTGACGCTCTTATTGTAGGGCGTTTCCTCAAACCTTAGCCGAGATGGCTCAGCGTTGGTACAATCGTCTTCCCCGAAACTCTATCTACTCTTTTGAGGGGCTAAGCGATGCTTTCATTAGCCAGTTCATTAGTGGGGGAATACATGAGAATAGCTCTGCTTCTTTTATGAACGTGGTGCAAGGGAAGAATGAAACCTTGAGGGATTACATCAAGAGATTCACCAAGGAGACATTGGGTATCTCTGATCTAGAGAACAAAATAGCCATGGTGGCCTCACACCATAGAACGACCAACGTTTATTTTAATATATCGTTAGCCAAGCATCCCCAGAGGACATGACTGAGCTCCAGTCGAGAGCAAGCAAGTATATTGAGGCTGAAGATAACATGAGGAAAGATACTTATGTTGCTAGCATTTGGAACAACGACAACCCTTAGAAGAGAAGGGCGAAGCAAAAGTATGATGCTAGGGACAAGTATCCCCGAACTAGTGAAGACTCTTACTCTCTCCCTACGAAAAACCAAGGACCAGGTTCACTGATTATGCAAGGCCTAGAACACCAATGAAGGAGTCATGATTTTTTTCAGAACCTATATTGTTGATGATTCATCACCCAATGAAGATAACAATCTCAGATGGAGAACCAGGCAAGGAGCTCGAAGGAGGGTCAGGGCCTTCTCAGCCCCGTGGATCCAAAGGATTGGCTTCCAAGACTCCAGGAGGGAGGATATTTGCTCATGAAGCGCATATCCAAAAATTAAAGAAAAACTTGGATATACAACAGGCTAGGCAACCCCCAAGGGCTAAGATCCCCTATTTTATTAACGCAAGTGATACCCCTAGGAGGAAAAGGGTTGATTCACAAAGGGTTGTCCTTCACTAACGAGACAATGAATGCTCATATCTCAAGGAATAATTTGAAGAAGAGAAATTAATGACCAAGGTTCACCAACTATACACATATGAATACTCCCAACACCCAAATCCTGATGGACATTGAGAAACGCAAGAATCTCTGATGGCCGAAGCCACTAAGGGTTAATCCTGGGAAGAGAGACAAGAACCAATGTTGTTAGTTCCATAAGGATGTGGGAAATAAATTTCACGATTGTAAACAGCTGAAACACAAGATCAAGTTTCTGATCCAAAGAACCAGGTTGTATAAATTCACCAAGGATGGCCAATAGGGTAACCTAAGGCAGGATTATGAAGTAGAATATTATAAAAGGAAGGATGGCTATCAAGATCGCAATCCATAGCCCCGGGGGGCCGATGATAAACCTGATTTCTGAAGACCCGACGACGGTCCAGAATACAAGGAGCTCTCATAAAGCTTACGCTCGAGAAGCTATGCACGTTATAGGAGAAGCTCTATAACGAGCAAAAATCAAAATGGCATTTGTCTTTGATGATTGAAGGGGTCAAGTGCCTCCAAGATGACCCGTTGGTCTTAACACAGGTGACAGGTAACTCATAAGTGAAAGGATCGTCAATTGACCCCATCCAACATGCCCATCTATAGGTTCAATAGAGTTGAGTCGAGAGTTGGATAAAACTATTATGTGTCCATGAAAATAGGACGAGAGCCTAGGGAGGCCATTCAGATGTTGAACTCTTATGATGGTTAAAGCAAATACCGCTTACAGTGTTATCCTTAGGAGGACATGCTTGAATACCTTTAAGGCGGTTGCCTCAAGGTAAGACAACCGATCAAATTTCCTACAAGAAATGGAGTTGATGAAGAAAAGGGAAAACAAACAATAACAATGATTTTCTATCCAGCCACTTAGAGCCCTGATGGAGTCGGGGGGCGGGTCCTCCCGATTGAAGATAAAAATGTCCAAAAAGATGAGAAACAAAGAGGAAAGCTCACCGAGGACTTAGTCCCCATTCCCTTAGTTCATGAAGGACCCAAAAAGTTACCTACATAAGGCATGGCCGAATGAACCTTTGAAGGGAAAATTGGATACATTCCTACAAGAGAACAACGTTGTGTTTGCTGGGACAGAGTAACCACAATAAAACCCCAAGCACTCGCTGACTTCATGGTTGAATACACCATAAACAACCTAGAAGTCGGGGGCAAGAGGTAGTACCCTAGGAGGGCAAGGATTAGAGAACGAGAATCCAGAAGCGGTACTCAATGAGTATTGGATCAATTTTGATGGAGAATCAAAACAGAATTAAGCGAGAATATACCCCGATGGGTTCATGATTCCCCAACAACAAACAATGAGGCTGAATGCAAAGTCGTGATAGCCATACTCGGTTTGGCCGGAGTCCCGAGGGTCAAAACCTTAAAGTCTGTGGAGACTCAAGATCAGTAGTACCAAAAGTGAATGTTGAGTTCATGGCCAGGGCTGGAACCGTGACAAAATACTTGAAACTTGACTCAATTCAACGAGTGTTACGAGGGAGGAAAACGTAAATGCCGATGTCCTATTTATGTTTGCCTTCTCAGATATAGAGAATTATGTTGAAAGTTCTTACTTCCAAGTCTTGGAGACCCGAAGCATTGATATAAAAGATGATAACACCTATAGGTATGAAAAGCCGTTGGATAGATCCTATAGAGGCTCTCCAGGAAACCGGTTGGTTACCCGACAATGCCTTGGAGGCACGAAAGTTGTCAATAAAAACATTGAGGCCTCAAAACACGAATTTAGCCTTGAAAGAAACTCATCTAGAAATATGGGGGCAGGACCCTTGCCCAAAAGATGACCTGATTCGGATTCTACTAGCCAGGCATAATGGTTGACACCAGAAGTTATGTGTGATCGATATCCAAAAATACGTAACTGTTGATCAATCCCCTAAAATGTTGAAAACCATCAGTTCCACCATTCCCAATGGCAAATGCCCAGAGGAAGTTCCTGATAGTTGCAATTGATACCTTCATGAAGAAGACTGGGGCCAATATCCAAGCCTGGATAACCACCAAGTAAATGATACAATTGTGATACGTGATATGGACTTCCACCAATCCTTGTAGCTAGAAATGGATGACAATTCAAAAACGAGGCTCTTACAAGCTGGAATTTTTTGAAAGAAATGTGGTGCCTAGGCTTGGCACACCCCAAACCTCAAGGTTTATCGTATCTGAGCATCCAGTTAAGACACTCCACCTGAACAGATTAAGTAGAAATAAGGTTTGATGAAACCACAAGCTTCTAGCTCTAAGGAATTGAAGGATCAAATAGGCCGTGTTCAATGTAATTGAAGGCTCGAATAGGCCGTGTTCAATGTAATTGAAGGCTCGAATAGACCATGTTCCATGCAATTGAAGGCTCAAATAGGCCGTGTTCGATGTAATTGAAGGCTCGAATAGGCCGTGTTCAATGTAATTGAAGGCTCGAATAGGCCATGTTCCATGCAATTGAAGGCTCAAATAGGCCGTGTTTAATGTAATTGAAGGCTCATCAAGTGGGCAATCGAACTAGGAGATTTCGATGTTAATTACAAGCATAGGACGACCATCAAAGCCTAGGCTCTAGCTGACTTCGTGGTTGAATAGAAGATTGACAACCAAGAAGTCGAGGGGCAGGAGGTAATAGACCAGGAAGGTCAGCAAGGTGAGAAGCCCTTGGAAGAGAAGAAGGCTCTATTTTGATGGGGCATCAAAAACAAAAACACGTGGTGCAGGTTTATTTCTGCAAAGCCCCGATGGGTTCGCACTTGAGTATGCCTTAAAGTTGGACTTCCAAACAACCTACAATGAGGCAGAGTATGAAGCTCTGATAGCCGCCTTGGATTGACAAGAGCCCTAAGGGTGAAGAATTTGAAAGTCTGTGGAGACTCAAAGGTTGTAGTCTCATAAGTCAATGGAGAGTTTGAGGCTAGAGAAATTTATATGGCCAAATACTTGAGGATTGTGAAAGCTGTGATGGCTCAATTCGAAGAGTGCTATATATGTTGAGCAGATCCCAAGAAAGGAGAACGTCAAGGTCGATGCCCTATCTAAGTTCGCTTCTTCAAAGATGGATATTTATGAAGGGAGTTTTCACTTCCAGGTCCTGAAGACCCCCACCATCAATTTGAAGTTAGTGGCCCCAATTAATGTAGGAAGTTGTTGGATGGACCCTATCAAAGTTCACCTTGAGACTCGTTGGCTCCCTGATAATGCCTTGAAGGCACGAAATTGTCAATGAGAGCATTGAGATATGCATTGATTGAAGGTCTCCTCTATACGAGATCCTCTGTAATTCCACACTTGAAGCCTTGAACTTTAAATCTCAACACAAAATTTAAGCCTTGATGGCCAACAAGGTTATCTGCCTCCAAACGAGCTTGTCAAGAAGCGTCAGGCAACTTGAAACCTAGTCAAGGTTCTACGAGCATAAGAAAAAGGTTTGAAACCTAGAATTAAGATAGAAGATTGGCAACCAGCCAAGGCACATCAGACTTGAAGTCAAGTGCTTAGTTGCAAGTGAACTTCTTGAACGATCAACCAGGAAGCAAGACCTCCACCATATGAAGCAAGGGGGGCAAGAACTAAGGGACTTCATCATTTCAACATCTTAGAATTAGAATTAAAAGTTGAATGGTTGATGATAACCAACAATCATGAATGAATTCTCGTTTTTGAATCAACAAGGACTCATCAAACGAATTAAGGCTTGAAGATCACGAAAATTAAAAATAGGTCATCTGAAGGTTCTACAAAGAGATCAAAAATTCGGAAATAATAAGCATGGGAGCCCGACAAAAGCAAAAGAAACGACCTATAAATGAAAACTGACCCAAAGGATGGAAGCCTAGAACACCCGCACCAAGAAAGTTGAAACCCCTAGGCGTTGGTTCGAATAAGGCCTCCTTGGCGTGGGTATCCACGCCAAGGCTGGAGTAACAAATGAAGGGTATTAAAGAACCCACGCCCAGGAAGCTAAAATTCCTAGGCGGTGATCTAAATGAGGCCTCCTTGGCGGGAATACCAACGCCTAGAGTGGTTGTACAAATGAAGGGGATGTAAACACCCACGCTCAGGAAGCCGTATCTCCTAGGCGCGGTTAGAAGAAAGTCTTCCTTGGCGGGGATACCAACGCCTAAAGCATCTCTACAAAATCAAGTGGATAAATTACCCCACCCAAAAAGCCAAATCTCCTGGGCGTACTTCAAGAAAAAACCTCCTATGCGGGGTTACCCACGCCGAGAGCTCCTCTCCAAACGACAAGCCATTTTTTCGGAAATTAAAAAAGGAATAAAATCCTTAAAAATTCCAAAAATAGGCTAGAAAGGATGATAAAATAGGTAAAAATGCCTATTAAATTAAGTTAGAAAAGATGATGAAAATATTTATAAAGCACTAAACCCAATATTTTATTTTTTGTAAAATTATCAAAAATAAAATAAAATAAAATAAACCTGAAGGTTACAAACAAAAAAAAAATCGTCAAATAAGGCACGCCATCCAGGCATTTTTCTTTAGGCATTGAATGCAAAAAGGACCCCTATGCGATCATACCCACGCCCAGGGTATATTACAAAACTGATCCCTTTTTCATTTTTCAAAAAAAAAAATAAAATTTGAAAAATGTAAAAAAAAAAAAATAATAATAATAATAAGATGCCACGCCTCCCAAGCATGGTTCTAAAAATCCCCGATTTAGCCGATTAATCTCCGATTAATCCTCTGTAAGGTATCCAACCGATTCGATTTTTGAAATCCGATTAATCCTGTGAATTTATTTAAAATAATATGTTTAATTATAAATTAGACTAATATATTAAATATTATTATAATATCCGATTAGTACTCCGATTAATCCTTCCGATTAATTCCCGATTACCCGATTAATCTTAAATCGATACCTCAACCAATTTATACCGATTACCGATTTTTACAACCATGCTCCCAAGCCAGCATCGTGCGCGTGAAACAAAGGTGGTCTCCTGGGCGACCATATCCAACGCCCAGGGTGTATTAACAAATGAATGACCTGTTTGGCTAAACTTATTTCATGGGCTTATGGATTTATTTTCGGGTAAAAATTTTATATTTTGATAAAAAAAAATTTATACAAGTATTTAATGTATGTTTGAGATTTAATAAGTTGCAAAAATAAGTTGGAAAATAAGATGGAAAGTTAGAAATCTCTAACTTTGTCTTAAAATAAGTTGACTTATTCTGAAAAAAGTTCCCCCAAACACCCCTAAGTGAAATGGCAAAAGTGCCATTAAGTACTTGAAGTATTACAAGTATGACAAAGGCTTCCTAGAGTTTTAAAGTTTACAAATTCTACCTTGAAGTTTGAAAATTGGCAGAACAACCCCTGGAATTTTTTAATTAAGGAAACAGTCCCTTTAAAATTATGAAAAATACCCATGGGTACATAAAAATTCCTGAATTATTAGGAATAATTATGAAAAATACCTGTGGGTACATAAAAATTCCTAAATTATTAGGAATAATTACGGAAATACTTGTGGGTACATAAAAATTCCTAAATTATTAGGAATAATTACGGAAATACTTGTGGGTACATAAAAATTCCTAAATTATTAGGAATAATTACGGAAATACCTATATGTACATAAAAATTCCTAAATTATTAGGAATAATTATGAAAGATACCTGTGCGTACATAAAAATTCCTAAATTATTAGGAATAATTATGAAAAATACCTGTGCGTACATAAAAATTCCTAAATTATTAGGA
This sequence comes from Kitagawia praeruptora, assembly GCA_037693485.1. Lineage (NCBI taxonomy): Eukaryota > Viridiplantae > Streptophyta > Magnoliopsida > Apiales > Apiaceae > Kitagawia > Kitagawia praeruptora. Next base: position 152,365,174 of record CM075344.1, on the reverse strand, counting down.
ATAATTATGAAAAATACCTATGAGTACATAAAAATTCCTAAATTATTAGGAATAATTACGGAAATACCTGTAGGTACATAAAAATTCCTGAATTATTAGGAATAATTATGAAAAATACCTGTGCATACATAAAAATTCCTAAATTATTAGGAATAATTATGAAAAATACCTGTGGGTACATAAAATTCCTAAATTATTAGGAATAATTACGGAAATACCTGTAGGTACATAAAAATTCATAAATTATTAGGAATAATTACGGAAATACCTGTAGCTACATAAAAATTCCTGAATTATTAGGAATAATTATGAAAAATACCTGTGCACACATAAAAATTCCTAAATAATTAGGAAAAGTACAGAAAAATACGAGAAAATTATAGAAATATTTTCTTGACAAATTGAGCAATTATTTATGCTAATAATGCATAAAAGCTCTATAATAGTGTCGAAATTGCTATAAGCCTCGAACAAGGCAAATCGTCGTAAATGTGTAGGTCGCTCCACACTTTACAATCAAGACGATACTTGTGAAACACTAGTGTACATAATAAATCCCAGGTAAGGGAACGAAAATAAACCCCGAGTCTCGAAAAAGACAATTATAACTTCAACGAAAACCTTATCGATTTTCATAGAAGTTGGGGGGGCAAATGATATGGGCTAAAAATAAGCCCTAAAACACAATTAATGATGCATTAATTAGACCTAGCCTGGTCCAAACATGAAGCCCATTAATGAGGCTGGAAACCCTAATTTCAATATTAATTTCGTAATTAATATTAAGGGACGTAAACAGCTGAGCAATAAGAATCTAATAAAGGTATTACTCCTACGAAACTTAGCCTCCAAGGTATCCAATTCAGTAAGGAAACAGACTCCTACAAGGAATGAGTCTAGAACCTTCCTCAAGGCGGTGGCTTGCCCACCAAGTATCCAAATCCTACCATAACTCTAAGGCTTCTCAGCCTATATAAGGGTCTGACCCCTCATTCTCAGAACTACGTCTTGGCTTGATTCTCTAGCAATATAGAGATACGTAGGCATCTTGTGAGGACCCGGATTGAGTCACGAAACAGAAGCGCAACCATTAAAGCTCGAAGCTCCCACAAACTCTAGTAGTTAATACGCAATAAATATACCCTATTTTTTATTCCACAACAATATGATATTTAAAAAAATATTAAATCAAATAAAAATATAATTTCAAAAAAAATAAAAAAAATAAATCATGTTATTGATTAATCCAATTTTTATGGAGAAACAATCATGTAATATGTTGAAATTGATACATGTACGTGTACGAGCTATTGATCAAAGTTACAATCACATAAGTAAAAATCTTTCTCCCATAAATTCAAATCTTGAAAATCGCACGAATCTAATATCATAGATATTAAATTACATCAAAACACATCAAATTCTCACAAAAGAAAGGATAAACAAACCCAAATGAATTGGGAACAAAATTCACCAAGAAGAGATTTAATTAAACAATTTAAAAAAAATCCTTATTCAGGGCGGCCGGTTATTCAAAAGTTAAAAAATTAAGTAATTGATTTGGTATTTTTCACCGATAAAAATTGATAAAAGCTCCCGACACATCAATTTTGATTAATTATTTTTTTATATAAAAAGGATGTTGATTGAAAATGCACACCTAGAAGCGAGGAGTGAATAGGTGTTATGACTAACAATGATCAAATAAAAATATTCTCGAAAAGTTGACTGTCAGCTAATTGGATGCAATGAATTACCAAACAAGCAGCTAGCTAAGATATGCAATGTAGTAAGAATATAGTACAGAAAATAAAGAACACACAGCAATTTTAGCGAGGTTCGACCCCTATCTCCTAATGGTCTACGTCCTGGTCCTCTACCAACTCGGTAAAGGAATATATTATTGATCACAATGAATTACAATTATACGATACAATAATATATCTCCCTGATTCTCCTAGTTACTGATTGCAGCTAGCTGAAACACCTTGTTCCTTGAACACAGTTCTCTAAGTACTCCCTCCGTCTCACAATAGTAGACTTTTTTTAGTTTTTTTTTCCCATAATACATGTCCATTTCAATTTTCAATGTAAATTTGTGATCATTTTTCCTAAATTACCCTATTTGAAAATTGTATAAAATAGGTCATATTTTTAAAAGTCAATGCATTTATAATGAACATAAGAGTAAATTTATCATTTAATTAATGTTTTCTTAAGATGCGTAATTTTTTCAAAAAAAAATTGTATTGTGGGACGGAGGGAGTAGTATACTAAACCAAGTATAAATTCCTCTAGCCTATTGTTCCTTGAACCCTTGTTTCACAAGCTCAACAATCTAACAACTACCAACTTTACAAGTTGAACAATACAAGTTTAGAATGAAATACACACAAAACTATGAACTCTAACAAGGATATAAACCGTATAATATAATAGCTCAAGTATGTGAAGGATTTTGCAAATCGATTCGAAAAAGCACTTGTGTTTCTTTGAGTGTTGTCCAACAGCCTTTGAATGAAAAACACACAAGTGTTTATATAGTGAACGAAAGCATCTGAATTAAACAAACAACAACCAATGGTCTTGACTCCAAGTCTCACGAATTTGTTGTTAGACTAATTCAAATCCAACGTTTAAGAAAACTAACTTTTAGAAAACAATGTTTATAAAACAGATGAGGTTTAGAAGGAATAAAGCTGTTAAAGTATAAACGTTCATCTGAAAGATAAAGCCCAAAAAAATAGAGTTTGTTATAGAAGAAAACATTTGGAAAGAGTTTATTAAAAGATAAAAGATTTGGTCAAAAACTCCTAATAGTTAGGAATTAAAACAGGTATACGTAAATATATATAAGTAAAACGATTTTGAAATACATTGAGCCCATATATATAAGAGATTAGGGAGCCTGAGATATATCTCAGGTAACTTCCCTGAGATTCCTATATTTTATATGTAAAAATAAAGTGGGTATTTTAGTAAATTCAGATATTTTTTAATTAGCCCTGCGGGCCCAGTAAAAATTAAGTTCTTTTGTTTGTATCTCAGTAAAAGTTTCCTGAGATATATCTCAGGGTCATTTTTCTCTATATATAAATAAATATATATATATATATATATATATATATATATATACGTTTTATATAACTGATAGAATCCTTACAAATGTAAAGTCCTAACTGATCTCCACGAAAATAGGACTTCTGGAAAATCTGGACTCTGTCTGCCAGGTTGCTGCGTTGGAATAAAAACTTTCTTGCCAGCTAGCTGATATACCCTGTTTTGCTCAGAAATAAAATAATTACTAAACCTGCAAAACAATGTTAGTCCAATGCATATATCTAACTTTCTAACACCTTTGAATATAGCATAGCAAAATAGAATTACAAACATACACAAGAAACTTACCATAATATATCATTACAAGCGTACCAGCTTGCTAACTATGTCATCATCAAAACTAAGATGTTTTCATTGATATATCATATATGCAAACCCTCAATAGATGATTGCACATACTAACAAAATTTTAAATTAAAATATTTTTACTAACATTTCAACTACATTTTTTTTGTTGGCATTTATTTTTTATAATCAAAATCGAAATGTTATGGCAAAAAAACAATACACACTACAATATATAAGCAAAAATAATACCTCCATAATTTAAAAGTAAATTTAATATACTTTAAAAGAAAAAGATATAATTAATATGTATTAAAATAAATAATAGCATATTAAGAAAATGTACGATATATCAATAAAATTAGAGATTAACTTAAGAGAGAGGACTATCTCATCTAGTAACCTAACTTTAGGTTATTTTTCCATACACTATACCAAGGTAATTTTGTAATTACTCAGTTGAAATTTAAACCCATTTAACTCTTACGTATATTATTTACTTATTTTGATTATAATGTATTTTCAGAATTCAAGTATTATATATTACATTTGTAATGTTACTATTTATTCGTTAGATTTTAGAGCATAGTTTATTGTGAGATTTTAGAAAAATATTAAAATAATAGAACAAATAATTGATAAAGGATCAGAGTACGTAAAAAATAAGTTAGTGAAGGGTATTTTAGATAAAATATGTTAAGAGAATAATGTTCTTGGGTGACCTTTTAATGACAGTTTTGTAATAATTGAACATGATCCCGATATTTACAAAAATAATCCTATTCTTGTATTGTTTTTTTTAATAATCTCAGTAAACTTACCTGAGATAACTTCAGCAAAAACATGCGTGTATATTAATAGAGTGTGCAACAATCAATTAACATCAATCTAAAAATATACCCAAAAAATAATTAAATTTATAACACTAGAATAAAGTAGAGGATACCACGTGTCCCTTTATTTGCATAATGCCGGACAGGCGGACACTCTAATTTTACCAATATCGCCACCCTCTGACCCACCGATGACCTAATAACAATCACACAACCACCATTAAAATATTTTCCACATGCCATAATTTATTTTCTTTCTTAATTAAGCAACACTAATCAACTACCAAAAACAAAATAAAAATCAAACCACTTAATTAATTAAAATATCCAAAAATAAAAAGATCGGAATGTGGTGAGCATGATAAGAATGAGGTGTCCAAACCTCAATCCTGACCGTCCATTAAATCAATCCTTAAAAAAACACACCAACATTAACATTAGTTAGTCGGTCTCGTCTTCTTTCGTTCTTATCCATTACCACCCATCACCTTCTTTCCCCTTCATCCATATAAACATTAAAACTATACTTACAAACACTTTGTATCTATACTTTCCACAAACACACAAAAAACACCATTTTTCATCACCAAGATTTGATCTTTTTAGCTTAAATGTTGTCAAGATCCTATTTTAATCTTCTAAACCTCGATGATTATACATCTCCTGATCGAACTAGAATTCCAAGAATCATGAATTTACTAAACGACACAACTCAAGCATCAAACGACGTCGTTTCAGCAACTCAACGCAGGATCATTGTAGCCAATCAATTACCCATCAAAGCTGAGCTAAATAAAGAGACCCAGAAGTTTAATTTTGATTGGGATAAAGATGCGCTTGTTTTACAGCTTAAAGATGGGTTTAATTCGGATGTTCAGTTTGTTTTTATCGGATCTTTATCGGTTCAAATCGACCCGAATGATCAAGAAGAAGTGGCCCAATTGTTATTAGATAAGTTTCAATGTGTCCCAACTTTTCTTTCTGTAGATTTATTGAATAAATTTTACCATGGGTTTTGTAAGCATTATTTGTGGCCTTTATTTCATTATATGTTGCCTGTTACTTCACATCATGGAGTTAGATTTGATAGGCTTTTATGGAAAGCTTATGTGTCAGCTAATAAGATTTTTGCTGATAAAGTTATGGAAGTGATTAACCCAGATGAGGATTATGTTTGGATACATGATTATCATTTGATGGTTTTGCCTACTTTGTTGCGAAAAAGATTTCATAGACTTAAACTCGGGTTTTTCTTGCATAGTCCATTTCCTTCCTCGGAAATTTATCGAACATTGCCTGTTAGAGATGAGATTTTAAGGGCTTTCTTGAATTGTGATCTTGTCGGGTTTCATACTTTTGATTATGCTAGGCATTTCTTGTCGTGTTGTAGTAGATTGCTTGGTTTGGATTATCAGTCGAAGAGAGGGTATATTGAGCTTGAGTATTATGGGAGGACTGTGAGTGTTAAGATTCTTCCGGTTGGGATTCATATGGATCAGATTGAGTCGGTTAAGTCGTTGGCGGAAACTGGGGATAAGGTTAAGGAGTTGGTAGAGAGGTATAGAGGGAAAATTGTGATGCTTGGTGTTGATGATATGGATATGTTCAAGGGGATTAGTTTGAAGTTTTTGGCTATGGGACAGCTTTTGGAGGAGCATCCGGAGTTGAGGGGAAAGGTGGTTTTGGTACAGATTGTGAATCCGGCAAGAAGTCAAGGTCAGGATATTCAAGAAGTTCAAAATGAGACGAATAAAGTTGCGGGTGAGATTAATGAGAAGTTCGGCCATTCTGGCTATGAGCCGATTGTTTTTGTCAACGGTCCTGTTTCAACTCAAGAGAAAGTGGCATACTTTGCAATTTCTGAGTGTGTTGTGGTGAATGCTGTAAGGGATGGGATGAACTTAGTGCCGTATAAGTACACTGTATCGAGGCAGGGTAGTCCTGAAATAGACAAGGCGATGGGAGCCGACGGGACGGAATTTCCAAGGAAGAGTGTGATTATTGTATCTGAATTCATAGGCTGTTCTCCATCCCTCAGTGGAGCAATCCGGGTTAATCCTTGGAATATCGATAGTGTGTCTGATGCAATGACTTTGGCTGTCACAATGTCAGATACTGAGAAACAAATGCGACATGAGAAGCATTACAAGTATGTCAGTTCTCATGATGTTGCTTATTGGGCAAGGAGTTTTGACCAAGACCTCGAGAGAGCTTGCAGAGACCATTACAGTAAGAGGTGCTGGGGTATTGGGTTTGGCTTGGGTTTCAGAATTGTTGCACTGGGTCCTAATTTCAGGAAACTCTCTGTGGAGCACATTGTGTCTTCCTATAACAAAACTAGTAGCCGACTTATATTGTTGGATTACGATGGTACAGTAATGCCACAGGGTTCAGTTGAAAAGGCACCGAGCAATGAAGTTATCTCAGTACTAAATGATCTATGCAACGATCCAAAAAATGTCGTGTTTATTGTGAGTGGCAGAGACAAAGAATCTTTAAGCAAATGGTTTTCTCCGTGTCAGAGACTTGGTCTATCAGCTGAACATGGTTACTTTACTAGGTAACATTTCTACTTGTCCCTTGCTCCATTCAGAAGGCGCCTCCTTCTGTGATTTTCTTTATCTTCTACATAGTTCCTCTATGATTTATCTGATTGTTATTGAACTTATTAGGTGGACCAAGGATTCACCATGGGAGTCGGGTGTGTCAGCCGTGGACTTTGAGTGGAAGAAAATGGCACTGCCTGTAATGGAGCATTATACAGAGGCCACCGATGGTTCTTTCATAGAGCAGAAGGAAAGCGCTCTGGTATGGCACCATCAAGAAGCAGACACGGACTTCGGTTCAGCACAGGCAAAAGAACTCCATAATCATCTTGAAAATGTGCTTGCCAATGAGCCAGTAGTTGTTAAAAGAGGACAACATATCGTTGAAGTGAAACCACAGGTATAACTTATAATAAAGGTGGCTACAATATTTCATGTGAAGGAATACTAATGGAGCATTTGATTTGCACATCATATCGAAAATAATATGTTTATACTAGTGGATATAGGATTCCACAGTGTAATGGCTGGTGATGTATATGTCATTGTATCTTTGGAGTGACACAGGAGATTGTACAGGTGACTTGTACATCTGCTGACACTCTGTTACTGAAATAGGGATTAAACTCATGGTGCTGATTTCAATTGTTTTATCATCAATCATGGTCTTAATGATGCTGTATATGTTTTGCAGGGTGTAAGCAAAGGTGTAGTTGTTGAGAGTCTAATTGCAAGCATGCAGGTTGCGAGTACGCCACCAGATTTTGTACTCTGCATAGGTGACGACCGCTCAGATGAAGACATGTTTGAAAAAATTGCATGCTCTATAGCCAACCCATCCTCGCCTGCCATAGCAGAAGTGTTTGCATGCACTGTAGGTCAAAAACCAAGTATGGCCAAGTACTACCTAGATGATACTGATGACGTCATTAAAATGCTTCAAGGTCTCTCAGCTGCAACTGTGCAGCTTCCGAAGTCTCCAAATTTTCATGCCTCATTTGAAGCATCTTGTTGACCTTTCGCAAGTGGTTTGAATTGAGCAGTTATTGTTGCCCTTTCGGTCGAATGAAATTAAGGTTAGACTAGTGCAGTTGCTACAGCTGGTCAGTGTCTGAGAAGAAGGGGCTCTAATCCAAACTTGGGAATAAACGGAGCTTTGTACAAAACATACTTTCTCTTTACAGGTTCACCTTAAATCCAATTGTGAAATTTACTGAAGTACTTGATTGAAGATCTTACAGATAACATTTGACATGCAAACTTTCTCCGTCCTCTAGGAAGTTAAACTTTGTCCTTTGTAAATATTAGTTTCTTTAGCTCTTTTAATGTATACCAGAATTTTCAATGTTTTCTGCTGCAAGATACTTGTAAGTAGTCAGTGACTCAGTCTTGTCTTTTTCTGCCCTAGATATTTGTCTAGCATGTTACCTCACAGAATGAAAATCTGCCTCTCAGTCTCAATAGATAAAGACAAGTTTTACTTTTGTGAAATTTGGATACTTCCATAAATTTTGAAATAGGCCGTCCCCTTTGTTTTATGAATATGGTGGGCACCCGACGAAGTTTGAGCATTAACTTGACCCTTTTGCACAATGCTCTGATGTGCACATTATATAGGACGTCGAAAATCAGGGGCTAGAGGAAAATGTAGAGATTTCTTCTTGGTCAGGCATATTATTCACATCATGTAATAAACCGCACAATGCTCTGATGTGCACATTATATAGGACGTCGAAAATCAGGGGCTAGAGGAAAATGTAGAGATTTCTTCTTGGTCAGGCATATTATTCACATCATGTAATAAACCCAGCATATGAACTACAGAGGGTGGTTACTGGTTAAGGATTTCTTTGATTGTTGTTAATGTAATCAAAACCTTTAGATGTGTCAAGCTTGGATGTCGAAGTGTAGCGACTACGGAGTAGTTTTCATAACGGATTGGTCTCGATTCTGCAGATAGAGTAGCCAGATTTCTCAACTTTGTTTTGAAGTATTCGGCATATATATGCTGTATATCCAACTGTACCAGCCGTCTGATAATTCCTATACCTAGGGGTGAGCAGAACCGAACCGGAACCGAAGAACCGAACCGAACCACACAATTTCGGTTCGGTTCGGTCCAATTTTTTTTCTTTTTCGGTCGGTTCGGTTCTTTTGGTTAGAACCGAAATAAATTTCGGTTCGGTTCGGTTCTTCCGTAAATAATTTCGGTTAGAACCGAACCACCCGAATTATATATATTTATTAATATTAATAATAATAATATATACAATAAATAGTTAATACTTAATAATAATATATACAATAATATATAAATATGTATATTGTATTTATATTAATAATAATATATTTATATTAATAATAATATTTTTATAATAATATTATTATATTTATATTAATAATAATATATACAATAATAATTCAAAATTCAAAAAATTCGGTTCTTATGGATCGGACCGAACCGACCGAATTATTTCGGTTCGGGTCTGGTTTGGTCCAGAATTTTATTCGGTCCGGTTCGGTTCTAAAATAATTGAAAATTCGGTTCTCGGTTCTTTCGGTTCGGTTCTGGACCGAACCACCCGAATGCTCACCCCTACCTATACCTAGGATGTAATTCGAGTCGAGTTTGAGCTTTTTTTTTTCGAGTTCGAGCTTTTTTTTTTACGAGTCGAGTCGAGCCTAAAATTTATCGAGCCTAAAATTTGTGTTCGAACTCGACTCGTTTATTACACGAGTCGAGTTCGAGCTGTTATCGAGCTTTCGAGTTTATCGAGTTTTTAACCGAGCTTTCGAGTTTATCGAGTTTTTAAATGAGTTTCCGAGTTTTTATCGAGTTTTCGAGTTTTATCGAATTTTTCGAGTTTTTCGAGTTTTTACCGAGTTTTCGAGTTCTTACCGAGTTTTCGAGTTTATCGGGTTCTTATCGAGTTTTCGAGTTTATCGGGTTCTTGGCGAGTTTTCGAGTTTTGACTTAAGCTCCATGAAAACTATTTGTTATATTATTTCCCCAATTTTAAATGACAATAAACTTTCGAAATTTTATATTTTATGATTTCGATAATCAACTTTTCCAATCAATTAAGTAAACTTTTAGTTTATTCTATTCTTATATTTACGGATAAATTATATCTTTAGTACAGATTATGCATCTAAATATCTAAGCATTTAACTAGTAAACAATGATAATAATAAGAATAATAAAATGTGAAACATGTTTTGACTGTGAGCTCATATGTGTTATTTTTTTTCAAAATAGGCAAATAAGCACCCTACATCGAGTCATTAGTAATTTTATAAAATTTATTTATAATTGAATAGAAATATCAAATATGGCATACAACAAGTCTATGATGTTACTGTTTACTATTTTGCTACTTACTATCTTGTTGTTATACTACCTCCGTCCCATTTTATATGAGTCAGTTTGACTTTCACGGAGATTAAGAAAAGGTAGTAAAAAAGAGTATAATTAGTTGAAAAGTGGGTAAAGTGGTGGGACCTATTAATATTTAATAAAAGATTTGAGATAGTGGAGTAAAGTAGTGGGTGTAATAGTGAGTATTTAATAATAAAATTGAGATAGTGGAGGAAAGTAGTGGGTTTAATAGTGTTTACTATTTTTGGAAAGTTTTGTAAGTTCATTCTTTTTGGGACATCCCAAAAAGGAAAGAGGGTCACATAAAATGGGACGGAGGGAGTAGTTTATAATTGCATGAAGACAAAATATATGGAAGTAAAATTCAGAAATCGAACTTGATCGCTATTTCATCAATTTATTATCTACTAATTTAGATCGCCATTTATCGCCAGCTCTGAGCTTTGTGATACACATCTACATGCGGCGTATCATGTACTATGCTGGTTTTATAGGCGTATCCTCTGAACTTTGAGCTCTGGATGTATCATGTACATTCAAATAAGAGATTCAAATATATATAACATTGTATGAAGTGTGTGACCCTTATATATTCAGGGCACCAAATAAAGTTTTTTTTAAAAAATCACATTCTTGATATAGACAACGGTTAAGTTGAAAATAGATAACTAAGGATCAATCAAAAGATTAATCGAAGAATATAAACTAATCATGATATTAAATATTTTTTTATAAACTATTCATAAAAATGTATAAATAAATATCTCATATTCTCGTATTAGAACAAATTTAATTCAAAATTTCACAAATTATACTTATTATATAGTATTGCACATAACATATGAAAAAAAATCAAGTTAAGTTTAAAAATAATTTTCATAAATAGTTGAGTGATGACACATAAAATAATAAACACATTACTATTTTTAAGAAAAAATAAAAAAAAATTAATCGAGTTCGAGTTCGAGCCGAGTCGAGTTCGAGTTTATCGAGTCGAGCTCCAAAAAACTCGGCTCGACTCGAGTTTTTAATCAAGCCCGAAAACGTGTTCGAACTCGAGCTCGATAACGAGTTCGAGTCGAGTCGAGCCCATTTTTTCGAGTCGAGCTCGAGTCAAGTTCGAGCCGGCTCGATTTAAATTACATCCCTACCTATACCCTGCTTTGGAATAGGAGTGCCATGCCGGTATATGTTTTCGTCAAATCAGGGTTGTGTCTAAACCTGTTCTGAGCGAGCTGGAACAGAGAAAAGGAAAAAGATTGTAGGCTGGCAAATACTTTTCCTTAAGAGGACTGTTCAAATAACTATTAACTACTAGAGGTAGCAGGAAACGTTTAGGTATATGAAGCATCTTTTGGAGTTGTAATATCCGAATGAAATGCAGAGACATGCTAAATAGACTTGTGACGAAGTTGTTTATTTAATATACTAGCTTATAGCCCGTGCTTTAGCACGGGTTACTTTTAATTTTTTATAATTTGTTTATAATATAATATAATATTATACTACCTCCGTCCCAAAAAGACTGAGCTGGTTTGACTTTCACGGAGATTAAGAAAATGTAGTAGAAAAAGAGTAAAGTTAGTTGAAAAGTGGATAAAGTGGTGGGACCTATTAATATTTAATTGTAGATTTGAGATAGTGGAGGAAAGTAGTGGGTGTAATAGTGTAAAAAAGAGTATAAAATGGAGAAGTAGTGGGTGTAATAGTGAAAAGTAGTGTTCAAAAATAGTAAGTAAAGTAGGTTCATTAGTTTTGGGACGTCCCAAAAAGGAAAGTGTGTCAATCTTTTTGGGACGGAGGGAGTAAATATTAATTTAAATATATTATTGATTCGAACCTTACATCTTTATATATAATAATTTTAAGTGTTAAATATAAATTAATAGTTATTGGCGGGAATCGAATCTTGAACCTCTGCATATAACAACTTTTAGTATTGTTATATCTAACGGTCATGATCTATTTGAGTTGCTAATCTAACTGCATATAACAACTTTTAGTATTGTTATATCTAACGGTCATGATCTATTTGAGTTGCTGATCTAACGGTGATAAATGAGGGATAACCAAAAAGGGGATAACCAAAAAAGGGGTAACCAAGTACAAATTATACCTCTTTTTGCTTATTATAATATAGTATAGATAAGTTGAAGATTTTCGGCCCAAATAAACAACTGACATTTATCCCTCAACTTCTATTCTATGGCAGGAAGCATTCCTGCAGACCCGAAAAGAGGAAAACAAGTTTTGCAACTAGAAAAGCCCATCTCAAGCCATCTTTGTCTCGTCTAGATTTCTGAACTTCCTGGAAAGCCTGAACAATTGGTTACACGAAAGATGGACGTTTTGCTCGCATTACTGAAGTGCATATTCTGTTGAGAAGTGCATATTCTGTTGAGGTTTAATATTTTGGACTTTCGAGTTATGAAAATTAGCCAAGGGTTAAACGCCAACTTTAATCCTTTTTTAATACAAAATAAACAAAAAAAACCATTTCCGAAAAACTGGATTAGTGGATTGATATCAAGTATCCTCTTTTATATGAAATATATCCAACTGATATCCAGTATATGGGACACCCAAGAATATCCCGTATTCGCATATTGGATGCACAACTATCAGTAGAATATTTTATACAAATTGAGATACCCAATTATCAGTGGTTACTAGAGTATCCAAAAGGCTAAATTGGTCATTTTTTTCAAAATAATTATTTTTGTTAATTTTATAAAAAAATAGTTATTTTTATAATTTTTTCTTTATATATTCACGAGTTACAAGAACATCAATTAAATTTTAATGGCCACTGTTGTGGAATAAAATCTAGGTTATCGAATTGCGCCTAGGTTTCGTGCGTATTTAATGCTAGGGTTGGTGAGTTTCGAGCTTTAATGGTTGCGCTTGTGTTTCGTGACCTAATTTGGTCCTCACAAGATGCATACATATCTCAGAGTTGAGAATCAAGCCAAAAACGTAGTTCTGAGAATGAGGGGTCATGCCTTTATATGGGAGTCTGGAGCCTTACGAAGGGTTAGGTGACTTGTTGGACAAGTCACCGCCTTGAGGAAGGTTCTAGACTCCTGCCTGGTAGGAATCTGTTTCCATGTTGAAGTAGGTGCCTTGGAGGCGACTCATAAAGATATTGTATCCTTATCTGATTCTTATTTGCAAGCTGTCAATTACCCTCTATATTAATTAGGAATTTAATATTGAGTTAGGGTTTTGGGCATCATCAATGGGCCCCGCATTTAGACAATGCTAGGTTTAATTAATGACACATTAAATGTGTCTTTAGGACTTATTTTTAGCCCATATCATTTGCCCCCAACTTCTACGAAAACTGATCTGGTTTTCGTTGAAGTTATAACTGCCTTTTTCGAGACTCGGGGTTTATCTTTGTACACTAGTGTTTCACGAATATCGTCTTGATGTAAAGCGTGGAGCGACCGACACATTTACGCCGATGTTTAAACAATGCTAAACGGCACTAACCAGCCTCAAACGACGCTTAAACAATGCTAAACGGCATTAAACTGCGCTAAACGGCACTAAACAACGCTAAACGGCACTAAACGATGCTAAACAGCATTAAACGACATTAAGCGACATTTAAACGGTGTTAAATGATGCTAAACGGTACTAAATGGTGCTAATCAACCTTGATTTCGGCTTCATTTTTCCAAAACGATGACCAGTCAATCATATTTCAAACATCAAGAGTGATGTTTAAATGTCGACATAGGTGTTGGAAGGCCTCCTCGTGAGCTTCTATTTGGGAGCATCTTTTCGGGAGCCTCTCTTCGAGAGCGTCTCTTCGAGTTCGTGGGTGAAAGGAGAAAAAAAAATCTACGAGAGTTCCTGGATCTGAGAAAAAAAACTCCTACGAGAGGGGGGCGAAAAAAAAAACTTATGATAGATTACGGGGAAGAAAAAAAATATGCGAGAATTTTACGGAAGGTCATGGGGGCGAGGAAAAAAAACTTTAAGAGATCGTGTGGCAAAAATGCAAGAATTTTTTGATATGGAAGAAAAAAAATTCATGAAAACGAAGATGACGATAAGGCGAAAGCACAACGATGATGATGATGTATTCATGGAAAAGACTGTCTTGAATGACAAGAAAATTTTTGAGAAGAATTGTGACATCGTAAACAAAGATGGCGATGAGGACAAAGATGTGAAGCCGAGGATGAAAACTGATCGCAACGTGAAAGCTGATTCAAGTGGGTGATTATGTTGATTGGACTGAATGATTCAATTTTTTTTTTTAATTTTGGCAAACTCTCGATTGAGTATCGTGAGTTTGAGGGGGGAATTGAGGATTTGTTATATAAATTATTATGATCTTGTAATAAACTTCGAGACGTGTGCCTCCAATTATGAACGAAAAAAGAAGCATGAGAATATTTTATCGATTTGGTGATAACTTAATATTTTATGCATACTTTAATGATCAACTTGATAATTAATCCTTTTACTTTGAGAACAATCACCGATGCTGCATTTACTTCCAGGCGGCAATATGTACACGACGACACGGTTGTATCATCCAGACATCCAGTCGGAGGAGACGTCCAACGGGAGATAGGAAGGAGTAAAGACGGCTACTATTATTGGATCAAATCCAAAAATAGCAAGTAGTGTAACAGGTCCAAACATCATTTGGAAAAAATCTCATCACGCTTGATACCACGTGAAGTAGGCCCGAATGCCCTATATATACATCTAATCCCCTACACAAATTCATCTACCTGCATGGCTGCATATATCTACAATATCTATGCATATCATCTATGGGGCTGTTTGGCTCACCTTAACTTATGGGCTTAAGGACTTATTTTCGGGTAAAAATTTTATATTTTGATAATTTTTTTTATACAAGTATTTAATGTATGTTTGAGATTCAATAAGTTACAAAAATAAGTTGCAAAATAAGTTGAAAAGTTAGGAATCTCCAACTTTGTCTTAAAATAAGTTGACTTATTCTGAAAAAAAGTTTCCCCAAACATCAACTTATTTGGTCAAGTTGTTCCATGTACACAAATACCTCATTTTCATTACTTCCCCACTTCGAATAATATTGTTGGGGAGCTGGCAATGGTCACCATTTACTTCAATAATATTCAGGCTTAATACAATGTATCTGGTGCAATTTGAGGTCAGCCGCATAGTCGATTCGGTTTATTTTCATATTCATCTCAATCGAACACAACATTAATCTAGTTTTATCAAACTTATTGAAAGAAACAGAAGTCAAGTAAGAAGGATGAAGTTGCAAATAAAAAAAAAAATCAACTAAATAAATACATCTAATTAAGCCACTAGATTTATGTTGGGTCAATTTTTGTAATTGGTCCCCCGCTATTGCCCCCAGATTGAGGTTGCGTAGCTCTATTTACTTACTGTTACTCCCACAAAAGTCTTTAAATTTTTTGACCTTTATTGCAGTTTAGATAGTACAATTATTTAGATTTTATTAAATATTTTAGTTAGAAGGTCACTTCGCTCGCACCCATCAGATTATCTCTGTTAGTGTCGAAAATTTAGTATGAATATCTTTGAAATACAAACAAGTCTTGGAAATTCTACTAATAAATTAAGTAGCAGTGATGATAAATTTTTTATATAAATGAACCACAATTCCAAAACCGCTAAATAATTGCAAGTACTTTTTGAAGTAGATTTGAGGGTGTTTGGGATTGTTTAAAATAAGTTACTTTTGACTTAATGGGGGTATTTTTAACTTAAAGGAGAAAGTAAAGTTGTTTACTTTAAGTTGAATGAAATTGTTTGAGTAATTTTACTTAAAGTTAAATGGAGGTTTAATAATTTTGACTTAAAGTGAAATTTGACTTAAAAAAATTTAAATTCATGATATTTAAGCTTTACAAGAATTGTGGAAAAAAAAAAATTCAATAAGTCATAAGTCATAAGTCAAAAGTACCTAAATGTAACTTCTGACTTAAATCAATTTTTTAACTTAAAACCGGCTTAAAGTCGGTGTAGCCAAACGGAGCAAAAGGCACTTAAAGCCCTGTGGACTTAAAATAAGTCATTGCCAAACGGGCTGAAAGTAGTTGCATACTTGCCGCTGCAGGACTTGAAATAAATCACAAAAAATAGTACTCCCTGCTTTGAATGGTGGTAAATTTAACGTTCCAGAATAAGTCGGCACATTTTATTGATTTGTCGGAACCGATTAGGTAAAACCAACCCTTTCCTTTAATACTTTTTTTTCTTTTAATGCAAGACATTGGCTTTCTCTGTATATTTGGTGTAAAAATTGTGACAAGCGTTGCATTAAGTACTAACAGTTGCACTGCCTCTGTATCTGATATGGACTACTACGACTTGTAGCTGAGCATTCATTGATAACTGATAAGATACGATCAGGGTGGCTATAGAGGGAGGAAAGGACAAAATTGTGGGTTATGAATGTGATGAATACTAAGACATGGACACCTGGGTCTGTCTACTTCTTCATTTTGCAAATTGCAACAATTTGTATCCGTCCCTTCTCGAGTAGGGCCGTAAATGAACCGAATCGAGTTGAGGTTTGATAAATAAATTCCAATTCGTTGTTTTTCCAAATGAACTAAACTTCAATTATATGTGCTAGAATAGTTTGAACTTCATAACATGTTTGTACATAGCTTACCAAACAATGGAAACAACACAAACTAAGAGATTGCACAAAACAGATGAGGAATGCCTCTTCTTATTGTTGATCTCCACATAATAATTAACATAAATATATGTAAGGGACTACTATTGTTGCATAATAGAAACATAGAGATTAATAAATGACCTCTAGATCTAGAAAAAGTATGAGAAGGATTAACAATGGAGTTATTAACCTCACACATTGTCTACCAGTATCCTCTTCTTTACCCACTCCCTCACTAAAACTATATAAAATTTTCTCCTTTCCCTTGCTATACTGTGTAGACCCTATTTACATCGATGCCCATGACAAAATACAAAAATACCAACAAGGTCCTTTTTCCTCACACTGCTACTCCCTTCACCATCACTGAAATTCTACTGGGAAGCCATTCTTCATCACTCCCTCTGTCAGAACACATTTCATCAGCTTCGAGCCTAACTGTCATTGGTTCGTTGGATGAATAACGTGACTTGAGCTGCTGGAAAGCTGGAACTAACACTCTCTCAGCCCAATCTTGCAGACTCGTTCGACCAAACCACAAACCGCCAAGTATTTTTTCAAGAGCCTCTTCTTGTAGTTCCAAGGAAAGCATCTCGTCTAATATATTCAAGAAAGTCTTCGTAATTGTCTTCTCAATTTCACGTTGCATGTGGTCAAAGTTAGCAGGCTTAAAGGTGATTGCAGCATCAGCAGAACTGACCAACTCATGAGGCACAGAGGTAACAGAAAACTGAGTGTTATCAAGGCCAAGTTCAGTTTCCTGGTCATTAGTTAGATGACTTGAATTATTTGATCCGTCATCCTCTGCATCTGCTGCTAGATTAAGATCCAGGCACATACCAGAACCCGATTCTTTCCTAGCCCTTGTTTGTCTATCTTTGTCATGGAGCCAACTTGCTCGCCGCTTTACACTCTTCTCAACCATACTTAGCCGTAACTGCCAGCCACGAGTGCTGGCGGAAGCAATTTTAGTTTCATCCAGAAAACTTCCACTATCAATATTCCTCAGATTTCCTGCTGACCAATTTCCTGTAAGTATGAACATGACATTCCCAAGACTAATCTCACGGCCATGAGAATTAGTAAGTCGCCCTCTCTCCATTGCACGTTTGATGCTCCCACGTAATAACATATCTGCTTCATCAAAGTCCTCGAGCATTATTACAGAAAATGGGCTTCTCCGGACGGCCTCTGCAATCCGATCGAGTGCTGTTTTACCACGAAAACCTGCATCAAATTCTTCATCTTCCCGTCGAGACCCAAGACATATTCTCACAGGACTGGTCCCGCATACATGCTCGGCAAGAACAGATGCCATCTTCCTTTTAGCAACCCTATCTGGACCTGTGAACAGTAGCCATATGTTACCCTTTGATCCAGCACCACGCTCTTTTCCATGACCTAATTTGCATTGTGTCACAGTAGTCGCTACAGCAGAAGCTGCTTCTGGCTGCCACCAAGCTTTCTCCATCAAACCTTTAAGGAGCTTCTTAAATGAGTTCGCATCCGAAGCGTCAGCAAACTTGTTATTTAACAATTGATTGAACTTCGTTTGTGGTTCAGAAGATAGGCATCCCAAAAAGTCTTTAACCACAGGCTCATTGTTCTTTTTCTGGGGGCTTGTTTCAGCAATTTTAGTGGGCCCAAGAACCAGGTCTGTACGGACAGGGCTACGGGGAGGGCTACTTGCAGGCCCCGAAGGTTTGGTACTGACAAGATTTGAATGCAACTGCAGAGACTCTCCAATACTTCTAGTTTGTTGCAATTTCAATTGTGAAGATTCACTAGGAATTTGATGAGAGTTCAACTGCAGAGGATTCTCAAGATTTCTCATTTGCTGTGATTTGGCCTGGAAAGGTTGCTGGGAAAGTAATTTTGGATTATACAATCCCAATCCTGTCAAAGATAGAGCTGTCGGGGTGATTCTCTCAGGGACAAGACTACGATGATGATTAGCATGAAGTTGCAAGCATGTATCATGCCATTTCTTCTGCAAGTCCTCACTCTTCTTCTTGAACTCCAATTGATGATCCTTTGGCTGCATAGCAATTTAAGAAGAACCAATGATAAGATAATCTAGTAACATGGAATTTGATTGGGCTTTTACACATTAAATTAAGTTTGATAAATAATGGTACCTGTGACTGATCTACTGTCTTAATATTACTTCCAAGGGTTTTGGTATTTTGCATCCACTGTGGTAAGCCCGGTCGAATTGCTTCGGGTTGAACTTCAGAAGATGACTTCTCAAACTCCGTGGATGCCAGTCTTGCAAGGTCTTTCTCATAACTCTCAGAACATTGAGAGCAACATGTCACTTTTTGAGCGGGATCCGTGTTCTCTGATAAACGCCTTCGTGCAGTAGCTCCCGACGTTGCAAAGCTTTTTAATGGATTTAATGATTCAACTGAGCTGCTAAGAATTCCATTGCCCCCAAGCCTAAATTTCAAGAGAAGAAATAACCATAGATTAGATAAAATGAAAAGAGGAATAGAATACATTATATAACATCTTTACCATATGCAGATCCTAGAGGTTCAAATTATGCAGTAATTTGGACCAAAAGTCGGTTCAAATTTGAACCAAACTCTTGGAGATGGCCCTAGGTCCTCACTATGTGCAAAGTCTACAAAATTATTCAGTTCTTGAAGTAGTAACAAAATTAGGTATATGAACTGAATTAAACATGTTACCTAAATTCTGGGGTTCTGATAAATGCATCAACAAGTAAAATTTCACTATTATCATGTATTGCATCTTATGAATACTTAATGTCATCGTAACCTTTCTCCAATACTAAAGGTAATGTTCTCACGGATGCTGAGAGAATGAAATTTTAAAATCACAAGAGATGGATTTGAACAATCATTTTAAGTAAAACTACATCTTCGAGGACTGGTTGATAGAAAAGTGTGGCAAGACCCCCCTTGTATATTCATAAATCTAATGCATCAAATATATGTGACAACTAGTAACAATTAAGAAGGTATGGCTTTTACGTATGTGAACTGCCTTAATCTAGAGCAAAATCATCCGATTACTATATCAATTACACAATTAAAAACTAAATCTATGACTGACTTCATAGTAACAAGGAAGATGAAATGCAAATTATACCTTGGAAACATAGATTTTGAAGCAATCGGAACAGCCTGCAAATCCCAATCATTTTCCATTGATGGATGATAAACTTGGCACCTCAGATAAGTCTCACATGTTGCAGTTCCAGTCAACCAAATCTTCCGATCGCCAAACCTCCCAATAAGCTTCCCCATCTCGGCCACCGCTGCACGACCAATCTCCGAACCGACCTGTTGTTGTCCAGCCACTCCAACCCCTGGTGGCTCAACAAGCCATTTCAGATCACCCAAATTAACAATTATCCCTCTATCCCCAATTTGACTCTCAATAACTCCTCCCAATTCTTCAATCTTAGCTGCTATTTGTGTTTTATCCGAAGGAAGATCTTTTGCTATATGAATCACTTTAACATTCTTCAAAACCCCTTCACTTAATTCACCATCCTCAATTCTCCTCAAAACCTCCTTGATCACAATCTCGGGCTCCGAATCACCCACCAAAACTGGATTTTTCTTCTTAGAACTCCTCAATAAAATATCAATCACTTTCTTAACATCCTCATTTCTCGAACCACCCTGCTGATTATTCGAATTCCCCTGATGCAACCGCGGATTAAGATACAAATTCCGATTCTGAACCGACGACACAGGCATCTGTATCTGCGTTGGGCTCGGATTTCCCCTAAACCCAACATGTTCTTGCGGCGCAGAATTCAACAATTGCTCAATTGTGGCCTTAACAGCCGGACTCGAAAAGCTAGCTTCACGCATAACTCTACTAACACTCGGATCATCAAGAATCGAAATAATAAGCTGTTCCAGCTCAACTTTAACCGCGAGTAGCGGTTGCTGTTGTTGCTCCGGACATCCTCGTCTTTGATGGGCTTGAGCCCTCTTAAGGGCCGCCATCAAAGCATTAGATACCGGGGGCTCAGTAGCCCCCGGTATCTGAGCGGTTGGCAACCGCTCTAAAGCTACGCTAAAACAAAGCTCAAGAGCTCTACACTGTAGAGGATGCGATGAGTTTGGATGTGATCGAATACATGCTTGTCGTAAATACCCTGATGGAGAAGCTAAAAGGGTCGCCGCTACATGAAGCGGCGTCGTTTGGCCGTGATTTCTCCTACCAGCTTCCGAGATTGAGTGGTTTAAAACACTTGCAGCCTCCGGTGTCAACGTTTGTTGAATAGTACTAAGTCCAGCTCTCATCTTTGCACATATAAAAAATATCTACAAGTCTATGTCTATGTAAGTAAATATGTATGTCTGAAAATAAACAAGTGAATTATGGGATATACTTGTAACATAAAGATTCAGACAGGGTTGCAGAAAGGTAATGAAAAGAAGAAGTGGTGTGTTTATATATATATGTATGTAAGTATATATTAGTGGAAAATGAATGAAAATTTAAGAGAAGCAAACCGACCAAATAATTGAAAGGCCAACTTTACAAAACACAAAAAGGAAGGAAAATCCAAACAATACAGTAGCCCCTTCTATAACTAGTAGCCTTTCTTCTTTATAAAAAGCTGTGTGTATATGTGTATGTATATCTAACAAACCAAGAAGCAGGAGGATTGTAGTTCTAGTTGTTGATTATCTCTGACTAAAAAGGAAGATGGAGATGAGGGTGTTATTACAACTAACAAAGTAGCGTCCGTCACTCACTTTCTTTTTTCCCAACCACAATTATTTATGTGTATTGTGCATGTATGGTGACATTAAATTATATTTTATAGACTTTGTAGCTAGGAGCATAAGAAATGGAAAGTAAATGTCAAAGTGAAAAACAAGAAAACAAAACCAACTTTTTCATATTTAGTTGCAAGGATTTCTGGAAAATTATGCTTTTTGGGCAGACCAACCTGCCCTCCATTTCCCGTTTCTTTTATTTGGCCTGTAGTCCATTTTATTTATCTCCAGAGCCCACTGTGAGTATGGTAAAGAAATGAAGTGGTTGGATGTGTCTTTATATAACTATTAAAATGGTACTCCCTCCGTCCTTTTTTAGTTGGCATATTTGTAAAAAAAAATTGTCCCTAAATAGTTATCATATTCCTTGTCCCAATACCTATTTTAACCAATTTTTTCATATATAGCCCTTTGTTTGTAATATCAAAGTTTGACTTTATATTTAATATACACACTCATAACTCATCATTTAATGTTAAGATTAAGGGCAAACATGGAAACAAATTAAATAATTAATTCTTTCTTAATATGTGTGTTTTTTGAAAATGTACCAACTAAAAAGGGACGGAGGGAGTAAAATTTAAAAAGGTAAACAGTTATAAAAATATTTTCATTTTTATTTTTAGCTATTTTATGCACATGATGGGCAATTCTTAAATGATTATTAGCTTATGATCCAATTGTCCTAAAATTTTATCTTTTACTCCTTCCATTCATTTCTTAACAAAATATTTTCACTTTTAGCACGTATTTTAAGTTTTATATAAAATATAGTTCAATAATTCATTTTTCTAATTTTTTTCCTTAATTAAAATTTAAGCATTAAAATTTATTTAGAAGAAAAAAATATAAATAAATTATAGAACTATATATTAAAAAAGTCTTCAAATGCGTATCACAACGGTTATCTAATACTCCCTTCGTCCCGTCCATTTGTTAACATTTCAAAATAGGGTGTTTGACACGCATTTTAAGGTAAATTTTAAGGATAGTTCCATAACTTATTTTTGAAATTTTATTTTCTTGTATAAAAATAGAACAATCCTATTTTCATACAAAAAAAAAAATTAAAAAATAAGTTATGGAACTATACTTAAAATTCATCTTAGAATGCGTGCTAGAAAGTGACAAAAAAGTGTTAAAAATTGGATGGGACAGAGGGAGTATTAACAAAGGGGTGGACCGTGGAACGAAAGCAATATATTCATGGTGTTTGGGGGAACTTTTTTCCAGAATAAGTCAACTTATTTAAGATAAAGTTAGAAATTCCTAACTTTCCAACTTATTTTTCAACTTATTTTTGCAACTTATTGAATCTCAAACATACATTAAATACTTCTATAAAAAAAATTATCAAAATATAAAATTTTTACCCGAAAATAAATGCATAAGCACTAAAAAAAAGGTGAGGCAAACGGGGCAATTATAAGAATTATTTGTATACATTAAGATTTTTTTTATATGAACATAATCCAACCTTTTACACGTCTAAACATGTGATTATAGCTCTTGATTTAACCCTGTCATGTTTCTCTGTTCAGTCTATCAAATTTACTTTCCATTATGATATAAAGCTTCTTCTGTGACATAGTTAAATGTTTATCTATATACCTAAAAGCTTTAATAATTGTAGTGGTAGAATCACAACTTTAGTGAATATAAAGCAAACCACTTTTTAGGGAGATGAGAAGATTAGTACTGAAAAAATAAGATTAATGCATACTCTTTAGTCTTTCTAGTGTATATATTTTCTTTCTCTCACTTACTTTTTACTACCAGTTCTCAACTTTATTCTTTTGCATAGATTTACTTTACTGACTCTCTTCTTTTAAGCTATTATTTCTTTTAACTTCATGTGTTTACAAATATTCTATCCCCAGTTCCACGTCGATACTTTTAAATAACGTCTTGTACCAAAGTAGCGTGGCACTAGGGTCTTTATCAACTTCAACTTTACACTAACTTTCTGCCTTTAACACGCAACTTCTGTGCTGCCAAAAGCCATAGCACGGCTCTAAACTTTTCATACTTACTCCTCTTTCTCTTTCTTCCTTTTCCTCCGCTCTCTTTTTAAACCATATTTTACATAAATATATCTAACTATTTTTTATTTTTTATGAAAACAAATATCTAACTATTTATTAATCGTACTAGCTTGAAATGTGTGGGTATACTTAAAAAAAAAATTAAAAAAAATGCATTCTTATCTTTAGGATAATTAATCATCATGCTTACAAATAGAATAAAATAAAATCGTTGTTTTTTTTTCTTTATTTCTATTTTTTTGAAACATAATACAAAAAATCCCAACAATTAATGAAAAGATTCAAATTTTCTTTATTTTGTTTTAATAAAATTATTAAAATATAGTAAAAATTATTTATTTTATTTATTATTTTTTGAATAAAATATATAATTATAATTTACAAGAAAAAATAAATTTAATTATGCAGCAAATATACTTTCAAGTATATGCCAAAAAGTTGTGATAAAAATAAAATAAAAATATATAATTCATAATTAACTAAAAATAAAACATTTGCAAATAGATATTTTTCACTTGATAAAGAAATGCCAAGAAGCCCTTCATGTGAGGGAAGCAACAAGGACGACGTTCACTGAAAAATGTCTGGATCTCATAATTGCATTTATTTAAAGAAATCGCATCTTCATTGAAATTTTCACACCAGAAAAAAGGTTTTGTAGTTAGTTTTGATTTCATTCTATTCTCGTTTATCTTAAATTTCGTTGAAACAAATATTTTGTGCATGTAATTTTATTTATTCAAAAAAAATTGTTATATGTATCAACTTTTAGTGAATTTATAGTTTACTAGATAGACATACAGTAACCACATATTTTTACAACAAAACTCCTTTAAAAAATGTTTAGTTTTCCAATTATCTGCTCATGATCTAAATCATTGTAGTTATTAAATCCATTTCAAGCTTATAAATGCTAACATCGATAATAAATCTCCTAATAAAAATTTATTTTGGATGCCAAAATGTTTTTTTTTGACAAAGCTTTAATATCATTTCATTAAATTAAACCAAGTCTAGTCGGGACAAACCCCAAACTGACAATGCAATCAGGTTGATAAACAATAAAACGAGCTAAACAAATAGCCGCATTGCTTCCAGACCGCTTAACACACTGAATCCAATGATTCTTACAACCGAAAATGAATACAAAGGCTTCTCGATTAATCCAGCCTACATCAGTCCCGAAAATGGTAGCTTCACAATTGACCTTCACAATAGTTCCATGGCTGTTGCGGTGTTCAGGCAGCTCAGTTGAAAAAACTAAGCAATGAGGACCAAGAATCCTCGAATAATGAACAACTATAATTTGTGAAAGGTGAGCACATGCAGTCGCAGCCGTTCCAAGCATGATGCGGTAGTCCAGATCTCTCAAAACTCCATTCGAATCATTCAAACTGATAACACACAAGGACATAACAACCAAAAAATAACAACGCATAACAACCCAAACAATTGGGTACTATAACACACGCCAAAAGGCGAGACGGATGAACAAATCGGATCTTTAATTTCAAAAGATCTGATTTATTCAGAAAAAAAATCAAGCCCAAGCTCAAACCCGAAATAGATCTGAGACTAAAACTCGATTGGAATTTTCGAGGTTTGAACAACACTCGATTTTATTGAATTAAAAAACAAGGAGAGAGTGAGGGGCGGTGGGGCGGCGGGCCGGGGCGGCAGGAGGGGGAGGGGGTGCAGAAAAAAGGAAGAGAGGGGAAAGGGGAGAGGAGAGAGAGGGAGGGGGAGAGGGCGGCGGGAGGGGAGGAGGGGAGGAAAGAATGAAAGAGGGGGGGGGGGGAGGGGGGAGAAGGAGGCGGGGGTCGACTCTCAAAATGGAGAGAGATGTAAGCACACGAGATGATTAGCAGGTCACAGGTTTTGGATGCCAAAATGTTACTCATGCATTAGTACATACATTCCGCTATCTTAAAACAGGGGTGGGTCAATGATTAATCACTTTAGGAACAGTGTGTTTTGTTTTGGATCGACACTGCTTTTTAGGATTCCTAATCCTTTTTATTCTGTACTTAGTAATTAATCTAGATTCTTAATTAATCCTATGTAAATATCAACCCACAAGCATGATATATATTCGCTTTGGGTGACGCAGGCAGGCCCTCTCTTGCCTTTTACGCGTTTCTCAATTATTCTTTCTCCGACCTAAAACTTTTCATCCCCCTCTCACAATGCATAGGTATAGCACAGCTGTTTGTATTTCTATCGTTCTCTCCTCTCTCCACATATTCCCATGGATCTGCCTTTTTCACCTTTGGCAGCAGCATGCATGTTTACTCTAAAGTCTGAACCCTACCCTATAGATTCCATTCCAGTTCTCTCCAAGTTCAAATGTGAATTGCTGCATTTCAAACCTAAACTAACAAGTGCTTACATTTATTTATACTCGTATTCGTTCCATCCATTTGTTCACATTTTATTATATATTATCGACATAAATATTAAACTGCTCAACAAATTTATAAATTTAAAAAATATTTATTTGTTTTGAAACTTGATACATTTTAGTCGAATTCATACATACATATGTAATATGGAGTATGTGAATTTTACTGATAATCGGCCAAAAAACATTTATAATTTATTAAGTACAATGTGGACAATGGTACAAAAATTGACTGAGGTCGATAAAAGTTAAACTGGTGGGACAAGAACGCGTGAAGGAAGGCCTTACGTTTTGTGTGGTGACAGAGAAAGGGGATCAAACATTTCGAAAAGTGGACAAGGGATGAGGGAGAGAATAAATTTCAACTTTTCGCATTTATCACGTCTCTCTGACTGCACACACCTTTTTGCTACTTGCAACTAGCAACACTACTTTTGGAAAACCAGCTTTATGTAACACACCAGTTTACTACGTATTGTTTGAGAAACCCACGTTGTATAAAATTGCCCCGTTTAAATTGATTTACAATTTTACATGATAACTTTTTATTTAATGGGTATATACTTCTTATTTTTTATAAATTTTGTAAGTAAAAATTTGACAATTTTTTAAAGAAAGACATAAATTTTAGAACCAACACTAGATGAAATACGACGTTTTCCATTTGGTGAATTCAGATTTTGTATGTGTCTTTCCCCTAACTCATTTTAAATAAATAGGGTTGTCTTATCGAGTATAGGATGGTGATAAAAATTAAATTTTTGTTTCATTTAAATATGGAATAAATATGATATTTATATGATGTTCATGGATAAAACATGTTCCATCCAGAATAAATATATTATATTTTTTATAACATACTACTCCCTCCGTCCCTTTAGTTGGTACATTTGAAAAAAGAAATTGTCCAAAATTAGTTGTCACATTCCTTGTTTCAATACATTTTTTTACCAATTTTTACTTATATACCCCTTATTCCTAATACCAATGTTTGGCTTTATATTTAATATACACACTCATACCTCATCATTTAATGTTAAGATTAAGGGTAAACAAAGAAACAAATTACACAATTAAATTTTTCTTAATATATGTGTTTTTTGCAAATGTGCCAACTAAAAAGGGACGGAGGGAGTATATTTTTTACATATAATATTACATGCTTATAATATATAATAAATTATAATTTTTGTATAATATTATATAGTGTGTGCTTAAAATAATGTATAATGTCTTTTAAACTATATGCATTTGTTTTAATTTTTATTTTATATAATATATTATAAAAAAATTTGGGAAAAAATTGAAAATTAATTATTGAATGGAACGGAATTTTTTTTGAATGGGACAGAGATTTAGCATTGCCCCAAAGAACGGGGAAATGGAATGTGGATAAGCAAAAAAATTCCCGTGGGATGGAATAATATTTTTTGGGAAATGCTAGATATCCCGTGGGATGGAATAATATTTTTTGGGAAATGCGATATCAAAAAAATTGATGTGTCACAAGTGAATATGATAATTTTCCTAATAATAAAATAAGATTCGCGTGCATTCATATGCGCTCCCAATTAAAATTTAACACGTTTCATGTCACGTCATTTGCTAAAACTTTTGGAAAATCTAACACTACTCATTTTTTTTTTATATAAAATGGATATAAAAATGGTAATTTCTACCCCAATCCCGCCGGAGTGATATTTGATACTTATAAATTGAAAATCTGTATCTATACTATATTATTATAAGAAAAATAAAGATCTTTTGTAATTTGTAGTTTGGTTAACCAAATTACTCATAACCCTTGGATCTTTAATTCAACGAGATCATGATCGTTAGATACAACAGTAATAAAAATTATTATATATAAAGGTCTATGGTTCGATTTCCGTCAAAAATGAATTAATTTATATTTAATATTAAAAATTATTATATACAGAGATTTAAGGTTCGAATTCTCCTAATAACATATTAAAATTAATATTTATAATATCATATTATACAATAAATAAATTATAAAAAATTAAAAGTAACCCGTGGTTTGCACGTGCTATAATCTAATTATTTGTAGCTTTACTCGGCCACTTGCAAAGCAAATAGCTTGTATTGCTGTTGGATTATATCCAAGGGCTTTGATTTAAAAAAAATTGCACCATAATGCATAAACTTTTTCACGATACAAATAAATTATCAAAATACTCTCTTGTTTTGTACCAAAAATTTATTGTTCACTTATTGCAGAAACTTTCTACGATATAAAACCAATCGTTTGCCACAACAAACATTTGCTAAAGATCGCCCCCTTAATATATTATCTGTCTATGAATAACGGCATTGTAATCTGAATTCAAAGTGCAGCTTAGCCGCAAATCATTTACACTAGGCAAATTCACGATAATACGAACAAAACAATATTGTATTTCATTTGAGTTGAGGGCATTGACCCGGTTGATCGAGTAGTTACAAGTTAAGGGAGTGCCATACAAAACGAATGAATAGGTCCAAAAAAATTGCACCATTGACTATATTAAATTATTAACACGGTATCTGATATTTAGATTTAATTAACTCAGACTCTCGGAGTCGACTACTAACGTCTGGCTTAAAAACATACGTAAAAGACATGTGGGTGGCTACCAATGGTCAAAAAAATTTACTTTCATCCAGAAGAAGAATTTTCCCATATTTCTACATGAATATCATGTCAACGAGAGTGTCGAATATAATGAAGTCGATATCTACATTGTGTTGGGGTGTCCATCATCTTCCTAAATGAAAACGTGATATTAGGTACGCTAGCTAAAGGGTTATGAAAATAAAGTAGTGCCTAACTAACACTTCCTGGATTTTTAACACAGTGGTAAGCACTTGATCCTAACATTTGGTATCAAAATTAAGTCGCGTGTTCGAATCCCACAAAGTACATTTATACCAAAGGCATGCTTTGCATATTTGTTAGTGCTGGTAGATAGTGACAAGCGCTTGATCCTAACACATTGATCAATGTACTAAAAACATTTATACCAAAGGCATGCTTTGCTTTTTTGGGTTAAGTTAATGTTGGATCTAAAAGTTGATATCGTTCGGGAACAAGTAATTAATGAACAAATAATTGAGGAATAATCATGCTATTAATCAAAATTAATTTAATAATATTTTTATTTATATACTGAATTGTCTTATTATTTTTGTTATAAATGTAATTATCATATACTTATATAAAAGTATTAAAAATATTGCTTGATTGGAATAACTAAAATATTCAAGGTCTAACTTTTGAATTAGAGGTTAATAAGAGAGACAAATTGAAAAAAATGATTTAACCGTCTTATATAATAATTATACATACAAGAATAACATTTTTTTCTTGTTTTTGACTCAAATTTCTACCTTTTAATTTTGAATTACTTTTTACTAATTTTATAAATTTAACAAATTTTTGATCTTTTATTTCGATTTTCGATCAATTATACCGATCTTTATTAATTCTTGCACCTACCTTTGCAAACAACATTTTTTTATTCAATTTTCAAAATGCTTGAATTGAATAATTACTTAACACTTAACAGCAAGTAATTAACCGACAATTATTCTCAATTAACACGTATTTTTAGAACATAGATTGTGGTCGATATATATACTTCCTTATGAATTATGGCAGAATCCTGTTAAAATAATATTCTTATAATAGAAAAAAAATTATCATTTTAAATAAGTTACCTAATTAGATAGATTATCATATGAGATCCGGATTTTTTCATTACCACAGAAAAATTATTATTTTAAAAAAAAGTCACAAACTGCATGAGTGAAATGACAGTAAAACATTTCGTATTTTAGACATTTAGTTGATAATTTCACTCATTTGATTTCCACCTATCGTATGACTTACAGAATTTTGATTTCGTATTTGGCAGCATTCCGCTCAAAAACTGAATTGACAACAGTTGACTTTGAATAACTCATTTGGATTTTGGAGTATACTAAGATCAACGTTTATTTTCAAATTAAGATCGCTCGGTTTATTACTTCGTTCGTCTCAAAATATATGTGTTTTTAATATTGTTTTTAATATTTGATTGATTGATCAGATTAATCAAAATGTGATTGAAATTTATATATATATATTATAACTAAAAAAACTAAAAAAGGTTGTATCATTAAAAATACATTTAATCTATATTATATGTATAACTTTCAGTTTTCAAAAATAATAATTAAATAATTTTGAATATTTAATTTAATTATTCAATTTAATTACTAAAAATTTTTGTAAAATGGAACTAAGGAATTATTGTCAACAAAGTAAAGATCGGACTTGGAGAGTTGGAGTGCATTGACTTATTTTCTCAATATACGCGTAAATACAAGGTTGAATTCTTTTTCTACCATTATGGAGTAGTATAAACTCTCCAATCTCCAGTCTCCATTAGTGAGTTCTGACTTTAAAATGTCCAACAAAGGAAGTGATTAACAATTCCAAGTTTGCGTTCTGATAATTCGTACAAATCTAATAAGTACATGCATTATTGTTATAGAACTTGGTCAGTTTGAAATGATTATGTACAAGTAACACAAAATCGCACCTTTTAAAATTTTGAGAAGTTTAACAACTTTTGTGCATTTTTAAGTACGTATAGTGTTAAAGTTCAGAAATAAATAATTGTCGTGTGTTACTTTATAATTGCATAAAATTTTATTAAATATAATGAACCATCTACATGGATTCAAATTGAAACATTTCACTTTGTGCCATAAACAATGTCACGTAAATTTTTTGATATGTAATTTTGGTACATGGAATTTATTATTCAATATGCAGTC
The DNA here is from genome assembly GCA_037693485.1 of Kitagawia praeruptora. NCBI lineage: Eukaryota > Viridiplantae > Streptophyta > Magnoliopsida > Apiales > Apiaceae > Kitagawia > Kitagawia praeruptora. The sequence continues at coordinate 152,334,299 of CM075344.1, read as the reverse complement.
GGTATTTTTTTTCAAAAATTATTCAAAAAAATGATTGGTAATTATTTATCGAATTTGTAAAGTGTTGTGTTACATTAAAATTGATTATAATGATAAATTTTATATGTATAATTTTGTTACCGTTCTTAAGAGATTCAATAAATATATCAGTATGAAGAACTTGATTATATTTTTATCTAAAGATTTTGCATGATTGAAGTTATACAAATTATGTATAATACTTGCCACCTCGATTTTTTTTGTTAAGGATTTTTTCCATTAGAAATGCTCTCATGTATGAACAATTAAATTTATTATAAATCACAATATATAACATTTTGTGTAAACATACCTTATTAATTAGATAAAAAAAATACCTTGTTAAATTTATTTGAATATCAATATATAACCGTGTATGCAGAATGAACGTAAAGTTGTTAGTTATGACTTATGACTTGTGACTTGGTGAGTTGGTTCCTTCACGCGGGAAATGTTTTCTCCTACTAGTATGTGGGGTAGGGGTGAGCAACGGTTCCGAATCGAACCGAACCGAACCGGAATCGGTGGAATCGGGAACCAAATTTCAGAAATTTTGAGAACCGAACTGGAACCATTTATGTAGTAGAACCGAACCGGAACCGAATCACAAATTACGGTTCGGTTCGGGTCAGAACCGAAAGAACCGTCCAAACAACAATTTTCATACTAAAATTTAAAATTTAAAATTTGAAAAGAAAATAAACATACTATTTCATCCAAAGGCCAAACAACAAATGTCTACTATAGCAAAACGTATAAACGTATAAAAAGAATACTTGATTCTCTGTTATATATAGTATAAAATATTTATTTTTTATTTGTATGTATATATATACGGTTCGGTTCGGTTCGGTTCTTACGATTTTTCTTGGAAGAGAACCGGAACCGAACCGGGAACCAAAATTCTATAAAAATTAGAACCGAACCGGAACCAAATTACAAAATTATAGAACCAGAACCAGATTTTTTCCCCGGTTCGGTTCGGTTCCCGGTTCCGAACCGGGAAATGCTCACTCCTATGTGGGGGTGCATACGGTTCGGATTGGACGGTTTGGAAGAATTTTATGATCCAATCCAATTTAATTGGTTTGAAAAATTTTCAACCCAATTCATTAAAATTAAATTCATAATTCAATCCAATTGGTTTGGATCGGTTTGGATAAATATTAAAAAAATTGCATAAAAAATTGTTATCATTTTTTAGGTTGCTGAAAGAATGAAAGCTGGTTTCAGCATATGTTCAATACATTTCAGCATAACATGATTACGATAAAAATGAAACATATGACTTACATCTCATAGTTTCTATAACAGATAAAATGTTGTCACTTTCTCTTGATAAGCTTCATGTATATTAATGGTTTGCATGACAAAATACATGAATATGCATGGTTGGTACAAAGACATGTTAGCACTATTGCTACGCAGTACTACAGTAGGCCATCCGCTTTCAATATTGATAGCCTCATAATACTTTCGAACACTTCTGGTTCAATGTAAATAAGCCAATGTAAATAAGCCAATGTAATAATGAATCATGGATATAAAAAATATTTTATTAAATTAATTTATTTTTTAATCGGGTTGGGTTGGTTCGGGTAAAAAAAATTAAAATCCGTACCCAATCCATTTGAATCGGGTTAACATTTTTTCAATCCAATTATATATCGGTTTAAAAAAAACGGTTTGGATCGGATAAAATAGTGTCAGTTTAAATTGGGTTGGTCGGTTTTATCAACCTGTGTACACCCTACTAATATGCATGAGTGACGGAATTAACTCGGAAACTATTCTTGCAGTAATTGTAATTAGTTAGTAATTAATTTAAAAGTTTATTACGAGTAAAAATCTAAAGATTATCAATATTTTAAAAATCCTTCTACAAATAATAATGGACATTCAAAATTCAAGAGTACTTGCTAAGATTAAACTGCCCTATTCTTCTTCCTCCAGGTAAGAAAGAATATACAAATGAGGCCCCTTTCCCACATGTTCAAACTCCAAATTGTCTACTTATATGTTTATATCTATGGTTTAATGATCTAATTCTACAATAAAATTAAAACTTTGCTCCTCCCAAATCTAGTTGATGGAATATAACGAGACTAAGAGACCCCATACACTGTCTTTTTCACAAAGGCAATACAATAGCAACAAGACCCACCACACCTTTTATAAATTTTTAATCATACCATCATGTTCATACTTTAAGCAAACAGATGAGTACAATCGTTCACAGCTGTGCGCCTGTGCGATTGGCTATATCCCATTATAATGGGTGTTTGGGGAAATTTTTTTTTAGAATAAGTCAATTTATTTTAAGACAAAGTTAGAGATTCCTAACTTTTCAATTTATTTTTCAACTTATTTTTGCAACTTATTGAATCTCAAACATACATTAAATACTTGTATTAAAAAAAATTATCAAAATATAAAATTTTTACCCGAAAATAAGTCCATAAGTACCTATAATAAGCTGAGCCAAACAGACTAATCCATCAACCTCCACAATAAAAAGGTTACTCTAGCTTCTTGTTCTTGCACTCAAAGCAACTTTCACTTTTTTGACCGTTCCCCTCCGTTCTTAACTGATTTATTTGGGTAAGTAGTTCTCAAGCCAGTACTTTTAAAAAAATAAGACTTATTTTGAGAAAAAATTCACATTTACATACTAATTTTACAATTAAATATTTAGGAGGGATTTAATATTCTTTATATACAGAAAATAAGTAACTTATTTCAGAAATAAGTACAGTTTAATGTACTTTTTTTAGAAATAAGTTAGAAATAAGTAACTTGTTTCTGATAAATAAAATTTGTCAAACGGGCTAGTGTTAAGAGTTAAGAGCAAATCCAATAGTTCCTTAGTTGATTCTTAAAAATATAATAAAATAATGGTGATTTAGGAATCTTGTTTTGTACATCATCTCCAACAACATTCCCTATATTCACTCCTTATTATCATTATAATGATAAATTTGAAATCAATTAGACAATGAGATATGGATAATTATTGAAAAATGCAGGGAAATGAATTTTTTATTGATAGATTCAAGTTAGGGATGGTAAGTGGTTCCCCAAAAGTAGGGAATGGCTAGAGATCCTTAGTATTGTAGGGAACCACTAACACATTGTTGAAGTGGTGTTTTGTACTAAGACCCTTAAATTTTAACTTAAGAAGTAATATAGGGAAGTTTTTGGACTTGCTCTAAGAGGGCTCATAAGCAGGGACGGAGTTACAGTGGGGGCAAATGGGGGCCGTGCATCCATGGCAGCTCTATGCCCTATTAGAAAAATGTGAATTTTTTGGTTTGAGCCCCCGGATTATTACCCATAAATGATTTTATTATCTACAACAGATCACAAGTTCTATTACTCACAGATTTAAGACGTTTTTTTACTACATAAATAAGTAACATTTCACCTTTTTAAATTATTTTTCTTCAATCTGAAATTTTAAATATCACAATTATGTTTTATATTTTATCGTAAAAAATTTGTACCCCACTTTAATATGTTTCTGGTTTCGTCACTGCTCATAAGTATCCTTGATTAAGACACTTCATATAAAAATGCTAGAATATCCGACTTAATTGAAAAAGTTAAATACTTTGCACCCACTAATGTCTGGGAAAGGTTGTTTGATTCGCACTACTAACCAAACCAAACCAAACCAAACCAAACATACCCAGTATATCCCGCTCAGAACGGGGTCTGGGGAGGGTAAGATGTACGCAGACCATGCCCCCGCTTATTAAGGCAGGGAGGCTATATTACGAAAATATTTGAAATGCTTTACACACAAGATATCATTCAAGTTTCCACCCGTTCAATTTTAGAATCAAACAGAAGAAATAAAGTGTACATGATAAATGAGTACCCTTTTGAACCAAAATTTGAAAGAGACGATTTGTCAAAAAAAATAATTTGAAAGAGACGATAAAAGTCTGCAAAAAAAAAAACTTCAAATATTCTACTTATAATCATTTATTAAATGAGCACGATTAGATAGTCCGAGTGATAAGAACTTATCTTTCATTAAAGATTATGGGTTCGACTCTCACTCATACCGAAAATTATTAGAACACATATTCACTTGTAAAGCTATAAATCAATATATTCAAAAAAATCATTTATTAGATTAAAAGTGCAAAAACATGGCTATAAGCCAATATATTCAAAAAATCATTTATTAAATTAAAAGTGCAAAAATATGTATTCATCACCAAATTAGCCATGTATGAAATTAGGTCTATGAGTCCGGATCCTCTGTCCCCTTCCTTCAGGTTCGCTACTCTTTTTAATAAAAAAGAGTGTCCTTGACAGAGCTCATTTTATATTAAAAAGATCAAGGAACATAAAGGAAGAGGACAGAGAATCCGAACTCGTTCAACATGTTGTTGACCATAAAATTAGGTTCAAATTAAATGGCAGAGATCCAGCATCCAGGGACTGTGCAATTTATAGAAGAAGACAAGATCTTACTTTTTATCAGATTCAACGACTCCACAATTTTAAATTCTTTTTTGGACAATAAATTCAGTAGCCGACCAATAAATTAAGTATCCTTAATACACGTACTATTTCACCTGTTTTTGGGTAATGTAGACATTAAAGACCAGGCCGGCATTCAGGCATTGTTTAACAACTTGACCGTTGCAATTTGCATCATTAATTCAAGAAAGAAGTGTGTTTGACAATTGCTGTACATTTGGACCTTTGATTGCTGTACATTTGGTCCTTTTAAGAATGGGTTTTGGTCCCTGACAATCATTTGTCAGGGAGCTGTTACATAACAATCGGTTTCTAAACCGTTGGATCGTTGATCCAACGGCCTCCCTGGATTACAAATTTTTTTTACTGTCCGCTATAATTTTCCGCGGATAGGCAGATTTTCTGTCCGCGGAAATTTTCCGTGGATAGGTCCGCGGATAGGCAATCTGCCTATCCGCGGAAAATTATAGCGGACAGTAAAAATTTTTTTTTTTTAATCTCAGCCGTTGAATCAACGATCCAACGACTGTGGAACCGATTGTTAAATAACCGGTCCCTGACAAACGATTGTCAGGGACCAGGACCCTTTAAGAATATACGGAGTACTTTGTGTTACGACTGGATTCTGCCGGATAACAATTCGGTCGAACCTGCAGAAGAAAAATGCGAGGGATTGGTCCCCGATTCATCTTCGGTGTGAAAATAAGTCAGTCGATTCTTTGTAAGTAGTTTGAACGTAGAGAGCTTGTGTCTGTTGTGTGTAATTGTGTATGAATGAATAATCAAACCTGACTCAACTTATTTCCTTTCTTTCGACGGTTACCGAGGAATCGGCCACGTCTCTCGTCGTATCCCACGTCCTTAGGAAGTCCAACCATTCGACCGTTATACCTTAAATGGGCCAGACGAATGTGTACTTCTTTTCGGATTTTGATACTGGGCCTTCGGCTCAGCCCAGTAAGGAAGTGGGCCTCCAACATGTCCCTGGGCTTCGTTCGGAGCTGTCCTCGGGACGAAGGTCAAAACCTAGGCCCATATTCGGAAAGCATTCTTCACACGTTCCATTCGGATAAGGATGGCGATGGACAAGGTCGAGACGTCTTCTGGGAAGTCGCGTCTCTTTATAATTGACATCTGTCTGTCCTCGAGATTTACGCTTGAATCGCATCCGTTGAATTGGAAACGTCTTTTGTCCAAACGACACACTCCTGTACTTAAACCTCTAAACCCCTTCATTTTCACTCTTACGCTTACAACTTATCATTTCACAGTCTTCAAAGCACGAAACTTTTCTCTCAAAACTCCTTACAAGCGAGGATTGGAAACGCAGGTTCATCTCCGACCGCTCGCAATCCTCCAATTCCGGTGGCAGTCCATCTTCAAGAGAAATATCCTCAAGAGCTTGATCTTATCACCCATTGGCAAACTAGTAAGTTCCTCTTTCCCCCTTTTGATTAGTAATGTATGTGTACTTGTCTTTTTCATTCTTGTTACCCTGCTGTCGTAGCCCTGCATTTTATGCTCGTATGTGTATATATATATCTGTTTGCATATGTGTAAAAATACATGTATTCCTTAGGTAGAAATTACGCATGTTTTTATGTCCGTTTTTCTGGGAATTTCGGGTTTTGTCTGGAAGTTTTCTGGGCAAGAACATCCTTCGGGATCTTCAAGCCTCAAGAACTTTCTTCGGACTATCCCAATCCTTCCTTTTTTAATTTTTAGACCACTTTCCACTTGTCCCTCTCTTAGATCTTAGGATGTCCCCGACCGATCCTGGCCCGCTGTACTCGACCTGTTTTTCTTCTCTCCCTTCTTCCTTTATTCTGTCCGAGTACAAGGCTAATGTCTCTTCATTTCCGAATGAAGGGACATGGATCGGTCATCCGAAGGCGCAGGTCCTTCGGCCCCTTCTCCTTTCGCCGATGTTACCAAATATCCCGCAGCAAACCTTCGGACTCTGCTGGAAGAAGAAAAACTCACTCCCTTCGCCGACACATATAGCATTTATAAACAACATTGGTTTGTGTACGCTCCTAGGGAAAAGGAGAGGATTTACGACAACCCTCCCGTTCCTGAAACTTGTGGGGGCGTATGCACGGGTATCTCCGAAGCCGCTTTCAAGTGTGGGTTTCGGTTGCCGATACTGCCCATTCTGAAGAAGTTGCTGAAGGAGATGGGCATAGCCTTAGGCCAACTTGACCCGAATAGTTTCATACATGTGAATGTTTTCCAAGCTCGTTGTCTGGCTGCCAAGGTCCATCCTCGGACTTCTTTGTTCTGGCACCATTATGACTTCCGCCGTAATCCGAAGAGCTATGGCTTCTACACGGTCGCCCGTCGAACCAACCGGGCCGACTGGGCCCAGACCAATTCAAGCAATAAAGGAACTCATGACAAATGGTTCTTTCTTTCTGGGCCTAGGATTGCCAAGTACTAGGTATGGAAGGACGTTGACCCGGCGAAGAGGGTCGTGATGCCCTCACTCCTGGACTCGGAGAAGCACGATTATAAGCTGCTTTGCGAGCTGAAGATGGACAAAGTTCCTTTGTCAAGCAGTCGGGACAAAGACTGGTTGTTCGCCCTCTGGGGTAACGGCAACTTTTGTTTTCCTTGTAATTCTGCAAATATGTGCATTAACAAGTTTTTGTCTTCGGTCGGTGTTCAATCACCTTTATTATGACTTTGACTATTGTTTCGTTTGTGCAGTGTCGTCCCGTGAGGAGCTTGTTGAAAGAAGGCGTCAGAAGGTCGCAGCAAAGGCGGCAGCCGAAGCTGCTAAGGCCGCTGCTTCGGAAGCTAACGAGTCCATTCCTACAGCCGATGAGGCGGGGAGGTCGGCACCCAACCAGAGGGAGGAGGGTGCAGTCACTGCTCCGACGACCACTTCTCCTTCTCGAGAGTCGGATACAAGGGAGGCAAACCTGATCACTCCGATCGATTCTCGGAAGAGGGGCCGATTGGGTGATGCCGGACTGAAAGTGTACGCTCCCCAGTGGGGAGTTATTGAAACTGACAGAATTATTATCCCTGCTCCGCAATCATCCACTATCGTCGGTCCCGATCTCTACCGCGGTCTCATCCTGCCAACCGATAGGCCGACATTCGCCCAGGCGGACGACCTTGAGGCTTGCACCGAGATGTTGGCTTTACTCTCCATGGTAAGCTTTTTCCCTTCTTGGTGTTTTCCATTTTACTTGCCTTCAACATTTAACTCTTTTCCCATGCTTGTTTTCAGGGTGTTTCCTGGTCGGCTATTGTTACTGAACGAATTGAAGGGATGCAGGCTAAGTTGAAGGGGATTGACCAGCTGAAAGTCCGTGCGGTCAAAGCTGAAGAGGACCTCCGGAATTCCACTTTCGAGCTAGAGAGGGTAACCGGTCAGGCTAATTCTCTGAAGACCGAGAATGAGGCCCTGAACGTGAAGTTGGAAGAGATGGACGTCTTGAAAAAGCGCATCGACTGGAGGAACTGACAGCTCAAAGCCTCGAGGAAAAACATCCGCAAGCTGAATAAGACCCTCGACCTTACCGAAGAGAGGTGCTACCAAATGGGTTATGACGATGCAGTGCTGAAAGCTAACGCTGCTGGCTTCGATCATACCAAGCTGCTGGATGAGACTATGACAGATCCAGTCGGCCGGAATGATGCAGATGAACCTTTGGTAGTCTCTTCGGGTGAAGATGAGGAGCTTTCTGATTGTTAAGATTTATGTTTTGTCGGCCTTCGTGCCTTGCTCTACTTGACTCTGCCTTCGGGCTTAAATTTGTGCCTTCGGGCTATTGTAATTTCAACTATGCCTTCGGGCAGTTTAAGTTTGCTTTAAAATAATTTCCCCTTTGTTATGCATATTTGGCTTTGTTTTGCCTTAGCATAATTACTTTCATTTGTATGCGTCTTTGGCCTGATAATGCCTTAGCATAATTATTTTCATTTTTATGCTTCTACGGCTTCGGCCTTAGCATAGCTTCTGTTTTCTTTCATGCATCTTCGGCTTTAATTTGCCTTGGCATAATTACTTATATTTTTATGCATCTTCGGCTTCAGCCTAACATGTATGTGCATTTTTTGTCGTAACCTAGCTGCCCCTCAGTATTTAAGGGGTTTTGTAAATGATTAAGGTCCCATTCGGTCGCTTGAAAAATATTTTCTCCCGGCCTTAATTAATGTCAAAGCAACTTAAATACTAAGACGTTTTTGTAGGGTCCAAATTTCATTCGGTCAGCCCCAAATTTGGATTCGTATCCGGTATATACCTTAAATCATAATGTACTTGAACACTAAAAATAAGTTAGAGGGCGCATGTTTTATTCGGTCGGCCCCAAACATGGGTCCGTTAAGCTTAGTATTGTGTACTTAACCTTTTGGCTACGAATGTACTTAGTGGTAAAAACGGCGAAGGCGAGCGGCATGCCAGGTGTTTTTGATTGGGCTGCCGTCCGAATGAGCCAATTTGTAGGTGTCTGGCCGAATCACTTCAATCACCACATAAGGACCTTCCCAGTTCGGCATAAGCTTTCCTTGTTTGGTCGGCATAGATGTTGCCAACTCCCGTAGAACCAAATCACCCACTTGGAAAGTCCTCTTTTTAACTCCAGAATCATAGTACAGCGCCGCTTGGAGCTGGTACCTTAGGTTTCGTTGATGAGCTGCTTCCCTTTCTTCCTCTAGTAGGTCAACGTTCGCCCGGAGTCCGAATTCATTTGTCTCCACATTAAACACCTGTGTTTGGTAAGAATCCAGGCCAACTTCAATTGGCAGAAGGGCATCTGTTCCAAAGGTCAATTTGAAAGGCGTTTCCCCGGTTGAAGATCTTGCAGTGGTTCGATAAGTCCAAAGGACCCAAGGTAACTCTTCAGCCCAGAGACCCTTGGCTTCTCCCAGACTCTTCTTGATGCCATCGAAAATAATTTTGTTGGCCGCTTCGATCGCCCCGTTTCCTTGGGGATGTCCGACTGAACTAAACTTCTGCCTTATTCCGAATTGAGCCAGAAACTTTCTAAACTTACTTCCGATGAACTGAGTTCCATTGTCTGATACGCATACCATGGGAATGCCAAACCTTAAGATCACTTGCTCTAGCATAAACTTCTTTGCTGCTTCTTCGATAATCGCTGAAAGTGGTTTGGCTTCTATCCACTTGGTCATGTAGTCAATCACCACGATGTAATACTTTGCTCGTTTAGTACTGGCAGGTAGGATCCCAACGATGTCAACCGCCCACATAGCAAATGGAATCGGGCTAAGGACTGAAGACATCTCTTTGGGTGGTTGTTTCGGTATTGTGCTGAATGGTTGGCACTGTCTGCACTTCTTGGCATATTCAGATGCATCTTCCTTCATCTTCGGCCAAAAAAACCCTTGCCTGAGAATCTTGAAGGCTAAAGATCTTCTTGGCCAAATGTTCTCCGCAAATTCCTTCGTGAACCGTCTCAAGGGCTAGCTGCTGTTCATCTTTGTCTAAACACCTAAGCAGTGGTTGACTTGCTGATCGTCTAAACAAACGGCCCCCGACCAGAGTATAATTCGCCTACCGATGCTTCACCTTCTGTGCTTCCCTTCGGTCAAGTGGTAGAGTACCCTTTTCCAAGAATGCCTTGATGGGAGTTATCCAATTGACCCCTTGGTGAATTTCCATGCACTGCTTCTTGTCTATCGAAAGCATCTTTACCTCGGTCAGATAGATGGACCCATTCCGGTTCTGGATTTCTGCCGAAGCTAGCCTTGAAAGAGCGTCCGCCCGACTATTGTTCTCTCTAGCTATTTGAGTTAACTCAAAAGATTCAAACATCAAAGATTGCTCACGTACCTTAAGGGCGTAGGCCTTCATTCTGGGATCTTTTTGCCCATACTCCCCTGTGAACTGTTTTACTACCAACATCGAATCACCGAACACCCTGAGATGCTTAACTTCTAAATTCTTCGCCAGGTCCAATCCTGCTAGTAGAGCCTCGTATTCGGCTTCATTGTTCGTCAAAGGAAAAGTGAACCTGATAGCCTGACAGATTTCGAAACCCTCTAGACTTGTTAGAATTATCCCAGCTCCACACTTTTCTTTGGCGACTGAACCGTCGACAAAAAGCTTCCACTTTCCCGGTGTCCGAATCAACTGCTCTTCGGGGGCTAGATCCTTCGGTCCCGAGAATGAACATTCAACATTAAAATCTGCAAGTGCTTGGGCTTTGATCGAAGTCCTTGGTGTATACTCCAGGTCGTGCTCCCCTAGTTCGATCGCCCAGGCCACCACTCTGCCCGAAGCCTCTGGTCTTTGAAAGATTTTTGTCAAAGGTTGATCTGTTACAACCTTGATCATTCTCCCTTGGAAATAGTGTCTTAACTTTCTGGCGGCCATTACCAGTCCATAGGCAAACTTTTCTGCGTTCGGATATCTGGTTTCCGCATCTTTGAGAATATGAGAAACAAAGAACACCGGATGCTGGTTCCCTTCATGCTCTTTGACCAACACAGCTCCAAGTGTTTGGTCGTTCACTGCTAAGTACAGCTGCAAAGTTTCTTTCGGATCAGGCCTCATTAAAAGTGGGGTCTTTACTAAGTATTCCTTAACTTTCTCAAATGCTTTTTGGCAATTTGGCCCCCACTCAAAATTTTTGGACCCGCGAAGTACTTCAAAGAATGGCAAGGCCTTTTCAGCCGATCTGGAAATGAACCTCCTCAGGGCTGCTAACCGTCCGGTCAGCTTCTGAATGTCCCTGATCGTTTTTGGTGCTTCCATATCAATGACTGCTTTAATCTTTTTTTGGTTTGCTTCAATCTCTCGGGTACTGACTATGTATCCCCAAAACTTTCCACTGTTTACTCCGAACGTACACTTGTTCGGGTTGATCCTCATGTTGTTCCTCCTAAGTGTTTCAAAACACTCCCTCAAATCTTCAGCGTGGTCCCTGAAAAGGGACTTTACAATCATGTCATCTACATAGCATTCCATGTTACGACCAATCTAAGCCTTGAACACTTTGTTGATCATCTTCTGAAATCTTGCCCCAGCATTCTTCAGGCCGAAGGGCATCTTGATGTAGTTATAAGTTCCGTTCGGTGTGATGAATGCTGTCTTTGGCACGTCCTTGGCATTCATGGCAATCTGGTGGTATCCTGAGAATGCATCCAAAAAAACTGAGTATTTGATGCCCCGAAGTGGCATCTATCAGTTGGTCAATATTCGGCAGAGGATAGTGGTCCTTCGGACAATGCTTATTCAGGTCGGTATAATCCACGCACATCCTCCATTTGCCATTTGACTTTTTAACAACCACCACGTTCGCCAACCAGTCGGGATAGTCGATTTCCTCAATGAACTTTGCTTCTAGCAATTTTTCCACTTCAGCTTGAATTACTTTCTGCCTTTCCATGGCAAAATTTCTCTTCCTTTGTCTTACCGGCTTGGCTTCGGGGGCCACATTCAGACAGTGTTTGGCCATCGAAGGGTCCAATCCTGGCATATCTTCGGGATTCCATGCAAACACATCATGGAACTCCCTAATGACTTTGATGACTTTTTCTTTTAGCTCCGGTTCCATGTTCTTTCCGATTTGGATCATCTTTCCAGACTGACCCACATACAACTCTACTTCTTCAGTTTCGGCAGCCGGTTCGGCAATCGGGCTCGACAGGTCGGCCCCAAATTTCTCCAACTCTATGTTCAGTAGTTGATGACTACCACTAGTGTCGTTTTCACTTCTTTTCCTTTTTCCAACTTCATTCATTTCAACATCTTTATCTTTCTCCAGGTCTTCCAACATAATGATTCTTGCGGCTTTCTGATCGCCTCTCATATCCCCAACCCCATGTTCGGTCGGGAATTTCAACTTCAGGTGAGGGATGGAGGACACAGCTTGGAATAAGGATAAAGCCGGTCTCCCAAAAATCCCATTATACGGGCTTTCTACCCGAACAACATAAAACTTAGCTTCTTTTACCACCGTGTATAGAGCCTTCCCCAACAGAATGTTCAGCGTGATTGTGCCTTCGATTGGTACTGGTTGATTGTCGAAGCCATATAGCGGTGCCTCGTGGCACGGCTCCAGCTGTTCACCACCCAAATTTATCTTGCAATATGTTCGGTGATACAGTATGTTGACCGAACTTTCTTCATCGACCAGCACTTTCCAGATCTTGTTTTCCCCAATGACGGGGTTTATGACAAGAGGGTCTTCGTGCGGCCATATCACATCTTCCGTGAATGATATCGGGAGTGGTTGCTTGGCTGCACTTGACTGATAGAGGCTATAGATTTGCCTGGCATACTTCTTTCGGGCTGTTTTGCTATCCCGATCGAGTATGGTTCCTCCGGATATTGTTCTGACTTTACCCCTATACTTCTCTGACCCTTCAAAATCTCTGGTGTCTCTTTTCTTTTCTTTGTCATCTAGCTTGTCTCTCAAATCCCCAACAAACTTTATTAAATCTCCTTCTTTTATCATCTTCTCGATCAATTTCTTCAAGTGGAAACATTCATCGGTGTTGTGACCTTTATCCCAATGATAGTCACAATACTTGTTCTCATTCCTTCTGTTTTCGGGGGTCTTCATCCTGGCTGGTCGAACGAACCCAGGCTTACCCTTTATCTCGTGGAGAATCTTCGAGATATGTGTGTTAAGTAGTGTGAACACAATACTATCTCTATATCTCCTTCGTTCGGCCCCCTTGTCGGGCCTAGTATCATTCAGTCTACTCTTAATATCACCACGACCCCTTCGGTCGTCCCTTTGATCATCCCTTCTATCATATCTATCATTTTTCTTGCTCTCCTTGTACCCCCAATTGATTCTAACTTTCTTCTAATAGCCTCTCCCCTCAGGTATATATCATTCAAAGATTTAGGAGGCATATCGTAAAGAGAAGATCGAAGCTTCTTACCTTTAACGGGGTCCAAGCCAGCTACGAGGAATCCGGCTGCATTGACTTTATCCAGGTTTGTAACCATTCCAGCTTCCTCTTTAAACCTTGCCAAGTAGTCACCCAATTCTTCGTTCGCCCCCTGCCTGCAGTGGATCAGGGCTTCGGTGTCTTTCTCTCTTCGACACAAGTGGGAGTAGTGCCTCAAGAATTTCCTCTTTATCTGCTCGTACGAGCCAATTGACCTAGGTCTTAATGACCTGTACTACATGGACGCATTCCCCTTGAGGTATGTCTTGAACATCTTGCAGAGCATCACATCGCAGTGCCCCATACCAGTCATGAGCAATTCATACTTCTCACAATGGTCTTCGGGGTTACCCTTTCCATTGAACTCATTCATCTTTGGAAACTGCCTTCCCGGAGGAGGTCGAAACTGTTCGATATCCTCAGTCACCACTGGCTCGTGGCTGACCCTTCTTTCCCCAAACATAGCCTTCTCGATCCTTCGGATACGGTCATCCGTATGTGGACCTTCTTCCTCCGAATCAGAGGAATACACTACCTTCGACCGGGTTCTCCTAGAGTTTGATTCAGAGTCCCTTGACTCATCTTCATCATTTCTAGTCCTCGGCCTCTTATCTTTTCGGTCATCCAACTCTGGGTCTTCGGCTTCTAGAGCCTCGCGGAGTGCTTTCTCTTGCAACTCGATCTCCTCCCTTTGGAGCTTTAGGGCCTCTAGCCTCAAGCGATCGGCCTCTCTCTTTTTGGCCAGACGTTCGGCCTCCCTACTGCTCTTCTCTTTCTCCATCTCTTTTCGTTTCCCCTTGGCCTTTTGTTCCTCTCGCCATTTTAGGAGCATCTCCCGTTGTTCTTCGGAAGACGGTATATCCCCTTCTTCATCAAAGGTCAGGAGCCTTGGGGTAATGGGAGGAGTGGTGCGATTGTTTCTAGCCACGGTGCTATCATTAGCTATTGGTATCTCGGTTTCATTCATCATGATTGATTGTAGATCTCAACATAAAACGTATCTCTACGTTCCCACAGACGGCGCCAAATGTTACGACTGGATTCTGCCGGATAACAATTCGGTCGGACCTGCAGAAGAAGAATGTGAGGGATTGGCCCCCCGATTCACCTCCGGTGTGAGAATAAGTCAGTCGGTTCTTTGTAAGTAGTTTGAACGTAGAGAGCTTGTGTCTATTGTGTGTAATTGTGTATGAATGAATAATCAAACCTGACTCATCTTATTTCCTTTCTTTCGACGGTTACCGAGGAATCGGCCACGTCTCTCGTCGTGTCCCACGTCCTTAGAAAGTGCAACCATTCGACCGTTATACCCTAAATGGGCCGGACGAATGTGGAATTCTATTCGGATTTTGATACTGGGCCTTCGGCTCAGCCTAGTAAGGAAGTGGGCCTCCAACACTTTGTAATTGTAAAAGCCTTTTATCGAGTGTCAATGTAAGTAGTGCGTATGCACAATCTTTATAACATAAGTAGATGTTTAAATACAAGTAAACATATTGTAAAATAAAACCGATGAGACTGTAGTATAGTGGCGAAAATGTGATGTTAATGATAAGTCATAAATTTGATTTTTTCTACTTGTTTTATAAGACCATTTTCGACAGTTACGATGCAAAATTCAATTTTGGATTAACAAGTAATTTAAATTTGGATTACAATTTAGATCGATGTTGAAGATGTTGTATTTTTTTAATTTTAATTTTTTTTGAAGATGTTGTATTTAGATCAGTGTTCTAAAAAGCGTATTAAGCGATCGCTTAAACGGAAACGGGATAAAAATGCCTAACTTATAGTAAAATCGGTTTTTTTGTCAAAAAGAATCTATTCCATAAATGAATTACATCGAATACAATATTCATAAAAAGGTGATACTTTCATTCAAGAAAATTTATCATCTAACCAAAAGGCACAGATGTTTTTTTTTAATTAAAATTTTCATTAAAAGGTTGGTAACATTTCGAAAGTAATTTCGAAGACCAACCGACCCATACAACCCCATTAAAAATGGGTCAGAGACCAAAAAACCAAGCAAATGAGAAAAACAATCCCTACAAGGGGAGAGAAAACCTAGGGCTGCATGCACAGTACAGAAGCAAAAGCAGCAAACTAAAATGAAAAGGAACCAAGGGTTGTAACAGCAAAAGGGAGGATGGCTGAGTGCTTAGAGGTCTTCGCCCCCATTTACCGAAGCCTGATCATGGACAACTAAAGTACCAGTAGCTGCGTCAATAGGAGCAAAACCGAGAACCATTCCTTGATCGTCGACTAGGATGAGGGAGATACGCAGCTGAGGGATGGGAGGGCCAAAACCCATGTCGAGGTCCATCTTTTCTTGGAGGCGGCCAAATGGTTCTAGCACATAGTGCATAGAAGACCAATTGTTGAGTCCTACTGCAGCGAGGTAATGAGCACACCTGTTTGACGATTCTGAAACATACTTAATAACATTCTCCCATTCAGGATTGTAACCCAACAGTTTCTTGATTTGTTCGACAATCCATTGGCAAGTTCTGTCCCCCCTGCCGTCTTGACGAGTTACTTCGAAGTACGGGTTGAAGTTGTCTGTTTCAAGTAGAACAATTTCACAATTTGATAGCCTTGCTTGGTTGAGGCCAAGATGAATGGCCCAGAGTTGTGTGGCCAGTGTTGAGAGTCCATGCATTGTTCCTATCAAAGCTTTGACCAGCCTCCCTCTATGGTCCCTGATGATGATACCCATCCCGTTGTTATTGCCATTGAATTGTCGGGACGTATAGATGGCGTGAACGTTGATCTTGAATTGGTTTCGAAGTGGTGCCTTCCACGAATAGTATGCCATTGAGGGTGGTGAGTTGTAGAGAGAGTTTAGAGATGAAGTAGAGAGATGAGGTAGTTATTAGTGATATGAAGTGGGGAGTGTGTTGTGGGGGGGGTATAAATAGTGAGAAGACTGCATCGAAAAGGAGTGAGATATGAGATGTGATAGGGTATGGTGCGAGGGGGAGGTGTCTGGGCGTGGGAGGGAGGTGTTTGTACGTGTACAGAGAAGGGATGTCATAATGTAGAGTCATAAGGGTATGGGAAAGTTGGTAAAAGTGCTGTTGGCTAAAAAATTAGAGGAGGATGTGATTTTTGCTAATAGTAGGGGGATGGTAAAGTAGATAGAGGTTGTAAGATCGTACTAGTGTCTGATATTGTGAAGCCACCTAGAGCCGTTGTTCGCACTTATTCACGCAAGAGAACGTGGTCAACAAGTAATATAGAGTAAATAGGATTCGTTCCCACAGAGACTCAAATTGTTCGTTATGTTCACTTATGCACCAGCTTATGATTTACACTCACTGCTAAGACAATCACAATTTTGGTTTTGATTTACTAAAGATTAATTACCAACTAAGCCAATTACGAGGGAATAACTTAACTTTAACTTTATAATAAACAAACATGGGATTTCAATTTCATTTACTACTTCATCTAGAATCTTATGCCCTTTAGCCTAGCATGTGACAGAGTTGATTACTGATTAGATGCACTAAACTGATACACACCAACTTTCGTTGTGCATATACCATCCTACTGATCATCCACAATTGATAGAAGTCAAGTAGTCACCAAATATGTGTAGTCCCTATATGTCTATAGCAATTGAACACATACCGGTTGAAAATCAAGCACCCATTAAACCACATAGTCGATGCAAGACGGTTAGAATTACATCACAAATTAATACATGTTCTTCACATGCAAAAACCTATGCTAGCATGAATTGTTCTAAACCCTAGATCCACTTTCGCATTCACTAGGATTAAACAAACAATTACAAGTGTTCGCGACGCACTTATAACGAATAAGCATAAACATACTAGGCAATCAATACATTCAATCACACACCAAGGCATAAAAACACTCAATTACTAGAATCCATAGCAAAATCCATTAAAATCCCATGATAACGAATTAGCCCATAATCGACCTCATCGCCATCATGGGTTCAATTGATAACATAATTCTAGAACAACAAATAATTAAAAGAAGAGAGAAAATAAGGTTCAGAAATAACTCCCCAAAGTAGAAGAATACAAAAATTCCAAAGATTACTCCTTGCTTGTCACTAGCTTGGAGATGTATCTTCCAATTGTTCTTGGCTACAATGTTGATGATCTTCCTAATAATGATGATATACAATGATAGGTAGTGTTTATATAGGCCCTAGAATACTTTTCCAACAAGAAAAGACCTAAAAATACAATTTAATTCGAAACAGGATAGAATTTCAGAATTTCCAGCGAGTTCGGGCGCACTCTGCGCGGTATCAGCGCAGTCTGCGCGGTCTGTTACTGTTCAGAATTATAGAAAACTTCCCAGGCTTCGCGTGGACAGCTTACGGACCTCAAACGGACTTGTAGAACTCCAGATATGGCCAAAACAGTGAAGACTGCGCAACCATCCGAATTTTACACAATTTGCTCCTTTCTCCTCCGTTTCTTTCGCATTAGCTAACATCTTTAATACCATGACACATGTAACTCCTTGGTAGCATAACACAAGTGTACCATCTTCATTCCAATACTTAATTCCGCTCTAATATCGATTAGAAACACCAACACTAACCGATAGCTACAACCCTGCACAACTACACAAAACACATAAAAAATACAACAAACTTGAGACCAAGTCAATCAATTTAAGTCGATATGGAACGCTCCAAGTGGATATAAAATCCACTTATCACACCCCCAAACTTAAACCGATGCTTGTCCTCAAGCATAAACAACTACACTATCTAATTAGTACCACTTCCGTAGGTGATCACGGTTGCATTTGGCATATGCAACAAGCCCTTTAAACCCCTAGGCAGCCCTAGTGGACGAGTAAGGTCTCGTGAGGGCCTATAGCGAATGTACCCACAAAATCCATTTAACCTAATGCAATGCAAATGCATGAATGCAACTAATATGAAAAAAATGCAAAGACCCCCTTCAAACTCACCAAAACCAACTAACAACCGAATATCTCGACGAATGCAACAAATCCAAGCAGAGCTCGACTAAATCCCCGTATACTAACAATACATGAACAGAAACGTGCGTGTGTGCAATGCTCATCAGAAATACCCCCAGAACTAGGTCAAAAATCATACATGCTTTCCGTCAAGACAATCACAGGTTTATAACTAGAATAGACTGTAGACACTCCATAACCTAGGAACACCTCCACCCTTATCCAAGGTAGACAGAAACTCATGCTTTATTACTATACTACGACACTACATATACAATAAGCATGCTTATTTAACCGTGCAATGAATGAGACCCCAAAAGGCTTATACAATAATACCCATGTAGCGAGTGTTGGGTCAGTGGATCCCAGACTATAAAGCCTTAGGTCACTAGGACTAAGTCCCCTCAGACTTAATTACTCGAGTATTAAAGAGCTCACTCTGGTTAAATTTGCATTAACAAACAACACTTGACTCTTTTTTTCCTTTTTTTTTTCTTCTTTTTTTTTTCTTTTTTTTTTTTCGCAATCTGGAATGAGCCTTTCTCATTTCCAACCCTAGACTACTCATATAAATATGAGCTGGCTACTAGCCATTTGACGCCTAGCCTTTATTGACAAATATTAACAACTAGCATGAAAATTCCTGGTTTCCCCCAAACTTAGACTTTAATGTTCCTACGCTATAAAGGGAATAACGAAAATTCTAAGTATAAACAAGTGATTAAATCTCAAAACATCCCACAGGCATGACCCTAACCTAGCCCAACAGCACCCCAATGAGACTGTGTAATAAATTTTGTTCCCGTAACATGCAAGTCAATTTCATAGAAACTATAAATCAGCCCTCTACTCATCATCATCACACCCAAATCAACATCCACCTATCAATCAGAATCAGCTCGTCCTAAGGGATCATGAAATATGCATGCCATGAAAATGCAACTAAATGAAAAACTCACATGGTATACGAAAATAAAACAAAATGTCCTATATGAACAAACGTAGATAATACGAACATAACAATCATGCATGAACTATCACTACTATGCAACATGATATCCTATATGACCACAAAATACACATTACATACAACTACTATCCCCCAAATCACCCCCAAACTTAAAATATTCAATGTCCTCATTGAAGGTAAAATAAAGGGTACAAGAGATACTCCCCTACTCGCCGGCATTTCCACCCTCCTCGGGTGGTGTGTCTGGTGGTGGATAGACATGGTGTCTCCAACACAACTGTTGTTTTATTCGAAAGCAAGAAATCATGGGTTGCCTCCCACGAAGCGCCTTTCTTTAACGTCTTTAGCTAGACTTGGCCACAATTTTCCTCTTGAAAATTTTCTGCACCGCATCTCTATAAGGCCATTTAATGATCTTTTCTGGAGCGACATCTTCAACGACAAGCTTTACCCGTATTCGCTCCTCACAAGATCTCTTAACAACATTCTCCCGCCTACCTGAAAAGTTAGCAGCAATAACAATAGCAAGCAAAGGATTTGAATTACAAGAAACATACCCCAGGTGAACTAGCAATGTTTTGAGCTCGAGTTCGGGAGCTCCTTCAATTGATGGCTTAAGGCGCACCTGAGAATTCCAGAGATCTTCCACTCCAAGCAACTTATGTGGACTACGTAGCCCCATTAACCAAGGCACTGTAATCCTCAGTTGGCCATGCTTTGCCTTCTCCTTCTCCGTGTCATACTTTTTACTCTGCCCTGCATCAACCAATTTCAAGCTAAAACACTCCTCATCCTCCGCCGGCAAATTCATGGCTAGAGTTTGCTTCTGAAGCCCTTGTGGATATGGAGGAGGAAAATCGATTTGGATGATCTCTGTAGTCTTCTCCGGAGTATATTTGTCAACAGGAGTGATGCTCTTTTCCTCTTCGGCCTCCAGCTGGTCGAAGTCAGATTGCAACGGAGTGGCATTCAACAAATGAACATGCTCCTCTAATTCATCATCTTCCACACTGAGACACTCTTCATCCTTCGAAGGAATTAGCATAGCCGCTTGAGCCTTGGAATTTTCTTGATCTTGGGCTGATTCTTCAAAATTTTCATATTGCAAAGGAAGTGGTTGCGGTTGATTATTCAGAATTGAATTTTCTGATTGGGTTGCCTCCGACTCTGCTTCCTTATCAGCTTCATGTTCTGCTTCTTCCCCATCTCTGCCCTCAGACTCTCCTTCCTGAACTTCGATCATGGTCTCACCCGTGGCTAAGAAAGGCCAGTCAAGACTGATAGTAAGGTTCTTGTCCTCCTCCTCTACATCTAGGCCTTCTGTGTCACTTGCAATTTGATTCAATGTTTGTAATGCATTTGCAATTTGACCAATCTGATATCCTATTCTCTGGAGAGACAATGCATTGCTTTTAGCCATCAACCTCAATTCTTCTAATTCAGCTTCTTCGGTCGACTGTTGGATAGACCAAGTCTGAAATTGCTGCTGCTGAAATTCAGGAGGTTGAAAGTGTTGATGCACTGGGGCATACTGATGCTGAAATTGTTGCCCCTGTTGCTGCTGAATTCCCCCTGGACTGTATTGCTCATCTTCAAACTGCTGATTTTGGAGCGGGTAGAATGGATATTGAGATTGCTCCATACCACTCTGATTGTAGTCCCAGCAGAAATTTGGCCGGTTTCTGTTATACTCACATTGATGAGTGTAATGTCCACCTGCACACAGCTCACAAACAATTACGAATTCCTGCTCCCAATAATCCATCAAATAAAAAGAAAAAAACGTCCGAGTCAGTGAATTTAACCAAATTGATGACAAGATCATAAACTAAACAAACAATGAACCGAGTCCCCGGCAGCGGCGCCAAAAACTTGTTCGCACTTATTCACGCAAGAGAACGTGGTCAACAAGTAATATAGAGTAAATAGGATTCGTTCCCACAGAGACTCAAATTGTTCGTTATGTTCACTTATGCACCAGCTTATGATTTACACTCACTGCTAAGACAATCACAATTTTGGTTTTGATTTACTAAAGATTAATTACCAACTAAGCCAATTACGAGGGAATAACTTAACTTTAACTTTATAATAAACAAACATGGGATTTCAATTTCATTTACTACTTCATCTAGAATCTTATGCCCTTTAGCCTAGCATGTGACAGAGTTGATTACTGATTAGATGCACTAAACTGATACACACCAACTTTCGTTGTGCATATACCATCCTACTGATCATCCACAATTGATAGAAGTCAAGTAGTCACCAAATATGTGTAGTCCCTATATGTCTATAGCAATTGAACACATACCGGTTGAAAATCAAGCACCCATTAAACCACATAGTCGATGCAAGACGGTTAGAATTACATCACAAATTAATACATGTTCTTCACATGCAAAAACCTATGCTAGCATGAATTGTTCTAAACCCTAGATCCACTTTCGCATTCACTAGGATTAAACAAACAATTACAAGTGTTCGCGACGCACTTATAACGAATAAGCATAAACATACTAGGCAATCAATACATTCAATCACACACCAAGGCATAAAAACACTCAATTACTAGAATCCATAGCAAAATCCATTAAAACCCCATGATAACGAATTAGCCCATAATCGACCTCATCGCCATCATGGGTTCAATTGATAACATAATTCTAGAACAACAAATAATTAAAAGAAGAGAGAAAATAAGGTTCAGAAATAACTCCCCAAAGTAGAAGAATACAAAAATTCCAAAGATTACTCCTTGCTTGTCACTAGCTTGGAGATGTATCTTCCAATTGTTCTTGGCTACAATGTTGATGATCTTCCTAATAATGATGATATACAATGATAGGTAGTGTTTATATAGGCCCTAGAATACTTTTCCAACAAGAAAAGACCTAAAAATACAATTTAATTCGAAACAGGATAGAATTTCAGAATTTCCAGCGAGTTCGGGCGCACTCTGCGCGGTATCAGCGCAGTCTGCGCGGTCTGTTACTGTTCAGAATTATAGAAAACTTCCCAGGCTTCGCGTGGACAGCTTACGGACCTCAAACGGACTTGTAGAACTCCAGATATGGCCAAAACAGTGAAGACTGCGCAACCATCCGAATTTTACACAATTTGCTCCTTTCTCCTCCGTTTCTTTCGCATTAGCTAACATCTTTAATACCATGACACATGTAACTCCTTGGTAGCATAACACAAGTGTACCATCTTCATTCCAATACTTAATTCCGCTCTAATATCGATTAGAAACACCAACACTAACCGATAGCTACAACCCTGCACAACTACACAAAACACATAAAAAATACAACAAACTTGAGACCAAGTCAATCAATTTAAGTCGATATGGAACGCTCCAAGTGGATATAAAATCCACTTATCAGCCGTGTGAAAAGTGAGAGCGGGAAAGTGTGAGAAAAGAAAAGGGCCAGAGAAAATGGGCTGACCTAATAGCCCCAGATAACATTGGGCCTAGAACAACCTTGTTTAGCAAGATAGTCTGCTCCAGAATTAAGGGAACGATTAAGGTGGCCCACCTGGATATCTAACAAGCCTGTTAGTTCTGGTTGATTAGCGAACTGAATTGTATTAGTATATCTAGCTGCGTACTTCTTCACGTTGGCCCATAGTTCGAAAGAATTTGTAAAAATGATGGTCCTTTTGTTTACACCATTAATGTTTTTGAGGTGTTGTAGTAGAAAAATAAGAGCTTTCGATTCAGCTTCTAGTGAAGATGTTGCTGTTCCGGACATTTAGACAATATAACTTTAATGTCTGAGAAGATGTCATCCGATTGGTAAGAACATTACAAAAGAAATGAAAAACTAGAAAGAAAAGTGAACTAAAACTACAAGCCCAATACTTCAAACATATATCATAGCCGATCGGGTCAAAAGCGGGTTTAAGCGGATTAGAAATTAAATTTGTAATTTGATATTTCTAAATGTTACGTTTGTATTTTCTAAATTTATTATGACTAACTATGATTTTGTGAATGTGGAGATTACTCGTTTTAACTTTTATCATAATATGTTATATCATATGTGAATGTTATCTTTTTAAAAAAAATCTAATATTGTATTTATTTATATAAATATTTATTAATTCATAATTCGATTAATGATTCGCTTTTAAAACCATTTAATCGTTCGTTTAACTGCTTAAGTGTTAGAAGGTCATTTCATCATTTAAATCCAGTTTACACTTTTTACAATATTGATTTAGATAAAAAAAAAATTATACATAGATGATAAATTGTAGGTTAATATTTTTACTTAAAAGTTTTACTTAATACTTTTTTTGTGGATTTTGTTTCAATTTTGATGACTTGTATATGTACAAGTAGAGCCGGCCAAACGGGCGGTTCGGCCCGACACGCACGTGAATAAGTCGTGGAAAAAACCGTTCGGCCCGTTACAGTACGAATAACGAGCCAGCCGGTTCAGCACGTCAAAGTCAACGAGCCGTGCACGAGTCGAAGATCTCCAAATCGCAGCCCGTTCGGCCCGGCACGCGGCAGCCCATGTCTGATTAAAAGGGACGACACGTTCGGCACGTCGAACCGTTCAGCACGTCTGTTCCATTTATAATAATAGATTCCATTTTTTCATAATCACAACCCTTAATTATGATAGACAAATAATGCATTATTTCGTTTCATTTAATTTTTTCACCCATTTAAAAGCGCTTGGTTATGATATTTATAAATAATGGAGTATTTTTTTCAATTTTTTTGTTTTATATAAAAATTTAAATTTATATTTTTATACAAAAATAAAAAGAGTAAATATTATTTATAAGTATTTAAATTAAATATATTAAAATACGTGAAAAAATTCAAAAATTATATAAAATGGAATGAAGGAAATAACGTATAAATGTTTTTGGCATGTGATTATCAAGAACCAAACTTCTCATTAAAAAAAAGAACCAAACTTCTTTTTGCATGATAATTAAAACGAGCTAATATCAGACGGTCTGGTTTATTTGGCCCGTTCGGCACGTTCGCCCAGACTGCTACTGCTCTGCTGCTGTCTGTCCAGGAACGTTCGGCACGCCAGTCTGTGTCTCCAACGGAAACCTGCAAATTGCTTCCACTTTCCAGGCTCCAACGGCTACTCTCCATTCTCCAAGACTCCAACGTTCACCAGTTTATAACGGTCCGAATTCCAATCTCCACTCTCTATAAAATCGAACCAGCCTCTCTCTCTCTCGACTAAAACCTCACACACTCTCTCTCTCTATTCTCACTCTCTCTCTGTTCACACTCTCTATCTCTCTGTTCTCACTCTCTCTCGATTTTGTTTAATCCGACAAGCTTACTTACTACTTATTTACAAACACATTAATTACTATCTCGACTCTCTATCTCTATCTCCGGCAAGCTTAATATAGTTACTTTCAATTTCCAGTGAGCAATACACAAAACCGGCGAAGCTGAAAATGGAAGAAGGAAGGGGGACATTATATTCGCAAGGTTCAAGCCAAGCAACTTCCTCCATGCCGCCACCATCTCAAGCCGGTAAGATTATTTTTTATTTTTGTTTCGAATTTTTCGTTTATAATTTGGTTTTTTTGATTTTTGGTTATAATTTAGTTTTTGATTTTTGATAGGCTATATTTTATCCAACTCATCTCAAAAAATAATACAAATAAATTGTTTCATATTAATTCTATTTTTCTGTTTTTTATTCGTATTTTTATGTTCTATTTTTTCTGTTTTCTGGTTTTGATTCGTATTTTTATGTTCGTATTTTTTTATTCGAAAATTAATCATTTTTTTTAGGCGGTTCTTCTTCCACGAGCAGAAATTCGTATGTTTGGAATTATTTTAATAGAGTACCGGCGCCGACGGAACAAGATCCCACTGAAGCGAAATGTTATTGTTTATTATGTATACAAGCTAATCGACAACAAAAGCCATTTTTACATCGGAACACACTTAAACGTCACACACAAAATCAATATGCTAGTCAACGAAATGATTTAATTAATTATTTTGCTACATTTGATGGTATGGTTTCCTTAACTAGCGATTGTTGGAGTTCGAGTGGAGGTGAGCCTTTTATTTGTGTTACGGTTCATTGGATAGATAATGATTACTTAATACAAAAACGAATTATTGCTTTTGATATTATGGACGAGTCACACACCGGTTTTAACATAAAAACAAGAATTTTAGAAACAATTAGGGTATTTAATTTGTATCAAAAGGTTTTTTCAATTTCGTTAGATAATGCCGCCGCTAATAACAAAGCTATCGATTATATTAGGGGTGATATTCCTTTAATTTGTAATGGAATATTTTTACATGTTAGATGTTGTGCTCACATAGTTAATTTATCTTGTCAAATTGGAATTAAACATTTAACTACGTTATTAGAACCTATAAGAAAAGTAGTTAAGTGGTTACGTTATGCAGGTCATGTTAAACGAAAATACAAGAAAATGTGTAAAGATAGAGGATTAAAGGCGAAAAAATGGGGGATTGATTGTCCGACTGGATGGAATTCGACTCATAAATTAGTAAGTGATGCAATTATTTATAAGGATATTTTCACGCAATTATATAATAGCGAACCAAATCACCAAAATGAAGATTCACATATTACCGAACATGATTGGGAATTGGCATCTACCGTACGTGATATACTTGATTGTTATTCACATGCTACTAAGGTTTTTTCTTATGTTTATGAATCAAATGCACATCACGTTATTATTGAATGTATTAATATTGTTAACACTTTAGCTAATTATGAAGAAGATCCTCATTTTAGTTTTATTATAGAGGAAATGAAGAAAAAGTGGATCAAATATTTAGATGAATTTCCTTTTATTTATGGTATTGCATGTCTTCTTGATCCGGGTGTTAGAAAGGATGGTTTAGAAGTCTTGTTAAAACATTATTACGAAACGTTAAATGTTTCAAATAATTGGGAATTATATGTTCAAAATTGTTTAGATTATTTGTATCGTCTTGTTGATATATATAATGCTAAAACTCAAATTTCTATGCCACCTAAAAGTAGTAGTAGTGGTGGTAGTAGATTTAATAAAACAATTGCATCGATATTAACTAACAAAAAACCAAAATTTTTGATTTTCGAATGTAGTAATAGTACTCCCACTACTGTTTTTACTATGTTGCATGAATTTTTTTCATATCATTATGAGTTAAATGATGAGTTCGATATATTAACATGGTGGAAAAATCATGAGTCACAATTTCCGTTTTTAGCAAAAATTGCAAAAGATATTTTAGTAGTCTCCGCTTCTACAATTGCATCCGAATCTGCTTTTCGTGCGGGTCAGCGGGTAGAAGAGTGTTAGACGAGAAGAGATCAAGTCTTGCACCCGATTCAATAAAAATATGTGTTTGCAAAAAAGATTGGGATCAAGCCGAAAAAAGACAACAAGGAAAAAAAGCGGATGATTCGGACGGAGAAGACGATCCGTGGATGATAATGGATACTTCATCGGAATCGGGGGCCGAACAAGAAGACTAGTGTGTAGAATTTGTATTATCTTGTATTTTTAGATTTATTTTAGAATTTAGAATTTATTTGTTTGTAATTTTGTGAACATGTTAAATGCGATTTGTTCCGTTTTTTTAGAGAGGAGTCCTCTCACACCATTTGTAAAATATTTTTTAATTAATAAAATTTAATAGAGGTACCGTCCTCTTTCCCTCTTTTTATTTCAATATAATCGTATGATTCGTATTTTCTTAAAAATTCGAAAGATTTTAATATGAAATAAAATTAGATGAAATAAGTTACAAATTCGAAACATTTTATATTTTGAGAATATTAAAAGTAAATATTAAATTAATAAAAAAAATTTCAAATTTTATGTATAATTTTTCAGTAGATCTTCGAATTTTCCTTTAAAAAAAAAACCCGCCAACCTGCCTAACTCACGTGCCAATCACAGTCTACACAGTTGACGAACCGGCACGGCACGGCACGTCACGTCCAAACCGCGCGTGCGTGCCCGTGCCCCATTTCATCCAGCATGGCACGTGGCCAGTCCGGCACGACCAGCCGGGCTCGCACGGCTGACCACCTCTACAAGTAAGTGGTGTACTCAGATGCTGCATCGTATTCATATGTGATGTACTCCAATAATCATCATTAATAAATACAGTAATGCTAAATTGTTAAACAAGTGGCAGGGGAACAAACTAATCCTTGATGCAAATATTATAAACAAAGAAGAGCACTTTTAGGGGTTGTTAATTTGTGTTTCTTGCTTTTTGTTTGAGAGAATATTAAGAAGGCAGCGTACGTGTTTTTAGTTGGACTGTCTTGGTCAGGATTAGAATAAAAATCTTTGGTAATCACTCTCCATGTGATTGCCTCGTTTACTTTAATTTTTTTTAATAAGTAAGTTTATATAGGCATGTCAATGATCGATTTCCGATATGGTTTGGATATGTCTAACACACTGTTTGGGATTATTTAAAATAAGTTATTTTTTATTTAATGGATGTGTTTTTAATTTAAAGAAAAAAGTAAAGTTGTTTACTTTAAGTTAAATGAAAGTGTTTAGGTAATTTTACTTAAAGTTTAATGGAGGTTTAACAATTTTGACTTAAAATGAAATTTAACTTAAAAAATTTTAAATTCATAATATTTGAACTTTAAAAGAATCGTGAAAAAAAATATTCGATAAGTCACAAGTCATAAGTCAAAAGTATCTAAATGGAACTTATGACTTAAAACAGTTTTTTTAACTAAAAGTCGGCTTAAAGCCGAGGTTGCCAAACACCCCAAAAACAACTTAAAGCTAGTTTTTGCTTTAAGCACATGTTGCCAAACAGGTTGTAAATTATATGCAAATTCATTTAGATTTGAATCGGATCAGATCATATTTCGAATATTTTAAAGGTCAATTTATATCTAATTTATTTAGTTTAGTGGATAATTGGATATAATTTTTGATATTCATTACTTTATTAATATCTAGAATATAACAAAATTAATTATGTATTTATTATTCACCATTTCAAAGAAAATTAGTGGCACTTAAAAAGTTATAATCTAGTATTTTTTAATATGTGAAATTTAAGTAACAATCTAAAATTCAAACTACTTCGATGATACTGTCATTCAAACATAATGCTAAATAAAAAGATAAATTGCAAGTTTAAATCGAACAAAATAAATATATCAAATCAAGTATTTCAGATTTATAAAATGACTATTCAAATATAAAATGACCTAGCTATTATATACATAAGTAGCAAGAGTGAGCTATAATAGCTCAGCAAGATAAATTTTTGTAAACTAGCATCAATGAAAGTATATATATATTAATAAACAGAAAACCCATCATAATCCTTAAGAAAAGAATTAATTCTTACTTATTAAATACACCATCTATTTTTCTTTATAAGAAAAAAAATATAGAACAATATAATATAAGTTTCTATTCTAATATAATATAATATCAGTTTCTCTTCTATAACAAGATAATAATCAATACATCATCTCAGTATAATATCTCAAGATAATATAACATTTGGAATAAATCTCTCAATATAATCTTTCCATTTCCTTTTATACAACAGTTATGTAAAAATAATATAAAATCAGTTTATCTTCAATCCATAAAAACAATTCCATAATTTCATACCATTTCCTTTTTTAGAATACAAATCTAAAACCATTATCAATTCTTTCTTTAAAAGTTTTGAGGATATCCATTGTCTCCTGATACGTTAGGACGATGATCAGTCGCCTAATCGTACCTGCTCCTTGTTTACTAATAGTAGAAGGAATGTCAATCATCCCTGGAGGAAGGTTCTCCACTACATCCCCCTGGAGGAAGGTTCTCCACTACATCCTCCATCGGCAACACATGGGCCGAAATAAAATAATGAGGAAGGTTCTCCACTACTTCCTCATAAAATGATGGTTGCTGGACTGTACTAAACACAGCCACTTACGCAAGTATGTTGTAATCCCCCTTTTTGAAAAATCATTATTCCATTTATAAAACATCATTCCATATTTTCCATTTTCCATTTCCATTTCCATATATCATTCACACATATCATTTCCATTCTCATATATCATTATACTTTGATTATAATTCAGACATCTCCTCCGTATTTAATAAAGTCCAATATGCTCTTATATACAAAATATTTCAACTATTTTTAAAAGTATTAAATAATAATCAAATAATATTTATTAAATCACAAATGTTTAAAGATTATCTTTAACAGAATATTATAAACCATATAACCCTAGATAACAACTGATACCATTCTTTTTCATATCTTTTGAAGCCATAAAGTATATTAGCTCCATTTATATTCATATCCATATCCATAATCCATATCCATAATCCATATCATATATTGATATAAGATTCATATATTATCTAGCAAAACCACTTTTCTTTAAACATAAACAAATTATCAAAATAAGGGTAAAAGAAATCTTGCCTCGATCTCTAAATCCCAAAAGGAATGATCCGGTGTTTGTCTCGAGTATCTACAAAAATGAAAAGGATCACCATCAGAATATATTTCACTTAACCACTTTACCCTTAAATATATATATGAACTAATCGTTGTCATGGGATTCTAACGGAGTTATCTATGTAGCTTAGTAGTTTGATTGCTTTAAAGATTTATGTGTGGTGAATTCTTGATATCCTCGTATGGTTATGCTTCATGTGTTTAGATGCGTCGCGAACATCTAATTTGTTAATCTCTTGTGAAACGAGAGTGAATCTTGAGATTTAGAACTTGCCATGCTAGCATAGGATAGGTTGATGTTTTAACATCATGATTTGTATCGTAAATAGAGATATTATGCTGCCCTATGTAATCTTAATAGACAACTTGTTCTTCAACCGTTATGTTTTCAAATCTTATAGAGATATAGGGTCTAAGCATAATTGGTGTCTATTCATCTTCTATCTCTTTTGTGGATGTATGTTTAGTTTGGTATTCGTATACTGAGAGGTAGCGTTTACTTGTTTCGTGTTGTCTGATCAGATATCATAACCATCACATGCATTGATTAAAGGCATCAACTCTAAGCGAAGTATTTAATGAAGTTAGGATCCCATGTTTACTCTTGTAGAAGTAATTCGATTTTAATTTTCATTAGATAATTAATTCTTAGATTGTTTATTTGTTTTATTTAATTAATTTTAGTTAATTAAAACCCAAATTTGTTAATTGTCTTAGCAGTGAATAATAATCATACATTGTTGCATAGGTACATCTACTGAATTAAAACCATAACCAGATCTCTGTGGGAACGAACTTGACTTATTCATATATTACTTGTGACCACGTACGCTTGCGTGATTTAGTGCAAACAAGTTTTTTGGCGCCGCTGCCGGGGATCATCGGTGTTTTATTTTTAGTTTATGTGCTTGTCATCAGTGGTCGTTAGAGTTCACTGACTCGGATTGTTTCTTATATAGTTGTTTAGTTCTATGTGTTTCAGGTAGCATTGGGAGAACCAGTAGCAGCAGCGAAAGCATTGATGTATTATTCTCAACCAAAGATCAATGACGTCCAATTTAGCATTGTCAGGCCAACTATTGCAGCTAATACTTTTGAAATCAAGCCTAGCATAATTCAGATGGTGCAGAATTCAGTTCAGTTTGGGGGTGCTTCAACTGAGGATCCTAATATGCACATCCAGGATTTCATCGAGATCTGCGACACCTTCAAGATCAATGGGGTGTCGGAAGATGCTGTCAAATTGAGACTTTTTTCATTCTCTTTAAGGGATAAGGGCTGGTTACACTCTTTATCAGCCGGTTCCATTACTACATGGGAGGATCTTGCTCAGAAGTTTCTCACTAAATTTTTCCCCATGGCAAAGATCGCAGCAATCTGGAACGCTATTACTCAATTTTCACAGCAATCTGAAGAATCTTTGTGCGAGGCTTGGGAGCGATATAAGAAGATGCTAAGGAAGTGTCCACATCATGGGATGCCTGATTGGATTGTGATTAACTGCTTTTATAATGGCATGGGTGCACAGTCAAGACCCATGCTAGATGCAACATCAGGTGGAGCTCTATGGGCTAAGAGCTATGAGGAAGCTTATGAGTTGATTGAGATGATGGCTGTGAATGAATACCAGAATCCAACTCAGAGATTATCACAAGGCAAATTAGCAGGAATTCTTGAAGTTAATACAGTCACAGCTCTAGCAGCTCAACTAGAGGCACTTAATAAGAAATTGGATTTTATGTCAAAGCATGGGGTGCCTCAAGTTGCTAGTGTTTGTGAGCTATGTGAGGGCGCACATGAGACGAGTCAATGTGCCATATCTTCTGAATCGGCACAGTTTATGAGCAACTTCAACCAACCTTCGAAACCAGCTCCAGCCACCTATCATCCCAATTTCGGCTGGAGCAACAATCAAGATTTTCAGTAGCAACAGTTTCATGGGGATGATGGTCAATTTTCGAATGAAAAATCTGAATTTAATAAATTGAGGTTGATGATTAAAAGTCAGGTGGTATCTCTCAAGACATTGGAGAATCAGATTGGGCAAATTGCAAGTGCCTTTCTCAACGGACCGCAGGGAGTTCTTCCTAGTGACACAGAGGTGAATCCAGGAAAACAAGATGGCATGGAGCAGGTTAATGCCATAACACTCAGGTCTGGAAAAGTCACGAACGATCAGAATTCAGTAATTGAGGATGAAGAAGGAATTCATGATCAGGATCCTATAGAAAAAGATGAAAATTTTGTTTTGTCAGAACCTGTTGTGGATAGTGATGAGGAGGAAGAGTGTGAGTCGCTAGGCTTGGCTGATCTATGGGATTCTAAGGTGCTGATTGATGAGGTTGTTTCATGGTCAAATCTTGAGGATAGTGCAATTGAGTCTTTGCTTGAGGAAGATGCTTTGTTAGAGTATGAGAGCAATAAAGAACTTCTTGAGTTGTATAGGAATTTTACTTCTGATGAGATGTTAGATGAATTAAATGCTATTTGTTCTAAGCATAAAATTCAACTTGAGGAGAGTTCTTTTGATCCTAAGTCTGTTGTGAAGACTTCTGTTGGTGAACTACCCACTTTCGTTCCTAATCCGTCTATTTCCACTCTTGCTCAGTCTTTGGTGGTTAATAATGAAAATCATCATGTTGAAGAAACTTCCAGACTCGAGTTTAAACAACCAGATCAACTTAGGTATGTATATTTGGGTCAATCATCTACTTTGCCTATTATTATTGTTGCTAACTTGTCAGGTAGTGAAGAGAACAATGTTACGAACACTGTTGAGGAGCAAAGAAGGCGAAAACTTGTCGTCAAGGATGTAGCACCGAAAAAGATAATTAAATGGCCATATAGAGATATGATGTAGAAGTTTTCAAGAGAAAAAGCCATTGCCATGTCTAGCTAAAGACTTTAAACCAAGGCGCTTCTTGGGAGGCAACCCATGTGGTTCCGATGATTAGGTATGTTTTCTACTATTCCTTGTATTACCTTCCATTCAATGGGGACATTGAATACTTTAATTTTGGGGGTGATTTGGGAATATGTAGTGTGTGGTAGTTATTTATGTCTTTGTGTCATGTAGGAATCATATTTTGCATGTTTAGTGGTAATTCATTCATGTTTTGTTCGTGTTATTTATGTGTGTTTCATATAGGACATTCTGTTATTTTGTTTTTGTATACCATGTGAGTTCACTTTAGTTGCATTTGCATAGCATGCATATTTGATAAGTGGATTTTATATCCACTTGGATCACTTCAATTTGGCTTAAATTGATTCACTTGCCCTCAAGTTTGTTGTATTTTTGATGTGTTTCGTGTAGCTGTGCAGGACTATAAGTCATTGGATATGGTGGGAGAATTGAGTTGATGTTGGTGTGGATTTTGAGTTTTTAATGAAGAATGAGGTCTTCCATACAATCCTTGGGAGATTTAGAGTCAAGCAATTGAAGTATGGAAGCCTTGGCAAAAAGAACGGAAGGAAACGAAGGCAAAACGAAGGCGAAACGAAGGAAATAGCAAAGAAAAAAAATCTGCTGGCAGATTGGGTTCCAGGCCGCGACCTCAGAACTCCAGGCCGCGGCCTCAAGGGTATTCTGTCCAACTTCGGAAATTGTCCTAAAAATCCTGATTCACTGTTTGGGCTATATCTTGAGTTCTATAAGTCCGTTTTGGACGATCTTACTGTCCACGCGAAGATAAAGGAATTCTCTTTCATTATAAAGTGGTTCAGATGTCCAATTACAACTGGAACAGCCCAGAAATACCGAAGAAAAGTCAGCTACGAATTTTCCTTCAAAACAGAATCAGTTTATGAAACGTATTTTGCAGAAATTCTATTTTAACTCTATTTTGGGGAATTTCTTGTTGGGCAAGACTTCTAGAGCCTATATAAACACATCCTACCATTGTAATTTTGTAACATCATTAGTTAGCATATTATAACATAGAACTCATATCTTGTTTCATTATCATGGTTTCACTTGATCCCATTATGACGAGAGGTTCAATTACGAACTAATCGTTGTCATGGGATTCTAACAGATTTATTTATGGAGCTTTAGTATCTTGATGCTTTAAAGATCTGTGTGTGATGTATATCTGATATCCTCGTATGATTATGCTTAATTGTTAGATGCGTAGCTAACATCTAATTTGTTAATCTCTTGTGAAGTGAAAGTGGATCTTGAGATTTAGAACTTGCCATGCTATCATAGGTTCATGATTGTTATCAACATGATTCGTGGTGTGAGATGAAAATACTTATACTACCCTATGTGATCTTATTGGATAACTTGTTCTTCAACCGTTATGTTTTCAAATTCTATAGACATATAGGGTCTAAGCATAATTGGTGTCTATTCATCTTCTATCTCTTTTGTGGATGTATGTTTAGTTTGGTATTCGTATACTGAGAAGTAGCGTATACTTGTTTCGAGTTGTCTGATCAGATATCATAACCATTGCATATAGTGATTAAAGGCGTCAGATCTAAGCAAAGTATTTAATGAAGTTAGGATCCCATGTTTTCTCTTGCATAAGTAATTTGATTTAAATTCTCGTTAGTTAGTTAATTCTTAGTTTGTTAATTTACATCCTTAGTTAATTTCAGTTAATTAAAACCCAAATTTGTTAATTGTCTTAGCAGTGAATAAAAACCATACATTGTTGCATAGGTGCATTAACTGAATTGAAACCTAAACCAGATCTATGTGGGAACGAACTCAACTTTATTCTATATTACTTGTGACCACGTACGCTTGCGTGATTTAGTACAAACAAGTTTTTGGCGCTGCCGGGGATTATCGGTGTTTTATTTTTAGTTTATGTGCTTGTCATCAGTGGTCGTTAGAGTTCACTGACTCGGATTGTTTCTCTAACCTATCTTGTGTAGTTCGTTGGTGTTTCAGGTACGTGTGCAGTAGATCTGGGTGATGCAGATACAGCTATAGCAGCTTAGTTGAAGGCGTTGACTTTGAAGATGGATTTTCTAACTTACTATGGAGTTCAGCAGGTGGCTAGTGTTTGTGAGCTATGTGCGGGCGCACATAAGGCAAATCAGTGTGCCATCTATAGTGCATCAGTGACCTGGAGCAACAATCAAGGTGGCATGCTACAACCACAACAGCCTTATCAGCAGTTTCAAGGTCAACAATATGGAGCACAACCTTACAATCACCAGAATTTTCAGCAACAGTATGCCCCGTGGCAATTTCAACCTTCGGGTTTTCAGCAACAACAGTCATATGCTGGTTCTGGGCATTCCACTTATGACAAATCTGAATTAGAAGAATTGAGGTTGATGTTTAAAAGCAACGCTGTATCGTTTAAGACCTTGGAAATTCAGATTGGGCAGATTACTAATGCCTTGATGAGTAGGCCACAAGGGACTCTTCCTAGCGACACGGAGGCTAATCCAAGCAAGAGGGAAGTCGAGGAACAGGTGAAAGCAGTTACCTTGAGATCTGGAAAGGCTACAAACGATCAGAAATCAGTAGTTACGGAAAACGAAGAAGTTCATATTCAGCAGATTGAGAAATCTGCAGGGCCAAAAATTGAGAAATCTGATTTGGTAGCTGAGCAGTTGGACGGTGAAGTGGAAAAGAGTACGAATCCTGTTGAAAAAGTTTCTCCGGAGCAATCTACAAATAGCAATCAGATCTACCCGCCTCCTCCATATCCAAAGAAATTCTTGGAATTTCTGGCAGAGGAGGAGGAGTGTTTTGGCAAGTCGGATCCAGTAGACGTTGCTTTACAAGGAAAGTCTGATACAGAAGATGAGGAACTAGGCGTGGTTGATCTTTGGGATTCTCAGGTGCTGATTGATGAGGGTGTTTCATGGTCAAATCTTGAGGATAGTGCAATTGAGTCTTTTCTTGAGGAAGATTCTTTGTTAGAGTATGAGAGTAATAAAGATCTTCATGAGTTGTATAGGAATTTCACTTCTGATGAGATGTTAGATGAATTGAATGCTATTTGTTTTAAGCATGAAATTCAACTTGAGAAGAGTTCTTTTGATCCTAAGTATGTTGTGAAGACTTTTGTTCCTAATCCGTCTATTTTCACTCTTGATCAGTCTTTGGTAGTTAATAATGAAAATCATCATGTTGAAGAAGCTTCCAAACTTGAGCTTAAACCACCAGATCAGTTGAGGTATGTATATTTGGGCCAATCATCTACTTTGCATATTATTATTGTTGCTAACTTGTCAGGTAGTGAAGAGAACATTATTGCTGACACCCACTACACCATATATTGCCTATTGCAACCATATTTCTAGAGGTTTGTCAAAAAATGTTGCTATTGATAAACCAAATCACATATATTGCAACGTCTTCGAAAAACATTGCAATAGCATTGAAAAAATTTAGAAGAGTTAAAAACATTCGATCTATTGCAATATTTTTCTTAAATCGTTGCAATAAATATAACTTTTGGGCCCAACATTTAGGCGACCTCTTCAAAAATTTGAGCGGCCTTTTGAAAGCTTGCCTGATTTAATAAAATCAAAATAAAAAAGACAATAATAGCACATGGATCCACAGAGACATACAAACATACACGGTACACATTCACATACTAAATCAAAGAAAACTAAATTGAAGAAGACATTTAAGTTGAAGAACACACAAAAGGAAGAAGATTAAAGCATGAAGAAGGTATATTCCCCATTATTTTTTTTACCCAAATGTAGTTTTAAATAGAGTTTCAGTTAGGGTTCTTTTTTTTAATTGCAGATTATATTGTTAATTACGGTTTAATATAGGTTTTTAAATTTACATATGTATGGGTTTTAGTTTGTATTCATAATTTTGTGTTTTAATTTGGAGTTCTTGACTGTGTTTCAATTTGAGATTTTTTTTAAATACTTTGTTTAGAACATCTATTTATAAGTGCCTTGTTCTCTTATTTTCTGTCTAACCCATGTTTCCAAGCTTTGTGTATGTATGTTTAAGTGGATAATTGGAGCTAATCACTCTTTGTATAGAAAATGGAGAGCTTCAACCTTGTGAAGATAATTGGAGAGGTGAGCGTGCAATTGTGAAATGGGGATTCAAAAGCAAAAGTGGACAAGAGAGGAAGAAGCAGCACTGAAAGCAAGGGTAGACAACCATGGCGTTGGCAAGTGGAAGACTATTCTCACTGACCCTGATTTTAAGGATGCTCTTTTCAACAGGTCCAACATTGATATCAAGGTGCCCCCTTTTAATCTCTCTCTCTCTCACACTCTCTCTCTCATTTCTTTCTTTACTTTAGAATTTGCTGTCTTTAATTTCTATTTTTTATGCCCTTTTTAAATTGAGGGTTCTGTACTTTTGTCTATGTCAAATATGTTTCTAATATATATTAAATTGGCAACTTATTGAATGTATGCTTGTTCATCTCTTTGTAAATGCAAGCAGTCGTTTTTCTCCTTCCTGTACACGGTATAGTTATATACACCACAAGTAAGAAAGAAAGCAAAAAGATTAAAGCACATTCCTTGAAGAAGTAACTACCTGTTGTCTAAAATATTCTCGAAATTCTTCCCAAGAGCTATGCACTTTTACGACAACATATCTAATACGGACAGTTAAGAGTTGACCCAGCAAGGTTTTATAGCAGTGAAGAAGACTCTCAATCAATCAAAGAGAACAGGATAAAAGGAACTGGAACTGAAAGGAGATGACAAAAAATTAGTAATACATTCGTAGAGCTCAATCAATTTATGTACTTCATATGCTTGTTATTTGGTTTCTGAAGTTGAATATTTCACTATATTTGTTACCTATGGATGGCAGGACTTGCAGTCTATTGATCGCTTTGTGGTGGAAGAGTACTTGCTGGACGTGCTTCTGTTCTTGAATGGCTGGTTTGTAGACTTTACGACACACTGTTGACATGAGGGCTGGGTCTTTAGCTTTCTGTTGGTGCTAAACGTGGACCAGTTTTAGGTTTTTGTGTGGCTCCAATTTCTTTCAAGTTATGCCTCAGTAGTCTTCATAAAAAGATTCTTGATTAAGTGGTTTAACCTTTAAATAGTTGGATGTTAGTAGTTGAGTTTTCAGATTATGTTAGCTATGTTGAATTGTTGATATCTTTATATTCTGCTTTTGATTATTATTTTGATCTGTGCAGGGACTTGTGGCTACGGGGTCAAAGATAAATCAATTTTTTGTCGGTGACATAAGTACAGAGTATAAGAGTGGAAATACCGCTGTAAATGTGAAAGTTAATACTTCTTCTAATGTAAGAAAAATATCTCAAGTTTAAAAGTAAATTTGATCTCACACTTGTATTGTTTAAATAGGCTGTGCAGTATGCAACTCATTGACTTTTTAGCTTCTGTAATTGTGTGTAAAGCCTTTCCCGCAATATAATCATGGGGTATGGTTATGCGTATCTGAATTTCCTTGTGTTACAGATCTCCACAAAAGTAACCATCAATGATGTATTGTCCGGTATGAATGCAGCATGTAGCTTTGACATTCCTGATCACAAGTCTGGCAAGGTTAGTATGCATGTCTAGGACAATATTGTTAATATTTACCAACTCTTTTTTTTTTGTTTCATTTCTGGGAATGGAACCTTTCTGGTCCTCTACTCCTCTATCAACTACGTACTACTTTGTGTTCTTTTTGCTAGTCTTTCTAAACATAATCAAAAAGTTAATTTCTTTCAAAAATGGCGGTGGATATGGCTAGTTTTTTGTCGGGGGATTGAACAACTGCTCTGAATATGCATTTTCCTTTTCTGTTATCCTTTTCATTTGCTTCTATTTACTTCTTTTCTTTTCTTTCTTTTTTTTGGGGGTGGGGGGAGTTGAACTTATTAGGAATTGCTCTTTGGTCTGTTTGCAAGATTATGAATTACAACCCTTCACAACGGACAAATGATTCGATTGACATACTTAAATTTCTTGAAACAAATATAAAATGTTAAAGAGACAAAAAGAAGAATGTATATCAAAATCTTTGACAAAAGTGTGTTAGGTTTGAGTAGAAAAATTGCATACGAAAATGCTAACATATCTTAATGATCATATTTCTTATTAGCTGGATGTGCACTACCTGCATCACCGTGCAGCCGTCTCTTCCAAATCGGCTGTCCTTGTCAACTTTTAGACTAGCAGTTTTTTTTTAATAAGGAAATTATTGTGAATGCTGAAGTATTTGTGGTTTTGCAGTGTTAGTGCGTTTGGTGTCTCGGCTGAATCAATGCAATGTTCATATGACTCAAGGGGGAACAGTGTACCCACAATATTATTGTGAACGCAGGAGAGGTTGTATTCACAAGGAGGCTTGAAGGTATTCTCTCCTCACCAAACATATAAGAATGCAAACATCTTCAGTATTTCTCTAATTAATTTTGTCGGTTATGTAGTCCGAAGGAATATTTCGTATAAATCCAGAGAACAGCAAAGAGGAATACGTGAGGGATCAGCTGAACAGAGGCATTGTACCACAAGATATTGATGTGCACTGTCTGGCAGGTCTAATTAAGGCTTGGTTCTGGGAACTTCCTTCTGGTATTCTTGATGGACTTTCACCAGAAGAGGTATTGCGGTGCAATACGGAGGAGGAATCTGTTGAACTTGTGAAACAATTAAAACCAACCGAGACAGCGCTACTCAACTAGCATATGTACAAAATATGGAAAAAGCAATTAGCATATGTAGTTTTTAACTTTATTTTGGTTTTCGGATATAACAATTGTTGAGGAAAATTTGATGTAAAGAATTGTAATTTTATTTGACTTTGAACAAACACATGTAATTGGATATTTGGCATTAAAAGTTGCCCTGGTTTATTAAATTTTGATGATGCTTGGATTGTGGCTATAAATGGCCTGATTTAGTGTATTTTCAGCATGACCCTACTATTTTTTTTTGAAAAAATGTTACAATAGGGTCAAAATATGTTGCATTAATCTATAAAAAATCATTGCAAATGGTCTGAAAAATGTTGCCTTTAAGTGTCAATAAACTACCTTCTTATGCTACTGCAATAGTTTTTAATTGTTGCTATAGAGTCTAAAATGTTGCTACTGAAATTTATTGCAATGATTTAATTATGTTGCTGTATGGTATAAAAAACGTTGCTAAATCGACCTATTGCAAGGCAACCGGATGCAACGCTCAAATTTTGCAAATTTGTTGCCATAGACTCTACTGCAACGAATATAGGCCTTAAGGCAATGTTTTCCTGTCGTTGCAATATGCAATATATGGTGTAGTTTTGAAGAGCGAAGAAGGCTGAAACTTGTTATCAAGGATGTAGCACCGGAAAAAAATAATTAAATGGCCATATAGAGATACGGTGTAGAAATTTTCAAGAGAAAAAGCCGTTGCCATGTCTATCTAAAGACTTTAAACAAAGGCGCTTCGTGGGACGCAACCCAGGTGTTTCGGCATTTTTATTTAGGTATTTCAACTATCCCTTGTATTACCTTCCATTCAATGGGGACATTGAATATTTTAAGTTTGGGGGTGGTTTGGGGATAAGTAGTGTATAGTAGTTATTTGTAGTGTAGTGTGTCATTGTGTTCATATAGATATCATATTTTGCATATTAGTAGTAATTCATGCACGTTCGTTCATATTATTTATGTTTGTTTCATGTAGGACATTTTGTTATTTTGTTTTCGTATACCATGTGAGTTCATGTTAGTTGCATTTTCATGGAATGCATATTTCATGATCCCTTAGGACGGGCTAATTCTGATTGGTAGATTGATGTCTAATTGAGTGTGGTAATGATGAGTAGAGGGTTGATTTATAGTTCCTATGAAATTGACTTGCATGCTTTAGAAACAAAATAATTTCACAATCTCATTGTTTGCTTTTGGGCTAGGTTAGGGTCATGCTTGTTTGGATGTCTTGAGATTTAATCACTTGATTATATTTAGAATTTTCGTTATTCCCTTGATGGCGTAGGAGCACTAAAGTCTAAGTTTGGGGGAAACCAGGGATTTCATGCTAGTTGTTGGCTAGGTGTCAAATGGCTAGTAGCCGACTCATATTTATATGAGTAGTCTAGGGTTGGAAATGAGAATTCTAATTCCAGATTGCATTAAAAAAAATCAGAAAAAAAAGAAAAAAAGAAGTCAAAAGTTTCAATTGTTAAATGCAAAATTAACCACGAGTGAGCTCTTTAATACTCGAGTAATTAAGTCTGAGGGGACTTAGTCCAGTAACCTAAAGCCTTGTGGTTTGGGATTGCTGACCTAACGCTCGCTACATGGGTATTATTGTATAAGTCTTTTGGGGTCTCATTCATTGCACGGTTAAATAAGCATGCGTATTATATATAGTATTATGTGTCGTAGTGTAGTAATAAAGCATGAATTCCTGGCTAACTTGAATGAAGATGGAGGTGTTCCTAGGTTATGAAGTGTCTACAGT
The DNA here is from genome assembly GCA_037693485.1 of Kitagawia praeruptora. Taxonomy (NCBI): domain Eukaryota; kingdom Viridiplantae; phylum Streptophyta; class Magnoliopsida; order Apiales; family Apiaceae; genus Kitagawia; species Kitagawia praeruptora. The sequence goes on along the minus strand of CM075344.1, from coordinate 152,293,080 downwards.
CTATTCTATTTATAAACCTGTGATTGTCTTGGCTAAGAATAGGTATGATTTTTGATCTAGTTTTGGGAGTATTTCTGATGAGCATCGCACACACACACGTTTCTGTTCATGTATTGTTAGTATACAGGGACTTAGTCGAGCTCTATTTGGATTTAGTTGCATTCTTTGAGATATTTGCTTGCTAGTTGGTTTTGGTTAGTTCGAGGGCATCTTTGCATTTTCATATTAGTTGCATTCATGCATTGCATTGTTTTTGCATTGTTTAGTTAGATGGATTTTGTGGGTACATTCGCTATAGGCCCTCACGAGACCTTACTCGTCCACTAGGGCTGCCTAGGGGTTTAAAGGGCTTGTTGCATATGCCTAATGCAACCGTGATCACCTACGGAAGTGGTACTAGTTAGTTAGTTAGTTGTTTATGCTTGAGGACAAGCATTGGTTTAAGTTTGGGGGTGTGATAAGTGAATTTTATATCCACTTGGATCGCTTCAATTCGGCTTAAATTGATTCACTTGGCCTCAAGTTTATTGTATTTTTTATGTGTTTCGTGTAGTTGTGCAGGGCTATAAGTCATTGGATATGGTGGGAGAATTGAGTTGATGTTGGTGTGGATTTTGAGTTTTTAATGAAGAATGAGGTCTTCCATACAATCCTTGGGAGATTTGGAGTCAAGCAATTGAAGTATGGAAGCCTTGGCAAAAAGAACGGAAGGAAACGAAGGCAAAACGAAGGCGAAACGAAGGAAATAGCAAAGAAAAAAATCTGCAGGCAGATTGGGTTCCAGGCCGCGGCCTCAGAACTCCAGGCCGCGGCCTTAGAACTCCAGGCCGTGGCCTCAAGGGTATTCTGTCCAACTCCGGAAATTGTCCTAAAAATCCTGATTCACTGTTTGGGCCATATCTTGAGTTCTATAAGTCCATTTTGGACGATCTTACTGTCCACGCGAAGATAACGGAATTCTTTTTCATTCTAAAGTGGTTCAGATGTCCAATGACAACTAGAACGGCCTAGAAATACCGAAGAAAAGTCAGCAACGAATTTTCCTTCAAAACAGAATCAGTTTAGGAAACGTATTTTGCAGAAATTCTATTTTAACTCTATTTTGGGGAATTTCTTGTTGGGAAAGACTTCTAGAGCATATATAAACACATCCTACCATTGTAATTTTGTAACATCATTAGTTAGCATATTATAACATAGAACTCATATCTTGTTTCATTATGTTTCACACTTTCACTTGATCCCATGATGACGAGAGGTTCAATTACGAACTAATCGTTGTCATAGGATTCTAACGGATTTATTTATGGAGCTTTAGTATCTTTGTGGCACCCCCGACCCCGGTTTGAGTTCCTCTGGAAAGCAACCGGCCCGAGGGTCCGCCAAAACTACATCTCAACCTGCTTAAGCTGTTAACATTTTTTTTTTGTAAATTTCGGCATGAAGTATTCGTAAATAGTACTATCCACCTATTTTTTTTCCAACAATTCAACTCTATAACAAAAGCCTACCTCACCAAAAATTTTGCCACACAGAACGCATCTCAACTACTATTTACCATGTACTATGATTTGTACAACTACTAGCCAACGCTGTCCTGACTTACCTCGCATCGACAGACGACCAAAGCCCACAACCAGCGCTTTAATCTTAAGTCAACCTATGACTTCAGTACGTGAAGTACGACTACTAAATCAAACACCAACTCAGCTGGTCCATCACTTCTTTCTACTTTATCCAGTATTATTCTGAAATCTTCAGTATCTTCCTGTGATAATTTATAAAAATAGAAGAATGAGCTATAAAGCTCAGCAAGTATATTTTGTAGTGATCCACTGAAGTTTTATAAATTAATTTAGTTTGGAAATCATTATCACTACACAGTTTATAATAAAACATAACTCACACCAAAACCAGAGTTCTGCCAATATGTCAGCACAACATAGTTTATAATAAAATATAAACCCACACCAAAATTCAGAGTTCTGCCAAAGTATTCATCTTTTAAAACTGAGTAATAATTCCGTAAACAGTTTTATTCCACAATTATCCGAAACTCAACACAATTTCATAATGACTGATCTTAAAGCATTTTCACAATATTGCATATAAGCAATCATCATTTCATAAATCACAGTTTATAATAAAAATATAAACTTCACAAATTTCGTTAGGAAAAACTGGCATTCTACACACGACAAGTTCATCAAGTTCTACTAGTGGGGGTCCCCGGCCTTTACTTCCTATTTCGGGAAGTTCACACAGTTTCCATTTCTGGAAGTTCATACTACCTCCATTTCCGGAGCCTGGAGGTTCACACTGTCTCCATTTCTGGAGGTTCATACTGCCTCCATTTCTGGAGGTTCATACTGTCTCCATTTCTGGAGTGATTCACTAGCAATGCCAGTCTGCTCAGTTTTCCTCAAAATCGCATTTCAACATATACTAGTTAAAATAATTTAACGAGTATTCATAATATTATAAAAATCACACTTTAAACACCTCGATTTAAAAGATATATTTCTTTTAAAATCCACAAATCCACATTTCTACTTTTCCAGCTCAAAATCAATATTTCTTATAAACTCCACAAATACACAGTTTTACTTGAAAAATATATATCTTTTAAAATCCACAATTCACATTTCTACTTGAAAAATATATTTTCTTCTAAAATCCACAATTCACAGTTATATGCGCATAAAACAAAATACGCATAGGGTATAAAACACAGTAAATACGTTAACAAATGTTAGGAATAATTCATGAGTTGTGATCTTAAGAATAGAATTTTACTTATACTTCTTGTATATCCTGATTTATAAAGGATTTAGCACTTTGTATAGGAAATATGTGTTAGACAGTTATCTGTAAAGTTTAGTCAGGAATGAACAGTGCATCAAGTACTACATGTTAGGAACTGAGATTGAATCCTGATATGTCAAGTTAACTACTGATCAAGTACTGATGAGTTGGTCAGATCCTGATGCAAGATGGAATCCTGATATCAGTCGTGTTACTGATGATGTCATTATGGATGCTACAGAAACTAGCTAGAGATATAAAACAGGATCCTTGTTTGAGGAACAAGCAAGAAGATTTTATGAAGGAAAGAATTTTCTATTGATGGAAACTATCAACTGGATGGCAGAACATTGTCATGTATAGATTATCTTTCTGTAATTAGTTGATAGGAAGCATTATAAATACTCTCTCTATGTCATTGTAAAAAGAGGACGTGAGTTCGTGTGTGAATATGCGTAGCTCTGTATAAGGTTTGTATTCGAAAGTTCGAAACAAACAGAGAGATTTGTATTGTCAGCAGCTGCTAAAGGTATTTGTACACCTTTGGTAGAGTTTGTATTTGATTTATTTAATACAAACAGAGTTTGATTCATTCGTTTATTCTTGTTCATATAACCAAGCAAAAATCAGACACGATTATATAACTTGTATTCAACCCCCCCTTCTACAAGTTATTCGAGTTAACAATTGGTATCAGAGCAGGTTGATTTCGAATAATCATAAAGATCTGCAATCATGTCTGGTTACAAGGATGGGAATACTAAGATTCCTATGCTCAAGAGAAACGAATATACTCTATGGGAAGTAAAGATGTTGCATCATCTGGAAGCAACAGATCCTGATTATCTTGACAGAATCAGAGATGGACCTTTTATTCCAACTAAAGTTGTTGGACAAGCAACTGTTGACGGTCAAGTTGTTCCATAACATACAGCAGAGAAGCCAAAATCTTAGTGGTCAGATAAGGACAAGGAGAATGTTCTTAAAGATGCTAAAGTGAGAAACATATTATTCAACAGTCTTGATTCTATTCTCACTAACTATGTTCTCTCTTGTAAAACTGCTAAGGATATATGGGACAATCTTAAGGTTCACTGTGAAGGAACTAAGCCTGTCAGGAAGAATATGAGGACACTACTTATACAACAGTATGAGTACTTTAAATCCAAGTCTGGTGAGTCACTTACTGATACCTTTGATAGGTTTACAAAACTCATCAATGAGATGGCCATGCATGGTAAATATTATGACTTGGAGGATATGAATACAAAGTTCATGAAAGCTTTGCCTGATTTCTACAATGAGAAGATATCTGCGATTGAGGAAGCTAATGATCTGGATGAGATATCATTAGAAGCAGTGTATGGAAAACTGAGAGCTTATGAACTTGACAAGCAGCAGAAGAAGAGCAGGAGTGAAGGAAAGATGAAGACTGTTGCACTTACTACTCAATCTGAATTAAAGAAGCTTCCGGAAGAACAGCATGAAGAGATTGCTGTAAAGAACTCAAGGAAGAAGAAAAGCAAAGAAAGTTCTGAGTTAGAGACTACTGATATGGACTCTGACAACAATGATTCTGAATCTGAGATGTAGGAACTCTTTGCTATGTTTGCTAAAGTCTTCAAGAAAGGAAGATTCAACAAGAGAAGATTTAGCAAAGGACCTTTTCAAAAGAAGGAGGAGAAGAAGAGTGACAAAGGCAAAAGTACAATTGTCAAGCTTGATAAGGCCAAGATCAAGTGCTTTAATTGCAGCGAGCTTGGACACTTTGCTAGTGAGTGTAAGAAGCCTAGGAATTCAGGAAAGGGTAATGCACTTATGGTCACACAGAAGGATTAGGCAGATTCCAGTGATTCTAAAGATGAATTGGATTATGACAACATTGCACTGATGGCAAATGTTTCAGACAAACCTGGATCTCCAAAGAAAACTTCTCCATCCTCTGTTAAGGTATCACTTCACTCTCTTGATTCATTTGATAACTTAAATTCTGATGAAATTAGATCTATCCATGCTGAGTTTAAGAATCTTATGACTAATTTTAGAATTCTTACTTGTGAAAAAGATGAACTTAATATTAAGAATGATAAATTAGTTGATAGAAATAATTTTCTTGAATCTGAGTTAATTCAAATGGAAGAATTCAAGTTAAGTTCTGATAAAGCTAAGCATGATTACAGTGTTATTCTTGAGGCTTATGACTATGTCAGAAAAGAACTAGAGGAAGAGAGAGATGTGATTAAGACCATTAACATTTCTGGTAAAAAGACATAAGAAATCATCGAAAATGGAATTCGTGGTAAGGTTAATGGTTTAGGTTTTGATAAGGCTAGACAAGAAGAAAAAGTAGCTATTGTCAATGATGATAGTAAAGTAGAAGCTAGCACATCTAAATCTGAAGGTAAGAAAATTGTTTCTAAACCTAATCATGTTAAATTTGTTGATTCAAAAGGTACCCCTGTTGTACACAAAAGGATTAACAATAGTAATTCAGATGAGAAAATGTTAGAGAAACCTAAGAATGTAAACATAGGGTTTCTGTCTAAGTCTCAGTTGAAACAGAGATTAGATGGTCTTTCAGAGTCTAGCAAGATCAAGAGAAATAGGAATGGAAAAGAAGGTATTAACAAAGAGAATAATTACAAGAATGTACCTGATGCACCTAGGAAAAAATGCTATAAGTGTGGAAATCATAATCATTTGGCCCTAGACTGCAATCAAAAACCCTTCTTGGAAAACTGAGTCCAGATTCCCCAAGACTCAGAAAATTCAATACCAACCACAAAAAGCTTGTTATCATTGTGGTAGTTTACTTCATTCCATTTACATGTGTAGAGAATATCATGAACTGTATTATGACTGTTATTCTTTGAAATCTGAAACTCCTAGTCACAAAAGTTTGTGAAATCAGAGTCTAAGGTTGACTCTGCAACAGGTAAAGTAAAAGCAAAATCTTCAAAGCCTGTTGTTTCTAAATCTAGTAAGAAAGGATCCAATCAAAGTTGGGTCCTAAAAAATTCTAACTAGTTACTTTTTGTTTGCAGGGCACAGGAAAGAAGCATTCAATTATCTTGGACAGTGGATGCTCTGGACATATGATTGGAAAGAAGTCCCTGCTTACAAAGTTTGAGAGGAAAGCTGGCCCAGTAATATCTTTTGGAGATGGCAACAAAGGAGAAACTCTGGGATATGGCTCAATTGTTTTTGGGAATGTCATCATAGAAAATGTAGCACTGGTTGAAGGCTTGAAACATACTCTTTTAAGCATAAGTCAACTGGGTGATAAAGGTTACAAATCAATCTTTGACATAGAAGGATGCAAAATCTTGAATATGCAGAATGGAGACATTGTTCTAACTGGTCAAAGACATGGTAACATATATGAAGCCAGCTTAAGTGATACATCTAAAGGAATTGTCAGATGTCTCTACAGCAAAGCAACAAGTGATGAAAGTTGGAATTGACACAAGAAACTCTCACATCTCAACTTCAAGAAGCTTAATCAACTTGTTAAGCACAATCTGGTGAGAGGCCTACCTCAGGCAAATTATGTGCAAGATGGACTTTGTGATGCATGTCAGCTTGGAAAGCAAAGAAGAACCACTTTCAAGAGCAAGGCTGAAAATTCAATTACTGAACCATTTCATATGCTACATCTTGATCTGTTTGGTCCAGTAAACATTATGTCTATCAGCAAGAAAAGATATGCTCTAGTAATAGTGGATGATTTCACAAGGTTCACATGGGTGTTCTTTCTACACAAGAAGGATGAAGCTCCTCAGTAAATCATTGACCTTGTCAAGAATATTCAGAATAAGTCTGAGTACAAAGTCAAAGTACTTAGGAGTGACAATGGTACAGAATTCAAGAATTCTACAATGGAGGATTATTATGCAGACAATGGAATCACTCAACAATTTTCTGCACCTGGTACACCTCAGCAAAATGGTATAGTGGAAAGAAAGAACAGGACTCTCATAGAGGCAGCAAGAACCATGCTTGCAGATGCAAAACTTCCAACCTATTTTTGGGTAGAAGCTATTAACACTGCATGTTTTACACAAAACTGTACCTTGGTAAATAGTCATGGAAAAACTCCCTATGAGATGATCAAAGGAAAGAAACCAAGTGTGAAATACTTTCACATCTTTGGATGCAAATGTTATGTCCTAAAAGTTCATCCAGAACAACTTGGAAAATTTGAAGCCAAATCGGATGAAGCAATCTTTCTAGGATATTCAGCATCTAAGGCCTTCAAAGTTTATAATCTTAGAACTCACATTGTTATGGAATCAATTCATGTTGCATTTGATGATAAGAAATTTGAAATTCTGCAAACTGATGATAGTCATGACAAATTGGAATTTGAAAATCTGAAGAATTCTGAGATACTCTCCAGTGATGATGAAGGTTCTCCAGAAGGAATTTCTATTGCTTCTCAAAGGAATGCTATTGTTGAGGGGGAGCAAATGAATCAAGAAGAACACAGTGATCATCAGGAACAGATTAGCTATTCAGAGTCTACTCCATCAGGAACTGATCTTTCAGAGTCTATTGAGGAAAGATCAGTAACTAGCAGCAATATGGAATCTACTGATTCTATTGATCAAAGGGGAGTTATTGAAGGCAGAGAGAATTCTTCTACAAGAGATACCACTAACTTAGGGGGAGAGACTAGCAGAGTCAATCTACCACCTGTTAAAAAATGGACAAAGAATCATACTGAAGATTTGATTATTGGTGATCCAAATAGTGGTGTTCGAACTAGAAGATCAATTCAAAATGAATGCTTGTATAGTTGCTTTCTCTCAAAGAATGAACCTAAGAAGGTTGAAGAAGCCTTACAGGATCCTGATTGGGTAATTGCAATGCAGGAAGAGTTAAATGAGTTTGAGAGAAACAAAAGTCTGGAAACTGGTACCAAGACCTAAAGATAGATCTATTGTTGGTGCAAGATGGGTTTTCAGAAACAAGCTAGATGAATCTGGTATGATTGTAAGAAACAAATCAAGACTGGTGGACAAGGGTTATTCTCAGGTAGAAGGCATTGATTATGATGAGACCTTTGCACCTGTAGCAAGATTGGAAGCAATCAGAATGTTTCTTGCATTTGCAGCTCATTCAAAATTCAAGGTATACCAGATGGATGTAAAGAGTGCTTTTCTAAATGGCAAACTTGATGAGGAAGTGTATGTGGAACAGCCACCTGGATTTGTTGATCCAAAATTTTCAAATCATGTCTACAAACTTGACAAGGCACTCTATGGACTAAAGCAGGCACCAAGAGCATGGTATGAGACTTTGTCTAAATTTCTTCTTGAAAATGGCTTCACAAGAGGTACAATTGACAAAACTCTATTCTTTAGAAAGATAAAAGGTGAATTGCTTTTAGTCCAAGTTTATGTTGATGATATTATTTTTGGTTCTACTAATGAAAAGTTGTGTGCTAAGTTTAGCAAGCTTATGCAGTCTAAGTATCAGATGAGCATGATGGGTGAATTAAATTATTTCTTAGGCTTGCAGGTCAAACAGACTGAGACTGGTATTTGTTAGCCTATTCGATTTTGATGATTCGTTGATTACATATATTTTGGAATGTTATTTATTATACTAACATGCTATTGATTTTGATGATAATATGTTCACATACATTTGGCTTATAGATATAAAACAGCATGCCATTTGTATTTGTTCTAACTTGGTTTTGCAGGATAAAACAGCATGCCATTTGTATTTGCTCTAACTTGTTTTTGCAGGATAAAACAGCTTACTGATTACATGATCAGTTTATATCAATCAGCAAGCAAATGTTCACAAACAACATGCCAATTACACAATCAGCAAGCTGATTGTGTCTGATGGAATTGAAGATGCATTCGGAAAAACAAAGTGCATCAAGAGGGAATACTATATAGTTTATTGTAAGAGCCCTCTGAATTATTCTAGCACGCCAGAGCAAAATTCAACACATGGGGAACAATATATTCCATGCTTTGAATAAGGAAAAGTAGCATGATACTTTTGACTTATTTAATTGCCTTCCACATGCTCTTGTCTCTTCATGATAACAAATATTCTCTCCATGTTTTTGACTCTATACACGCTCCATCTCTTCTCCTCTCAACTGATTATCAAGCTACATCATATCATCTTCAACATAATCACTCTAACGGCTCCAAATTTATTCATACCGTTGGAGCCTTTCAAAATAGATTTTAATATTGTTCTTGTTTATCTATTTAAGAACGACTCTTGCTCAGTTCTTATAAACCCCTATCAAAGTGCAAAAACGAGAAGCCATATACAACTACAAGCTTACATTGCAAAATCTTTTTAAACCTCTACACACATACGCATATACACATTCAGAGGGTTCATAGGTTAAATTGTATTATTCAAATCTGTATTGTTCAAGGTTGTAATTGTTTTGCTGTTGTACAAGATTGGCTTCAGGTTTTAGGGTGAGTCGAACTAGACTAGAGAAGTATACTTGGGAAGTAGTACTTAGAAAGTTAGTTGTTCACAGGTAAACAGCAAGCCATTTGTAATCAGCAAGGGTTATGGGAGATATATTGTTGGATCTTGTAATCGGTTTATAGTTGATCAATAATATATTCTCTTACCAAGTTTGGTAAGGGACCAGGACGTAGACCATAGGGGATTAGGGGTCGAACCTGGCTAAAAGATTGTGTGTCTCTTTTACTTACTGTTTATATTCCTTCTGCATTGCATTTCAGGTACAATCAGCGTGCTGTTTGTGAACTGTGTTATTACAAACAGCAAGCTGTTTTCAGTAAATTTCAAAACAGTTCATAAATTCACACTATTAACCAAAAACACCTATTCACCCCCCCTCTAGGTGTTGTTTTCAATTGGTATCAGAGAGAGGTATACTAATATTTCTGTAACAGGAAGGTATCGATCATGGGTGAATATTATCTCGAAGCTAAATCCGATTTTAGAGCTCCTCTCCTCATTGGCTCGGAAAACTACAACTGGTGGAAAGGTAGAATGGAAACATACCTGTCCAAGAAGCCACTGGTCTTGAGAGTTATTCAGAAAGGAGACTTTGAATTTCTAGATACGGAGAAGAAGCCAAAAGATGTTGATGATCTCAACCCCGAGGAGATTATCAAACTTGGTTATAATGGAGAAGCTAGAAACTCTCTAATGAATGCTTTGGGTCAAGCTGAATATGACAAAGTTTCCTCTCTAAAAACAGCAAAGGAAATGTGGGATGCTTTGGAAACCTATCATGAAGGATCAACAACCTTGAGGAAGGTAAAGCTTAGCAAGCTAATGAATGATTTTGGAAACTTCAAGCTCGAGGATGATGAAACTATCAAGGAAGGTCAAGCTAGATTCCAGGTCACCATAAACTCTTTAAAGAGACTTGGAAAGGATATTCCACAAGATGAAATTAACATGAAAGTGTTAAGTGCTGTGCCATTTATCTATGAAGCTAAGGTCACGGCTTTGGAATCATCCTCAACAATCGACACCATGGATCACCTAGCTGTATTTGCTGAGCTAGAACAGTTTGAAAGCAAGATAATCAAAAGTCAGGTTGAAGGTGTTCGGGTTCCACTAGCCAAAATGAAGAATTTGGCTCTTCATTCTACAAACAGCAAGCCAGAATCTGCAAACAGCAAGCTGTTTGAATCTGATGAAGAATCTGATGAAGAAATTGCACTCATTTCAAAGAAGATTAAGAGGCTGATTGAAAGGAAAGATAGAATGAAAAAGGACAGAGGAGGTTTCTCCAACAAAAATGAACAAACTTGTTTCGAATGTGGCAAGCCTGGTCATTATAAAAGGGATTGCTACAAGTTAAAGTCAAAACAGCATGCTGTTTTCAAAAACAAGAGAAAATCAAAGGCTTCACTGACTTATAGTGATGATGATTCAGACTCCAGTGATGACTCAAGCAAAGACATGATGAATTTGGCTCTTGTAGGTCTGAATGATGAAGATAGCTCACAAGGACCCATAAAAGAAGCTTTTATGGATAGTGATGAAACTGATTCTGAAGAGGATCAAAGTGAGGTAAACTCTTTTAAAGATTATGTATCTTCTGATGATGATATTTTAGAGTCACTAACCATGCAGGAACAAAATAGTGTAACTATTGAAGAACATATGGCACTAAAGGCCGAAATCAGCAAGCTGACTGATAAGAACGCCTATCTTTCCAAAATGGTAAAAGACTTGTTGCCAAAAATGGAAGAATGGGATTCAACTTCATTAGGCAAAGCTACAGAGATCAAGGAGCTAAATGCCAAGAATAGTCAATTAGAGGCTATTAATAAATTACATGAAAAGAGAAACAAGACCTTGATGGCGGAACTCAATGAGCGGATGAAAGAAATCAAAGAGTTGAGATCTGATGTTAAAACGAAAGATAAAGCATTGGAGACATACAAGCTTAAAGAATCTAGTCAAGCCGAGTCTTCAAAATCTGTTGAAAAGCAAATTCAGCAAGCTAAACTCACCAAACAGCAAGCTGAATTGATCGATCTCTTAGAAAAGGAAGTCAAAGATCTCCAGAAAGGGATGGAAACTTTTGTTCAAGGAGAAGATAGTTTAAAAACAATGATGAAGAAGACAAAAGTTCCCTTGGTCAGAGAAGGAGTTGGCATGAACTTAAACAAGAAGCTTGGTGCACTCAAATATGATGGAAGAAATGGCATACCTTATGACTATGCTATGCCTTGGAAGACATGCAACAAGTGTGGTGGAAAAGGTCATCTGGAAAGACATTGTGTGGTTCAAATCAATCATCAAGGGAAAACAGCTTACCAGAATAGACCAGACAGACGACAAACAGCATACCAGAATGCTTCTGATAGAAGACAAACAGCTTACCAGAGTAAACCAGTCAGAAGACAATCAGCATACCAGAAAGCAAATGACAGAAGACAAACAGCTTACCATTATCAGTCTGGCAGAACACAAAGGACCAGAAATCAAGCACCAAAAGTGATACAACAGTGGATCAAGAAATCTGATCTACATGATCTTTATATTCTATCAACAAACATTAGTGGATCCAACAAAATTTGGGTACTCAAGTAGTAAGTATGTTATTTGTCCTCGTATATTCCTTTGAACATGAGTATATTATTTTTGATACTAACGAGTTTCCTCTAGTATATAGATGGGACAAATATATGTATATATATTGTATTATGCAGGAAACAACATGCTGTTTGCCTGCAATGGAGAATAATCCTTATGGTTGGCATAGAAAGTTGGGACATGCACACATGGACTTGCTTAACAAATTATCAAGCAAGAAATTGGTCAGAGGGGCGCCCAAACTAAAGTATGTCAAAACAGAGATGAAAGTGAAAGCATGCAACCTCAAGTTACTGGCAATCAGCAAGCTGGAAGTTCAAATCAACAAGCTGGAAGTTCAAATCAGCAAGCTGAAAGCACTGTTGAAGTCAGCAAGCCAAAGAAGGATGCAGACACTGACAATCAGCAAGCTGAAAGTAGAATTGAATGCTAAAACGTTGAGTTTTTGTGCAACAAAGGTCCCTAAAAACAGCAAGCTAAGTGCAAAAGTTTGGTACTTTAGCTTACCTTTTTAGTATTATTTGCATGCTAATTAATTTGCTATTCTTATATAGATGTCAATAATGAATTTTAAGTGTAATTCACTTGCATGCATTCATATCGTTAATTCTTTCGCATGCAATTTGTTGAGTAAATGTGTACTCGTACATTATGTGGTACATCATAATCCATGCTTATATTGAATATGCTCGTGATTACCCTTTTTAATGATTAAGGGGGAGAGATTTTAGGAGGATAACTCTTAAGGAGGTTATGTGTTTGGAATTTTAGTTCATATAAATCCTTATGTGCTTAATTGAATATCATGTTGTTAAATCAATGATGCATGTGTTGAGGGGGAGTATGTACTCCTAAAAATATATGTTGGTAATCATCAAAAAGGGGGAGATTGTTAGCCTATTCGATTTTGATGATTCGTTGATTACATATATTTTGGAATGTTATTTATTATACTAACATGCTATTGATTTTGATGATAATATGTTCACATACATTTGGCTTATAGATATAAAACAGCATGCCATTTGTATTTGTTCTAACTTGGTTTTGCAGGATAAAACAGCATGCCATTTGTATTTGCTCTAACTTGTTTTTGCAGGATAAAACAGCTTACTGATTACATGATCAGTTTATATCAATCAGCAAGCAAATGTTCACAAACAGCATGCCAATTACACAATCAGCAAGCTGATTGTGTCTGATGGAATTGAAGATGCATTCGGAAAAACAAAGTGCATCAAGAGGGAATACTATATAGTTTATTGTAAGAGCCCTCTGAATTATTCTAGCACGCCAGAGCAAAATTCAACACATGGGGAACAATATATTCCATGCTTTGAATAAGGAAAAGTAGCATGATACTTTTGACTTATTTAATTGCCTTCCACATGCTCTTGTCTCTTCATGATAACAAATATTCTCTCCATGTTTTTGACTCTATACACGCTCCATCTCTTCTCCTCTCAACTGATTATCAAGCTACATCATATCATCTTCAACATAATCACTCTAACGGCTCCAAATTTATTCATACCGTTGGAGCCTTTCAAAATAGATTTTAATATTGTTCTTGTTTATCTATTTAAGAACGACTCTTGCTCAGTTCTTATAAACCCCTATCAAAGTGCAAAAACGAGAAGCCATATACAACTACAAGCTTACATTGCAAAATCTTTTTAAACCTCTACACACATACGCATATACACATTCAGAGGGTTCATAGGTTAAATTGTATTATTCAAATCTGTATTGTTCAAGGTTGTAATTGTTTTGCTGTTGTACAAGATTGGCTTCAGGTTTTAGGGTGAGTCGAACTAGACTAGAGAAGTATACTTGGGAAGTAGTACTTAGAAAGTTAGTTGTTCACAGGTAAACAGCAAGCCATTTGTAATCAGCAAGGGTTATGGGAGATATATTGTTGGATCTTGTAATCGGTTTATAGTTGATCAATAATATATTCTCTTACCAAGTTTGGTAAGGGACCAGGACGTAGACCATAGGGGATTAGGGGTCGAACCTGGCTAAAAGATTGTGTGTCTCTTTTACTTACTGTTTATATTCCTTCTGCATTGCATTTCAGGTACAATCAGCGTGCTGTTTGTGAACTGTGTTATTACAAACAGCAAGCTGTTTTCAGTAAATTTCAAAACAGTTCATAAATTCACACTATTAACCAAAAACACCTATTCACCCCCCCTCTAGGTGTTGTTTTCAATTGGTATCAGAGAGAGGTATACTAATATTTCTGTAACAGGAAGGTATCGATCATGGGTGAATATTATCTCGAAGCTAAATCCGATTTTAGAGCTCCTCTCCTCATTGGCTCGGAAAACTACAACTGGTGGAAAGGTAGAATGGAAACATACCTGTCCAAGAAGCCACTGGTCTTGAGAGTTATTCAGAAAGGAGACTTTGAATTTCTAGATACGGAGAAGAAGCCAAAAGATGTTGATGATCTCAACCCCGAGGAGATTATCAAACTTGGTTATAATGGAGAAGCTAGAAACTCTCTAATGAATGCTTTGGGTCAAGCTGAATATGACAAAGTTTCCTCTCTAAAAACAGCAAAGGAAATGTGGGATGCTTTGGAAACCTATCATGAAGGATCAACAACCTTGAGGAAGGTAAAGCTTAGCAAGCTAATGAATGATTTTGGAAACTTCAAGCTCGAGGATGATGAAACTATCAAGGAAGGTCAAGCTAGATTCCAGGTCACCATAAACTCTTTAAAGAGACTTGGAAAGGATATTCCACAAGATGAAATTAACATGAAAGTGTTAAGTGCTGTGCCATTTATCTATGAAGCTAAGGTCACGGCTTTGGAATCATCCTCAACAATCGACACCATGGATCTCCTAGCTGTATTTGCTGAGCTAGAACAGTTTGAAAACAAGATAATCAAAAGTCAGGTTGAAGGTGTTCGGGTTCCACTAGCCAAAATGAAGAATTTGGCTCTTCATTCTACAAACAGCAAGCCAGAATCTGCAAACAGCAAGCTGTTTGAATCTGATGAAGAATCTGATGAAGAAATTGCACTCATTTCAAAGAAGATTAAGAGGCTGATTGAAAGGAAAGATAGAATGAAAAAGGACAGAGGAGGTTTCTCCAACAAAAATGAACAAACTTGTTTCGAATGTGGCAAGCCTGGTCATTATAAAAGGGATTGCTACAAGTTAAAGTCAAAACAGCATGCTGTTTTCAAAAACAAGAGAAAATCAAAGGCTTCACTGACTTATAGTGATGATGATTCAGACTCCAGTGATGACTCACGCAAAGACATGATGAATTTGGCTCTTGTAGGTCTGAATGATGAAGATAGCTCACAAGGACCCATAAAAGAAGCTTTTATGGATAGTGATGAAACTGATTCTGAAGAGGATCAAAGTGAGGTAAACTCTTTTAAAGATTATGTATCTTCTGATGATGATATTTTAGAGTCACTAACCATGCAGGAACAAAATAGTGTAACTATTGAAGAACATATGGCACTAAAGGCCGAAATCAGCAAGCTGACTGATAAGAACGCCTATCTTTCCAAAATGGTAAAAGACTTGTTGCCAAAAATGGAAGAATGGGATTCAACTTCATTAGGCAAAGCTACAGAGATCAAGGAGCTAAATGCCAAGAATAGTCAATTAGAGGCTATTAATAAATTACATGAAAAGAGAAACAAGACCTTGATGGCGGAACTCAATGAGCGGATGAAAGAAATCAAAGAGTTGAGATCTGATGTTAAAACGAAAGATAAAGCATTGGAGACATACAAGCTTAAAGAATCTAGTCAAGCCGAGAAGCTGAACAGTCACTTGGAACTATCAATGAAGTCAGATGCTAATTATCGCGTGTGACTGTATTTCTTGTATTTTCAAGAAATGTCGAATATATCTAACCAATTGATTTTGTTCAGATTAATTGTTTATTTCTTTTTCAGATAAAAGAAAAATGCCACGTGGAAACTCCATTTAAGTCTCTGGAATCAGGATGATATTGATCAGGATTTCAAGTGTGACCATCAGGATTTGAGAATTATTATTTTTAAATCACATTGCATTTTGTGATTATTTTGATGAGAGGTCAACAGGAAAAGGAAGCTGATCAATATTGATTTTTATCTTGATAATACCCTGATTTATTTCATGAAATCAATTTTTGATTTTATTTTCCAAAAATCGTGGATAACCGCACTTTTCAGGGACTGACACCTGTCAATCTACGTGTCAATGTGGGATAGTGGTCTGAAAGATTTGTGAAATATATTTGTTTTGAAACTCTAATCGTGTAATTGCTTTCTCTAATTTCACATTCTCTAAAGCAAAAACACTCTCGAGTTTTCAAAATCACTAATCCATTTCAAGAATTTTTCAAGTTATTTTCAGATCAAAAATGACAGCTCAAAGAAGATTACCTAAATCAGTAGCTTTCAAGTTTGGTGACTTTGATTTTATGACGAACAATCATGTAGCAGCTATCACCAACAAGGAAGGAGTATTAACTGATTTTCATCCAATCATGGACTTTCTGGCATATGGACCATTAAGTTATGCATTGACAGCATCTCCACAAATTAATCAAGCAGCTGTTACACAAGCTTGGGAGAATGCTGAGGTAATTGATTCTACTCAAAGTCAATCAGGTAAGATTGTTCTACACTTAGGACAAGATTCTTTTGATATTACTGAATCTGTTGTTAATTCAGTACTTCACTTACCTGTTAGTTTGAATTATGAGAATGTACCATCTGATGATGATGTTAGAACTATGTTATCTGCATTAGGTTATAATGGACCTTTAGATAACATGAGCCAGTTAAGAAGATCTTGTCTTAGGAAAGAATGGTCTTTCTTCTTTGATCAATTAGCTAAATGCTTTACTGGTAAATGTAGTTCTTTTGATCAAATTACTTCTGTTACTTTACATATTGCTTACAATTTGCTTTATGACAGAGTAATTAACATTGGGCACATTATCTTAAGTCAGATGTGTATTAAACTTGGGTTAATAGATCAAAACAGGAAAATGGTTTATTATCATAGATTTATACAAATGTTTATTAACCATTTTATTCCTGATGTTGAAACTAGATTTGGTAGAGAACATTGTGTTTCTTCTTATGTATAGTAAAAGAGAATTTTCTCTGACATTACAAAGAAGGACATGAAAATAATCTAGATGAAATACCTGCAATTCTTTATCCACATCATGTTCAGGTAATTCTTAAAACTCATCTTCCTACTCTCTACAATTCTTCTTTCTTTTGTGGTGAAATGGCTCAGGAATCTCATTTGGAGGAGAACCCACCTGTGTCTACCCAAGTAGCCCAAAACATTATAGTCTCTGAAACAATTCAAGTACCAGGTTTTGATTCACAGCCTATTGTTTCAAAGAAACCAACCTCTGGTGTTTCTCAAAAGACATCAGTTGTAAGGAAGAGAAGATTTGTTGTGTCAAGTAGTAGTAGTTCTAGTGAAGATGATGATAATATATCTCTTGCTGAGAGAGAAAAATTGAAGGATGCAATTCGACTCTCTAAGCTAGGACAAAGAGATGAAGCACCTAGTCACAGCCAGGCTGCAGTTTCTCAAAAGACTGTAGTACTTAAAAAGGGAAAACAGTTACTGGATACTGTCTCTCAAAAGACTGTGTCTATTGAAAAAAAAATCTCATCCTAAGATCAATTCTGTGTCTACACCTCTTGAGTCTTCTCAGGATAAATCTTTTGCTCACTATACCAGGAGAACAAGGAAAAAGATTCAATTGTCACCTTCACACACAGAGTCTAGTCCAACTAATATCATGCAGGTCTCTACAAATGAAGCTACAATCAAGTCAACAAATGACTATAGAGATCTGGATATTGATTCTTCATGGGAAACTACATTATCATACAGACTGGCTATGGGACTAATTTCTCTCAAAGTGAAGTTGTCAAGGTCTGTTCTAGATTTTCTGGTTGAAAGAGTACCAAAACTTTTATTTCCAGATGAATATGGACTTCTACATCAAAGACTTGACTTAATGAAGATGTATTTCTATGTATTTGTAAGAAGGCAATTAGTCAAGAAATTTGGACTCTCGAAGCATATTGCACTTCAATCACTACATACATATTTATTTGACAAGGATGTCATTATTGAAGATGCTTCAGCTCAAGGTGAACAACTGGAGGAAGTAGATAGTGGAATGCAGTCAACAGAAGATACTATTGCACCAGTGGTGGATAGTAGGAAAGATCAGATCACAGTCACTGCAACACAAGAACCATCTAGTCAGAGGTTGGATGAATCAGGAGCTGTGATAGCTGATGTTGAAAGGTCTTCTGTGATGACTGAAATTGCAAGTGAGAAACCCTATGATATGGGAGGAATAACTTTGACTGGTTTTCTTGAAGATCAAACAAATATTATTCAGTCAGAGTCTATCCACCTTGAGGGTGAGTCTCAGCAAACAACACTTAAAGACGGTGATGTACTAACTATGGTGTCTAATGAAGTATTACTGAAGACATCAGAGTTTAGTAGAGAACCTGAAAGTGGTATACTGGAGCCTGTAGTCTCTGGAAGGAAAGAAGATGATTGTAAGGGTTCAGAGATTATAGCAGCTCACTCCTTGGAAAAAACCTCAAGCCTCTTGCCAAATGAGGAACCCTCTCTCCATGTGAGTTCAGGTATAAAAACTTCTTCTAAACTCTATTTTTCTGTAGGTCATGAGAGCACTTATCCAAATTTGAGTGATACACTTGAAAAGATGGATATTGATCCACAATCAGAGAGGCTGGCTCCTGACCAGGCAAAAGGAGAGGTAGAAAGAGTGTTGACTTTAGATAGTCAAAGTGAGAATGAGGGTATGAATGATCAACTCCATAGTGAGGGAGAGAAAATTAGGAAACCACCATCGTTTGATTTTTGGGATCAGGTTTTTCCTGAATCTTGGTCTAATAATCTTGGTATGGATGCTGGTACTTATTCTTTTATCAAGATGTATGAAAAGAATGACTTAGCAAAGCACAACTCAAAGCCAGAAGTTAAAGCTCAGAAGCAAAAAGAAAGGCTTGCAGGAATTATAAACAGAAGAGGTGAAAGGCTAAGACAAACTTCTACACCATCAGTACCAGAAGATATTTCTAATGATCCAAGTATTCCTTTGTTTGTACTACCAATATCAGCAAGAATTGAGACATCAACAGTATCTGATCAATCTAAGGAGGAGTCAGGTTTTGAAGATATTAGTACACAAAATACTGGTGAAGGACAAGATGATCATATTGCAGCTTCAGATCAGAAAGATGAAGATGTTTGTAAATCTAATCGAGTTTTATTACTTGAATATCATTCTACACAGGCAACTTCTTCTACAAGACTTGAATCTGAAGATATTCCAAACACTTCCAAAGTTGAAGTCAATTCTGAAGTTCTACAAGATATTCAGAAATCTCAAGTTGAAATTCAATCAAGACTTCAAACACTTGAAGATATCCAAGTCACTATTATGGAAAATCAAGCCAGTTATGATGAATCTCATTTGTTCTGTTACTGAATCTCTTGGAATTAATGTTGCTGATGTCAAAAAGGGGGAGATAAAGACAATTCAAAGACAACAACAACAATAGACTGGGGATAAAAGAAGAACTGGGGGAGATAAAGATTGTGACAGAGGTGAATCTCATCATGGAAGTGGTAAAGGAAAAGAAGCATCAAATAGTTGAATTCTTTCTTCTAAGTACTGGATACTATGTCTATATCTGAAAGATGAGGTACTTAACTTCATGATTTTTGAATTCATAAATTCTATTCTGATTGTATTGTTATATGTTTTGACATCAACAACTCAGATTTATGCTTCAGATTTTAAAGCATAAATAGGGGGAGATTTGTGACGCCCCTAGATCCGGGGTCAAGGATCCAGGTCATCACGGTTCAAATTCCATTCAATATCAATATCTCTTGGGTTTTTTTTTTTAACTTAATACTTATGCAATTGACCCCACACTAATACACACACACACCAGTCATATGCTCATAGAACAACATCCACAATATTAAAAGTTTAAAGTTAACAGTTATTACAAACCCAGAATTCTACTAAGTACATTGTTGAGTAATACTTCTACAGGAAGCATTTCAACAACCAAAAGTTTATTACATAGCTTACACACTAATATACATAAGTCTACTAAGCCCCTTTCGCTTGTCAACTACCTCTGGGATGGTCGCCAGTACTCGCTCAAAAGGTCGCCTTCCCCTTACCCTCTTGCGGGGTGTAGTGCGTAGTATCGGCATACCTAGCTGTTATATAAATAAGTAGCAAGAGTGAGCTATAGTAGCTCAGCAAGATAATTTCTATCTACTAACATCAAAGGAAAATAAACCATTATATATATATATATAATAGACAAAAGCAAACTTCAGTTATTATGGAAGAATTTTATTTCCATTCAATATGTATATACACTTTCCAATTATCCTTGTACGTAAGAAATATATAGTATCATTCCATCAGTCTCGCTTCTAACATCATATAATATCAATTCCTCTTCTTGAATGCTATAACCATCAATATACCATTTCAGTGTAATCTTTCAAGATAATATAAAAACTTGAACAAATCTCTCGCTATAATCTTCTCATTTCCTTCTTATGCAACAATCATATAAATTAATATAAAAATCATTTTCTCTTCGTTTGTAACAATAATTCCATCATTTCCTATCACTTTTCTGTTTTCAGTTATAGAAATCTGAAAACCATTTTCAATTCTTTCTTTCATGTTTTGGGGATATCTGCTGGCGCCAGATACGTAGGACGATGATCAGTCGCCTGACCGTATCCGCTCTCTGTTTACTACTAGTAGAAGGAATGAAGGCCACCTGCTAACATCATCCCTGGAGGAGGGCCACCTGCTAACATCCTCCCGGAGGAAGGCCACCTGCTAACATCCTCCCTTGGCATCTTCGTGCCGAATAATATAATGAATGCTGGACTGTGTCGCACACAGCCCTGACACAGCCTCTTACGCAAGTTTGTTGCTATTCCCCCTCTTTATAAAAATCATTATTCCATTTATCATCACCTTTAAAAATTTATATATGTCATAATACTTTGATTATGACTCAGACATCTCCATTGTATTCAATGAAATCAATATGCTTTTATATACGTAGAGTATTCCATTTATCTCAAAAGTATTAAATACCATTCAATAATATTTATTAAATCACAATACTTAGAAAGAATATAATATTATAAATCATATAACCCTAGATAACAACTGATACCATTCCTTTATATATCTTTAGATAACAACTGATACCATTCCTTTATATATCTTTAGATAACTGAAAGGCAGAGTGTATAAACTTGTAACACTATAACTAATGTAACTCAATTAAAAGAAAAGATACTTAACCAGAAGACAATCAAGAACAAGAAGTCACAAGAAATCAACACTATATGAAGACAAGGTAATTGATACAATTGAACATGTTAACTATGATCAAGCCAAGAAGAAATCATTGAGAGAAGTTCAAGTCAAAGTTGTTCAGGCCTCAGTGATTTGAGAAATCGAGAATCAAGATCATAACTATCAGTATCAACAAGACCAATTGATTTCAAGTGAACAAGAAGGAAAGCGAATATTGGAAAGCCAAGTTACTAAATGAATATGGTAATTTATTCAAGAAGCAGAAACACTATCAAGACTAGTCACTTATGAACCAGACCAGTGCATCAAGTGTCAGGACATTGATAGCAAGTTTATGTCAGTAATAAAGATCCATGTTCAAGAGCTTGCTGAAGAATAAAGAAGACATGAAGATATCACAAGCTCAAGATGTGCATTGAAGTTTCAAGTTGAAGACCAGAATATTTTCTAAGTACTAAATGTTCTGGATGGCCAAGTAGAATATTTCTAAGTAGAAGTTCGACTTAGAAATTTCGAGATGGCTAAGTAGAAATTCTCAAGTAGAAGTTCTACTTAGAGTGCAGCTTCAACATGACACATGACATCTTCTGATTGGCAGATTTCCAAGCTTTCAAGATAAGGCAAGATTTATGTGGACATCATTGGGCCACGTACATCTTAGTCTTTGAAGACTACAGGACATAGATTACATGTAGTATAAATAGAAGCACTTGTGTAATGTTTTAGTTAGTGAGCAATATTGAGAAAAACACAAGAAAAAGAGAGAGAGTATATTCACAGAGCTTAGAATCATTCACTTCTCTCTGAACTTCTGTTATACTTTGTAATGAATGTTGTAGCAACCTTTTCAAGTTATATATAAAGAAATATATTCCTTGAATCTGTGTGTTCATTTATTGCATCGTATTTATTGCTTCTCATAATCGAAAAGTTGTATTCACCCCCCCTCTACAACACATTTGGACCTAACAATTGGTATCAGAGCGGATGTTTAACATACAAAACATAGATCCTTGTGTTTGGTAGAAGAATCGTGAGTTTTCATTTTCTAGATCTACTTTTCATTTTTTCGAAAAGTGTGCTTTAATTCATTTCCAGTGAAAACTCATCCGAGAAAAATTATTTAAATACTCCAGGTGTGATTATTTGGCTTGGGTGTATTTTAATTAATTTTTGTGAATTAATCTGGGTTCATTGATATTTGGTGTTCTTGAGTGTTCATCATCTGTTCTTGTCAAAGAAGATAACCCAACAACTTTTTGATCTCCTTTTTCAAACAAACAAAGATAGTCAAAAAGGTGTTTTTGTACTTTTGATTTGATTATTATTCCTTGGCCGAAAGCAAAAGAAAGTGTACTCAGTGCTTTGCAGGTGGGTTAGTCACTTTCGGCGTGTAAAGTAATCAAAAGTCAAAAAGAGTGTTAAAGTGATAATATTGTTTATTCAATATTAAAGTAATCTGCAGAAAAATTTATTCCAAGGACAAAAGTTCTACATAGAATTTCTACTTGAGATTTTCTACATAGAATTTCGACTTGGAAAATTTCTACTTGGTGAATTTCGACTTGGACAATTTCTACTTAGAGAAATTTCGACTTGAGCAAAATTTCTACTTAGAAAAATTTCGACTTGGCAGAAGTTCTACATAGATATTCTACATAGCCTAGTCTTGGGTACTTAGAAATTTTTAGTGACAAGATTTGAAATGGCTCCTAAAAATTCTTTCAAGATCCCAATGTTCAACCGAGATCACTATGAAGAATGGGTTTTCAGAATGAGACTCTACTTAGAGACTATTAACCCTGAGTATCTGGAAGTCCTTGAAAAGGGTAAATTCGTTCCAATGAAAGCTATTCCTGAGCGTACGGAAGGAGAGGAGGTTATACCTGCTCGGTCTGAGCCTAAAAAGGCAGCGGAGTTTACGGATGCTGACAAGGAGCAAATAGCTTATGATACTTCTGTAAGACAAACCTTGATGGAATCTCTTGATCATGAAATGTTCAACATAGTCAAAGGTTTGAATACAGCAAAGAAGATTTGGGACAAGATAGAAGTTGTCATGGAAGGATCTGCAGAGGTTAGAAGCAACAAGACACTTATACTCAAGATGGAGTATGACACCTTTAGAATACGAAAAGGAGAAAGCATAACGGATGTCTATCTACGATTCAGTCAGTTGGTATTAGATTTGAATCTGAGAGGTGTTACTCTCCCCATGGTTGAGACCAATACGAGATATCTGAGGAACCAGCCAAAGAGCATTGAACATAGGGTCTACGCAATCAGAGAAACCAGAGATTTGCATACAACTTCTCTGGAAGAATATTATGGAATTCTGAAGACCTATGAGCTGGAGACACTTCAAGATCAAGCATGGGACAATGATTCAAAAGGAAAAGAAACTGCATCAGGATTAGTTGCTGATGAGGAAGAGTCTAAGAAGGCAATGGTTGTAGCAAAGCCTAAATCATCACCTGCACCGCATCAAGTTGATAATGATGACGAGTGTGCATCTAACAGTGATGATGACTACTTCACCCAAGTAGAGCTGGACAACATGGACGATAGTGTCGTGGCATACATGGCAAGGAAGTTCAGCAACATGAGATTTAGAAAGAGCAACCGACCACAGAGAAATTCTTCATCTTACTATCGGGCTGCTAAGGGTGGTGGTAGTTCGTCAGGCTACAAAAGCAAAGGCAAGAGTACCAGCTACAAATCTCCGTTGGATTTCAAAATGAAGTTCAATTGCTATAATTGTGGTGAACCTGGACATTTTGCCTCGGACTGCAAAAAGCCTAAACAGACTTATCCAAAAGAGACATTTGAAGCCCTCAAAAGCAAGTATGAATCACTGGTGAAAGAAAAACATGGTAAAAGAGCTTTAGTAGTAACAGAAGGAAGAGCTTGGGATGATTCAGATGAGGAAGATGTTACTCATGTAGCAAACTTTGCGCTCATGGCTGAGACATCAGAGGAACCAGAGGTACCAGTTCTAACCCTTAAAGTAGAAATGTCTATTGATGATTATAAGGAACAGAACGGGGCTCTTAGCGAAGAGATCTACATGTTGTGCAAAAGCCTAGACACTTCTCAAAAGGAACAGAAAACACTTGTCGCCAAAAGCAGAATGCTTGAGGCAAAAGTGGAAGAGTTAGAGGCTGCTTGCACTGTAGATACTTCCCTAAGAGATTTTATTAAATCTTTGGAACACAAGCTCGTCCTTAAGGCAGAAATAGAATCATGTTTAAGGAACAAACTAGCTGAGTTAGAAACTAAATGTGAAGCTTACAAACTAGCTGCTAGTAAAGTGTATGTAGATAATGACGTATTTAAGAAGATAACTGGAGTAGGTGTAGGACTTGATTATTCTAACCTTTCTAATAAAGAAGGGAAGAGACCTATTGACTCTAGTTCCAGTGACCTTAAAAATGAAATTCCTAGCATTTTTAAATCTTCTGTCAAACCCATCTACAAACACCTTGTTCCTAGAATAGAAGAAGAAGAGACTAAATTGATAGCTAGATATGAGATTGAGATGGAAGATCGTCAGAAAGCACAACCTATAACTCCTATCAAACAAGTTAAAATCAATTTTCCTAGAGATGAATCTAGACTAGGAATAGGAGCTAAGGCTGTTAAACAACAAGGGAAGAAAGGCATAAAAGAGGTTAAGGCTGAACGATTAAAGAAAGCATGTTATCACTGCAAATCTACTGAACATCTTTCTTATGCATGTAAAGCTAACATAAATGTTCCTGCTGCACATGCCATGCCTGTCACACACACAATGAATAATCTGCATCAGAATCATGCACAGTGTGGTCAACCTAATTGTATGCCATGCACTTTTAACGTCATGCAAACTTTTGTGAATTTAATGAATGCATCTAGCCAGTCATACTCAAATACTGCTGCTAGTTCAAACATCAAGAAAAAGCATGTGAGAGCTAAGACTGTCAGTCCTCCTAAAGTTAGGAGTGACAAACCTTCTCCTAGGACTGATAAATATGTCAAGTCTGAGAAAGGAAAGGAGGAAGTCGAAAGCTCTAGTAATGTTAAGAAAAGTGCATCTCCTGTTGTTAAATCTGTTGATTCTAAATCTTATCGAAAAGCCGGGCCCAATCAAAGTTGGGTTCCGAAGAAAGTCTAACCAATCTGTCATTGCAGGGCATTAAGCAAAAGAGAAATAA
Organism: Kitagawia praeruptora; assembly: GCA_037693485.1. Classification (NCBI taxonomy): domain Eukaryota; kingdom Viridiplantae; phylum Streptophyta; class Magnoliopsida; order Apiales; family Apiaceae; genus Kitagawia; species Kitagawia praeruptora. The sequence continues at coordinate 152,267,587 of CM075344.1, read as the reverse complement.
AGTTATATGGGTGCTAGACAGTGGAGCATCGAGGCATATGACTGGAAACAAGTCCCTGCTTACAGAGTTGGTTATGAAAGCTGGCCCTTATGTTACCTTTGGAGATGACAGCATAGGTGTGACAAAGGGATATGGCAAACTGAAAACTGGCAATGTCATCATTGAAGATATTTCCTATGTTGAGGGATTAAAGCACAATTTGTTGAGTATCAGTCAATTCTGTGACAAAGGTTACGAAATTGTCTTCAACAAGAAAGGTGTATCAATCACTCACATCAAGGAAGGCTCACTGGCCTTGAGAGGAGTTCGAAAGGCAGATCTTTTTGTTGCAGACATGGATTCAGCAAATCAGAATGAAGTCACCTGTTTCTACAGCAAAGCTTCGGATGATGAAAGCTGGTTATGGCACAAAAAGTTATCTCACTTAAACTTCAAAACGATGAATGCTCTCACGAGGCGAGAATTGGTGAGAGATCTACCTCAAATGGAGTTCGCTCCGAAAGGACTCTGTGAAGCCTGTGAAATGGGAAAGTCGAAACGAGCATCGCATAAAAGCAAAGAAATTTCTAGTATCACTGAGCCTCTGCAACTTCTTCATATGGATTTGTTTGGCCCAGTGAATGTCCTATCGTTGTCTAGGAAAAGATATGCATTGGTAATCGTGGATGACTTCTCCAAGTATACATGGGTATTGTTCGCAATGACGAAAGACGAAGTACCTTTCCTAATCATTGATCACATCACTCAAATTGAGAATGTTTCAACACTTACTGTGAAGACGATTAGATCAGACAATGGCACTGAATTCAAAAACGCAGTGCTAAATGACTTCTGTGTATCTAAGGGAATACGTCGTCAGTATTCAGCCCCGAGAACTCCACAACAAAATGGAGTAGTTGAAAGGAAGAATAGAACATTGGTTGAAGCAGCAAGAACTTTGTTGTATGATTCGAAACTTCCTCTGTATTTCTGGGCAGAAGCAGTGAGTACCGTGTGTTACACTCAAAATCGATCCTTGATCATAAAAGATAAAGAAAAGACACCATGTGAGCTAATGAACGGAAGAAGACCAACAATCAAATACTTTCATGTCTTCGGAGCAAAATGCTATGTACTTATAGATGATGAAAATCTAGGCAAGTTTGCAGCAAAAGCTCGTGAAGGAATCTTTGTTGGTTACTCCACAGATGTGGTAGCAGCTTATAGGGTGTTCTTAGTAAATGATCGAAAAGTGACTGAAAGCTACAACGTCAGATTCGACGATACCAAACTCTCATCAATTTCAAGAGATTCTAGTGAACCCGAGTCCCTAAAATTTCAGAATCTGGACTTAGAAGATCTTGAAGATGAACCTGAGTTGGTTGTCCCATTAAATGTTCCAAGTGTACGTGAAGAACCTGAGTCTAGTGAACAAGCTAATTCTACAAGATCAGGAGAGACTTCTTCAGCACGAACCGGCAACAACTCAGGGGGAGTAAATAGCAGCTCAAGAACTACTGTTCAAGGCTCGAGTCGAGTTGACTCTAGTTCTGTAGGAGCTGGTACTAACTCAGGGGGAGTTAGTGAAAGTAATCAAAGTAGTCAGCACCACAACTCAGAAAGTCATGCTGAATCATCAAGACAATTTCCAAGAGAACGGGTATGGAATAGAGACCATCCGTTTGAATTAATTATTGGTGATCCAGATGCTGGTGTGTCTACTAGAAGAAATGCAAGAGCTGACCTGGCTAATATTTGCTTATACTCTTGGTTCTTATCCAAGCTTGAACCTAAAGAAATAGAAGAAGCTCTTGGTGATGCTGATTGGATGATTGCAATGCAAGAGGAACTCAATCAGTTTGAAAGGCAGAAAGTTTGGAAACTGGTACCCCGACCAAAGAACAAATCAGTAATTGGAGCAAGGTGGGTATTCAGAAATAAAATGGATGAAAACGGACTTGTAACACGAAACAAGGCTCGTTTGGTTGCAAAAGGTTATTCTCAGCGAGAAGGAATTGATTATGATGAGACCTATGCACCAGTTGCAAGACTTGAGGCAGTCAGGATGTTTTTGGCATTTGCAGCACATAAGAACTTCAAGGTTTTCCAGATGGATGTGAAAAGTGCCTTCCTGAACGGAGAGTTAGAAGAAGAAGTGTATCTGGAACAGCCGCCTGGCTTCATTGATCCAGAACTTGTAGATTTTGTGTATCTTCTCTTCAAATCTGTCTATGGCCTCAGGCAATCCCCAAGATGTTGGTATGAAACCCTATCCATATTCTTAATTGAAAGTGGTTTTACTAGGGGAGTAATTGACAAAACATTGTTCTATAAGAATGTGAAGAATGATTTAATACTTGTTCAAGTCTATGTGGACGATATTATCTTCGGGTCATCGAATGAGCGCTTGTGCGAGAAATTTGCTAAGCTAATGCAAGACAAATACGAGATGAGCATGATGGGAGAGCTGTCTTTCTTCCTTGGATTACAGATCAGTCAGAGAAAAGATGGTATCTTTATCTGTCAATCCAAGTACGTCAGAGATTTACTCAAGAAGTATAATCTAGAAGATGCATCAGCAGCTAAGACTCCCATGGCAACAGCCACGAAGCTTGATGAAGACAAATCAGGTAAATCAGTTGACATCACAAGCTATCGAGGTATGATTGGCTCACTTCTCTATTTAACTGCAAGTAGACCCGATATAATGTTCGCGACTTGTTTATGTGCAAGATTCCAAGCGGATCCTAGAGAATCACATCTCATAGCCGTCAAAAGAATTTTTAGGTATCTCAAGGGCACACCAAATCTAGGAATTTGGTACCCAAGAGATACAGGTTTTAATCTAATTGGCTATACGGATTCAGATTATGCAGGTTGCAGGATTGATAGGAAAAGCACATCTGGTGCTTGTCAATTTCTTGGCAGAAGATTGGTGTCCTGGCAAAGCAAAAAGCAACATACAGTATCTACTTCTACTGCTGAAGCTGAGTACATTGCTGCTGGAAGCTGTGTAGCTCAAATACTGTGGATGAGGAACCAATTGAAGGATTATGGCATGGAGCACAAGAAAATTCCAATTATGTGTGACAACACAAGTGCTATTGCCATAACCAACAATCCTGTAGATCACTCAAGAACCAAGCACATCGACATCAGGTATCACTTCATAAGAGAACATGTCGAGGAGGGAACTGTGGAGCTACATTTTGTGCCCACAATGCAACAAATTGCAGATATATTCACCAAACCTCTTGATGAAGTAACATTCAATAGGTTGGTTGGTGAATTGGGAATGCTTAACACAAGTTAGTAAAGCCTTCTATCTGTAAAATCCATGGTTATGTTTATATATGCAAGCTATTTAATCATTATGTGTTTAGACTTTAAAATGCCTAATTAATGATTATTATAGGGTGCATATAGTGTGATTTTGCATGAATTCAGTGTGTTTTAAGTGTCTTTTATAGCACAAATCTGTGAATTTATGCTTGTTAGATTGCATGATCATAGGGGGAGTTAAATTCATAATATTCTAAATATTGCATGATTTTTAGATGAATTTACCTATGATTTTCATGTAATTAGAGGCCTTAGAATTATCAAAGAATGTTTTAATTATGTCATATATTAAAAATCCTTGAATTGATATTTATATTAATTTGACAAAATTAATTGTTGAGTTTTTCAAAGAAAAATTGTCAAATTATTCTAAGTATCTTCAAAATTTCGAGTTAATCACCATCTCGAAACTCATCTTGAAATTCTAGTTGAATTTTGATTTGAGCTTCCAGAGTGAAGTTTTGAAAATTCTAAGTCTGGGAAGAATTTCGAGTTAGCCTCTATCTCGAAATTCATCTCGAAATTCGACTTAGGGATCGAATTTGAGTTACCAGTGTGCCTATTTATTCTTCAAAATATTCGAGATAAGTTCTATCTCGAACTTTATCTCGAAGGTTGAGATAAGGTTCCATTTTTGGAGATATTTTTGAAGAGAACTGAGAATAACTTCGAGTTAGTCTCTATCTCGAAACTCAACTCGAATCTCGACTTGATGTTCGAGATAGAGTTCTCAGTTTGTCCAAGGGGATTTTTCGAGTTAACTCCTAACTCGAAACTTATCTCGAATTTCTACTTGAATTTTGAGATAGGTTTTCCTAAGTACTGTTGGTGGTCGTTTACATGGTCTTTAATGATTAAGTGGTAATTGTTCGAATTAGCATGGATTTTTCGAGTTAACATCTATCTCGAACTCTATCTCGAAGTTCGACTTAAAAAAGTTCGAGATAGACTTCGAGATAGACTTCGACTTAGACTTCGAGATAGAGTTCTCCCTGTATGTACTTAGAGTTTTCATACTTTTTAACAGGGGCATTTCTGTCATTTCACATTCATGTCTATATATACATCTCTAACTCGATCTATTCTTTCACTTTTACCTAGTTCAGTTTTACAGCCGCCCCATATACATACAGGCGATTTCATACTCTCAAACCATTGTTCGTGATTTTTGTGACTAATCTCATACGGACAACGAATTAATGCCCATTTTTTGACTGCTATCTTCTGTGTGTTATCATTAATCACTGTTCTTGTGTATTTGTGTAACGGTTCATTTTTCTTGAGATATATACACACACGTATATACACACAAAAGTTCACAGATCTCATACACACGATTTCACTGGTGTATACACATTCAACTTCACTGATATACATACACGTATATACATCCCCATTGCAGATTCAGTTATTGGGTTGTTGTTATTCGCCTCTTGTAGTTTTAATCCCGTAGTTTAATTTTTCCAAAAGGGGACTATTGTTGTTCTTGATAAATTAAAAGGGATAAAATTGTTAATTAAAAATTAATTGTTTTTCAGAAATTAAAATTAAAATTCACATTTTTTTTTAAGAAAAACTTTTAATTATAATGGCTCACCAATTTTCACTTGCCAAAAACAATTTTTATAATATTTCTACGAAAATTGGTGATCAACTCCCACGCTTTAAGTCTTGGATACGATTTCTCAATTTGTATTCCAAAGCTAGCGATGCTTTTACTGCTAAACCTACACTAGTACATGATGCTTTAGAGCAATTATGGACTAGTACAGTTTCTTTTGGGAGCAAATCTACCCCCTTTGGTTTCAGGTTTACCTTAGCGGGTCAGGAATATGAGGTGACTGAACAAATTGTCAACAAGGTTCTGGGATTCCCCATTGAAGATGCTTATGATTCAGAACCTACAGCTGCAGAACGCCTCAGATTCTTTGAAGAAATAGGGTGTTATCCTCCGACTGGCCGGATCACTGGAAACATCCAAAAACAATTTCTTCATGTGGAATGGAATTACTTTTTCGAGGCCATTACAAGATGTTTTCGGGCACGAGAAAGCGATTACCATCAAATTTCCATTCCCATGCAAAACCTTGGAATTGCCCTAGCAAGAGAGCTGGATATCAATTATGGACGAATAGTTCTCTCTGAGATAGTGGCTGTGATGGGATCTCCTGCAAGCAGAGACCTCAACACAACAGATGTTGTCTGCTGGTTTCCTCGGTTCTTACAGATGCTGATTAATCATTTAATACCGAAGGATGCTCTTGCAATTAGACAGAGTTTTGCCAGACGTCAAAAATCTGCACCACTAGGGATGGGCACTAAGTCACTTTCAACAGTTGAAAATCAGGATAAACATCATGGAAAACCGATGTCTATTCCTGATACCTTACAACAGTGGCTTACATATGATGAGGGAGTTACCACCTTGATGGAATTCTCGCAAGTTTCATCACATGCTCAGAATCGGTCTGCTCATGCTGAGGCATTTGAAGAGATTCCTGATGAACAAAGCGGAGACGAACAAGGTAATGAATCAGGTAATCTCTCTCGACATTCTACTCATTCCTCTTCCTATGTTTCTGATTCCCAGACCCAAGAGACTGCTAGCCCGCAGGATCTATCCCAGGGTGAGAGCTATATTTCTAATTCTATATCACCCCAGTCACCGGAATCCAAACAGCCAGCACAAGTAAATGTAGGATATGATGAAGAGAGTGAACCCGAAGAGCAGCAACTCATTCGAAAGAAACCCAAAATTTCTCATGCTGCTACTTCTAAATCTCAGTCAAACCCTAGAGTGTCACACGCAACCACTCCACCTCACGAGAGTGGTTCACCCCTTGAACAATCTGCGCATAGGGATTTTGATTTTGATGATGATTTTGTACCTCTTAAAGATACTGTTGCTTCAAGAGGACATGAAGCTTTAAAAACTTCAACCGTACCTTCACCGGTACGTACTGATGCTACAAAGAGGATCGGTTCTGATGTTGTACAAGAACACTTTGTAGCCTCTCAGCCTGAGATTCCAACTCAGGAACAAACAGTATTTGATCCCATAACTGCAAATTATTTTGCTTATCCAGTTTCTGCAGGTACTGCTTCATATTTTGGATCATTTATTGAAGATATACACGAGCGTGAGACAGGGAGTGTGTGTGAGAGGTTAGGGAGAGAGGGACCTTCATTTTTAAGGCCCGAAACCGAGCGCCAAATACCAACAGAACGAGAATTAGAGCGAGGTCACCTAAACCAAACACCGTCCCTTAATACTGAAAATCTTGAAACTCGTATGTCTTCTATGGAAAATCAAATGAAGCAGTTTGGGCAGTCAATGGGGCAGTTAGGGATGAACGTTGGAAACAATCAAAGGGCCCTTGACGACTACGCAGCACGAATGGCAAGTCAAGCTACAGCTTTTAATGATTTGACAAACAAGGTAAATGACTTGGGCCATGCTGCTGGTGTCTTGGGAAACACTCTGAATGACAGGATGGGAGCAATGGAGCTTACAATGGATACTCTGGCTGTGGAGATCAGTAGAGTTATGTTCGCAATCAGAAGTTTTGTGCCCCCAGAGTGTTTCGCGCCGCAACAACCTCCCCCCGATGCTGGTACAGGTGGTGCTAGTGGAGCAGGACCCTATGGTTCTGGTTTTGAAGACTCTTACGCAGCTAGTGGATCTGGAGACCAGGGTGGAGTTCAGGATAACTCACCTAAGGGGGAGAGTATAAAGGAGACGAGACAGCAGGGAGTTCAAATCGAAGAAATTGAAGAACAAGCTGATCTTGTAAAAGAAATTGAGCCGTCTATTGATGAAGAGGCTCTGAGAAGGAAAAAGGGTAAGGCAATAGCGATTGAGCAAGATGAGCCATTCATTGATCTGAGTCATCAAGAAAAAGTACAGGAGGTACTTGACTCAGATTCCGATATGGAAGACGCACCTTTGAAACATGCTATAAAGAGATCATTGAAGGATCAAGGTGGAGGTGCTGGAATGTCTTTTGGATTGCCTGAAGAAATTACTGTTGATGAAGAAACCCTTAAATCTCAAAAGTTAGCCTTGGAACAAGCTGAGTTCTTTAAAATGAAGGCAATGCAAGAACGTGCTGTACTTCTAGAAAAGAAAGTGGAGCTACAAGGGAAGCAGTACGATTATGAGCTTGCAAGGCTAGCTGATCCTCAGATTGATCTGGACAATAGAAGGTTAGGGCAGAAGTGGGATGACGCGAGAAAGATATTGATGGGACCTTGTACAAAAGGAGATCATAACAAGGAGGCAGATGATCTGTTCTACAACCTAAATTTGCAGAATCCAATGGCTGCTGACTACATAAGTGCTTTAAAGAGATTAATTTCTAAAGTCAGGGTTGGATACAATTCAACGCAAAAGGAGTGGCAGGTTATTTTGTCTTTCACAGAAGGAGTCCCAATGTCTTTCATGTATGTGGATGACCAATTCATGACGAGAAGATCTGCATCAGAGTTGTTCTTGCTAGCAACAAAAATTCAATACTCTCATTCTGAGAATCTAAGCATTCTGTATAGGGATCAGTTAATGCGGCTAGCAGAGGACAAGGGTCCAGAATTCTCAGCATATCCAAATGTTGTCCGGATGGTGGTTGACAGTAAAATGAAGAGGGTGAGCTTGGAGGAAAAGGACTTAATGGAACTTTCAGTGGAATCTCTTAAGGCCGTCTGTAGGCAAATGATGAGTAAGGGATTCGCTTCTGAGCTTAAAGATAAATCAGTGAAGATCATTGAAAGTGTCATACTCAAGAAGAGCAATGAGGTGTGGAAGAGTGATGTCATTGCTCCAAACCCTCTTGATAATGTGAAGATTGAACCAGAGCTGATAGAGAGGAATTGGAATATTCTTCAAGCAATGAAGAATGTTGATGAAGTTCTGAATCTTCCTTCTGGAGCACTTGAACAAGGAGAGATAAGGGAGGCAGTTGGTGTTCTAGGAAGAGACAGCGTATACTGGATACATTCTTTTGCTGATAATACAGCTGATGCCTTAGTATTCATAGATGCAGACCAGAAGCAAACACTCTTGCATATGAGTAGACAATGGCTGCAGCAGACTCAAGATGCTGCATTTCTGGAGAAAGTGTTATATGTGTTCAAATGGGAAGATGTGGAAGTTAAGTATGTGAAAGAAAAGCAGAGACTCGTGAGTTACCTGTCTGATGTAGTAGTGGAAAAGAAGCGAATGGAGCAAGATGCGGCTAGTGTCCACAATACTAACCGTGTCAAAGGCTATCCCAAGATGATCTATTGTCAGTTTAAAGCTGATAAAACTCATAGGAAACCTCGGCTTATAATGAAGAAATTTGAGGAAATTCCAGAGATCAGGACTACTCAGGAGGTGGACAAACTCAGAAGGCTTTTCAAACATCCTTACCCAGAACCCAGGAACCCTCTAGAGATGGAAGCAGTAAGTTTGTTGAATGATAGGTGGACGCAACTTCATGATCCAGTATATAAGAAACAAAAGCAGCAGGAGGAGAAGCGCAGAAGGCAGAAAGAAGAAAAAGATCAAGCTGCTGAAGCTAGGAAAAGGAAACGGAATTAGGGTTAAAGGTCAGAGTGGTGTGAACTTGAAGTTGGAAAAACTTCATGTCTTTCGGTTGCTTTAACTCACTTGAGGAAAATTCATCTTAGAATGAATCCAATAAGGTGATATAAGTTTGACTAAAAGATATGAAATAATCCAGGTGATAGGAATCATTCAAATGATCTTTAATTCGAGGTTCGAATTCTGTTTCTAGTTTAAGTTCTTTGTATTGTTTTCAAGTACTTTTCAATTGTATATTTTTCAAGAATGTAATGTTAATTATCTTTTCTCGTCTCTTGTTTAGTTGAGTTATCCTTCATTAATTTGAATGTCATTGTTAGACAATCAAATTGGGGGAGATTGAAAGGCAGAGTGTATAAACTTGTAACACTATAACTAATGTAACTCAATTAAAAGAAAAGATACTTAACCAGAAGACAATCAAGAACAAGAAGTCACAAGAAATCAACACTATATGAAGACAAGGTAATTGATACAATTGAACATGTTAACTATGATCAAGCCAAGAAGAAATCATTGAGAGAAGTTCAAGTCAAAGTTGTTCAGGCCTCAGTGATTTGAGAAATCGAGAATCAAGATCATAACTATCAGTATCAACAAGACCAATTGATTTCAAGTGAACAAGAAGGAAAGCGAATATTGGAAAGCCAAGTTACTAAGTGAATATGGTAATTTATTCAAGAAGCAGAAACACTATCAAGACTAGTCACTTATGAACCAGACCAGTGCATCAAGTGTCAGGACATTGATAGCAAGTTTATGTCAGTAATAAAGATCCATGTTCAAGAGCTTGCTGAAGAATAAAGAAGACATGAAGATATCACAAGCTCAAGATGTGCATTGAAGTTTCAAGTTGAAGACCAGAATATTTTCTAAGTACTAAATGTTCTGGATGGCCAAGTAGAATATTTCTAAGTAGAAGTTCGACTTAGAAATTTCGAGATGGCTAAGTAGAAATTCTCAAGTAGAAGTTCTACTTAGAGTGCAGCTTCAACATGACACATGACATCTTCTGATTGGCAGATTTCCAAGCTTTCAAGATAAGGCAAGATTTATGTGGACATCATTGGGCCACGCACATCTTAGTCTTTGAAGACTACAGGACATAGATTACATGTAGTATAAATAGAAGCACTTGTGTAATGTTTTAGTTAGTGAGCAATATTGAGAAAAACACAAGAAAAAGAGAGAGAGTATATTCACAGAGCTTAGAATCATTCACTTCTCTCTGAACTTCTGTTATACTTTGTAATGAATGTTGTAGCAACCTTTTCAAGTTATATATAAAGAAATATATTCCTTCTCATAATGAATGGTATCATTCACTTGTGTAATGAATGTTGTGTGTTCATTTATTGCATCGTATTTATTGCTTCTCATAATCGAAAAGTTGTATTCACCCCCCCTCTACAACACATTTGGACCTAACAATAACAACTGATACCATTCCTTTATATATAACTCTATATAACAACTGATACCATTCCTTCATATTTCCTTAATCATAAGGCATGTTCACTTCATGCATAATCACCTCTATGTATATTCATATCCATCTCATACTCATACTCATATCCATATTCATATCATACTCATATACCTTCCCTTTTTACATCAATAATCAAGGAAAACCATTTCTTAACAATATAGTAACAATAGCATCACATATATATTTCATGAAATCAAGTTTCTTTGAAGATAAATAATTTCCAAGTAGGGATAGAAAAGATCTTGCCTGGATCTCTAAAGCGAGTATGTGGAATCCTGAGTTCGTCTCCCGTTTCTATAGGAACGAAAGGATCACCATTAGTATATATCCCACTTAATCACTTAATTTCTACACCATAACACCCTTAACTCATATTATAAGTTTAACATGGTTTTTATGCACCAAAAGTTTACATGCACTTAACCATTTTTAAACTCGATCTAAGTTTTAGCATATTCCACCATTCCCCTTAATAACCACACTCGACTGTAAAAATTCTCAGAAAATATAGATTTCGAGTTTTAATTCAAGGTCAACTGTAAAGGGTCCTCTGACCACCCTACTACACTATTCCAAAATTTCGTGACTTAATAAAATGTCTAAGTATGGTAACTTTAGCCTCAAAGTTGATACAATTACGTTTTCTCGGTTTTCGAATGCCTTTCACTAAAATTGACTTTTCTCCTAAACCGTTCATCAGATTTTAACGTACCTTATATAAAAAAGATCTACAAACTAAGCTCTATCATGTCATGGTCAATTGGTAACCTAGACAGTAGGGTACCATACGGAGACAGGGGTCCAAAACAGGGCAGATTACATCCTAACGAAAATCGGGCATTATAACGGCTATAATTTCATACTTTCCAAATTTTTCTCACCTCCAAATCCATCACCAAACACATACATCAAACCTACACCATGTGGTCATCATACCAACCATGGATTTCCAACACAAAACACTTCCATATTTAACTCAAACCACTTACAAACACATAATCATCATAAATCATCACTTATCATAACTTAAATCACCAAGTTTTCTATAACCAAGCATATATATTCAAAGTAATACTAAAGGGTATTGAGATTTATACCTCCTTGAAGATTGACAACACTTAAAAAGCCTTGGGTAGTCCTTAAATAACCTTAAGGTAGCTTGGATCAACTAAATAAATCATAAAAACAAAGTTAGAAATTCGGATTCACTGGATACCAGTTGAAAGAATCGCAAAAACGAAGGCCTTACCTACGTTTTCTGGATGATGCTTCTAAAGGAAAGTTGTAGAGAATCTCACCAGATTTCCAACCATATAAAGAACACAAAATTCCATTGAGTAATGAAGGAGATATGGCCGTTTGAAAATCAGCCCAGAAACTGTCAATCCTCCTGGACAGTTTGGTTTCTTCAACTTGGGGGAGGTATTTGACTAGGCTACACCCCTTTGATGACTATGAAATTTTGAGAAAATCTTGCCCATGGAGTGGAGAGGTTGTGGTTCAAATTTGGTGATTTTATCATGGATAGAAATGGAGATATGATTTTTCCTCTCCTCCTTGCTCTTGCTGGGCAGTTTGAGAGGATGAAGTTTCTAGCTTGTTTCTTGATCCAATCTCATCCAATATTCATTGTAAGGATAATATCTAGCTTAGTCTTGATGATTCTAGAGTCTTGGAGATATTTATGGAAGGTTATGGATTAATCCTCATGCGAAATGACTAATTTGCCCTTGATTTATAAGTTAGTGGAAGATGATGTCACCTTAATGATCTTATAATCTCTTTTTGCTTTTCTTTTCCAAGTATAATGCTAGCAATCTTGGTAAATGATAATGTGGTATGTATCCTTGTTGTATTACTAATCTTGGTTGTTTTGTTTTCATACTCGTTTAATCACGTTTCGTTTCGAATACACCTCGTTACCTCAGTGGTTCTGAAATCGTTTAAAAATCCACATTCCCTTGGCATTTCCTTGACTTAATAATCCATTGGTTTACCTTAAATTCACTAATTCCTCAATATATAAATCCTTTAATATTTCTATGCTTCTTAATATCCAATACAATAGTGCTCAATTAAAAACAAAAATCTTAAAAATCCATACTCAGGAATTTCGGAAATCCGTCATCGTTTCGAGTCACTCATTTTCATAGTACAACACTAATATGGTTTCTGATTGCTCATTTTCTGTATCAATTATAGGGTACCTACATACCATTTCCCTAAATCCTCGAAATTTACTATTCATTTAGGCACTGTAGCATTCTAAAAGTAAGGGTTATTACAAGATTGTTAGGAATAATTCATGAGTTGTGATGTTAAGAATAGAATTTTACTTATACTTCTTGTATATCCTGATTTATAAAGGATTTAGCACTTTGTATAGGAAATATGTGTTAGACAGTTATCTGTAAAGTTTAGTCAGGAATGAACAGTGCATCAAGTACTACATGTCAGGAACTGAGATTGAATCCTGATATGTCAAACTAACTACTGATCAAGTACTGATGAGATGGTCAGATCCTGATGCAAGATGGAATCCTGATATCAGTCGTGTTACTGATGATGTCATTATGGATGCTACAGAAACTGGCAAGTGCTATAAAACAGGATCCTTGTTTGAGGAACAAGCAAGAAGATTTTATGAAGGAAAGAATTTTCTATTGATGGAAACTATCAACTGGATGGCAGAACATTGTCATGTATAGATTATCTTTTTGTAATTAGTTGATAGGAAGCATTATAAATACTCTCTCTATGTCATTGTAAAAAGAGGACGTGAGTTCGTGTGTGAATGTGCGTATCTCTGTATAAGGTTTGTATTCGAAAGTTCGAAACAAACAGAGAGATTTGTATTGTCAGCAGCTGCTAAAGGTATTTGTACACCTTTGGTAGAGTTTGTATTTGATTTATTTAATACAAACAGAGTTTGATTCATTCGTTTATTCTTGTTCATATAACCAAGAAAAAATCAGACACGATTATATAACTTGTATTCAACCCCCCCTTCTACAAGTTATTCGAGTTAACAACAAAAATATAACGCATTATCTTCAATTTATCACAGCAAGATATACTTACAACCACCGCTATCCGAGCAGTCCAACCATTCCTCAACCCACTTTTTCAATAACCTGGTCAAGCATCAACAAACTCTTCAATCATATATTCTCAAATCATTCTACTCACACTTTACAAAGCAAACCGATTTAACAGTCAAATTCTACAACTCAATTTGTTTCTATGAGTATCCACTAAAATCACTGACGTCCCCTTAAGTCACAATTCACTTTATAAGTTTCTATTGCTTATTAATCAGTAATCCAACTACTATATAGCTTACTCCTCAAAATCCGAATTTATAAAGTTTCACACTTAATATTTTGCTTACAAGTCTTATAAATTCTACACCTTTATTAGGTTTGAGTTACAGTCCTTTTTACAGAAAATCGGGCATAACCTTTTCGTAAATAGACGATACCCGGTGTCACAGCACCTTAACAACAATCCAAACAATCACTAATAAATTCCAATTTCCACAAATCTACTTTTACAATCCAAGTACAATTTATCACTAAAAATCGACTACTTTAAAAACCTTAACTCCAAAAATATTACTCCAATAATCCACAATTTCATGAATTAATTACGAACATCTAACTTTAAATACTCGACCAAATCCCAAATAAATCTCCATAATTTACGACTGTATTATTTGACGAGTCCTCAAAATTTACTCCGGAATAATATAAATTCCTCAAAAATATATCTTCAAAAATAACGAAATTAAAACACCCACTTACGGTGTAAAAACACGCGCCACTACTGAACCCAACACGCTTCTCTGGCGACTACCACCGCTGCCATTTTTTTTCCCTTTTTTCCCCGCGAACCTTTGCCATTTCCACGACCACGTGTTACCTCCTTCTTCTCCGATTTTTCTCTCCTACCTCCTTGCATCTCTCTGAAATCTCTCCATGTAAATCCCTTCTTCTATCATCTGTAATGTTTCATCTGAAATATCTCTGCATCTCTCCCAATATTCAACAATCTCTCCCCCATTTTCTCTCCCTCTCTCTCGGTTGCACAATACGACACCTCTACACAAAACATACACACAACCCACCAGCTGCTGCAACTACCAGCACCTCCCTCTTGTTCTTTATTCACTCTCTGCAACTCGTCAGCGACTCACTACCGAACCAACCGGCGACCACAACTTCAACCTCCATTCCGTTTTGTTTCTCGCCCCTTTTCACTCATAACAACCACACACACAAAATTGCATACCCAAACACATCCGCACAACCCTCTCTCCCTCCATCCTAATATCTCTTACCTGCTACAATCTCCACCACCACCATCGGTGGTGGTCTCTTCTACCCAACACAGCACCCACGCACACATACATACACACGCTTACACACACCGAATACACACACAGCGCACACACCATATTCACGCACATCTCCCCTTCTTCCTCCTCGTTTCGGCGCTGTACCGCGACCACCGCCACCACGGCGGCGTCGCCGCCCGCCTGGACCACCGCACCAGTTCGCTAGCCCCATCTTTTCTCCTCTTATTCACTTCTTCCCCTCCCCGATTCCATCTTCTCTTCTTTTAAATTTCCATTCCCCCAATTCAACACCCAAATCCCTAATTTTCTTTCTCCCCCAATTCTCTTTTCTCTCTCCCCGCTGTTTTCTTTTTCAGCATGTGTTGTGTTTTTGTCAAATTGGGCTTGGCCCAAAACTTTATAAATACTACCGACACTTTATTTATTTAGGGTCCAAATAAAACACTACTTATTCATTTCATCTCATTTTTATTTCACTTATAATTGTTTTATTAAAACAATTATTTCCAAAATTTCCAAAATAATTATACAACTTAACTTAATAAAAGAAGGTCGTCAAATCTCCAAATCTCGCATTTTAAAATAATTACGAGTCCACTTGTAAATTTCCCAGTAATAATTCCTAACAATCACCCACCATCAAATAATTAATATCTGACATCATAATTTAATCCTTAACCATTAAAATAAAATATTCCTCAATTTCTGAAATTTATAGATTCGATCTCTAAATTCATCATTATCTCCAAAATGGTTCAAAATTTAACCGTAATAAATCTTATTTCAAATAAAATAATCAAAATTAATATCTTCGGACTCGAGATGTTACATCCTTCCCCCCTTAGAAAAATTTCGTCCTCGAAATTGAGCGTACCTGGTCTCATCAAAATAAAGTGGGATACTTCCCTCTTATATTGTCTTTTGGTCTCCAAGTTCTTCTTTAATATCATGACTCTGTCACATAATATTCATCCAAGGTATTACCTTCATTCTTAACATTTGCTCCTGTCAATCATAGTCTCTACGTGTTTTCTCAAATTTCAACTCTCCTCATATACCAATTCCTGGTTGACTCTCCAACCTGGAAGTGGCTCTGCAGCACTTTTCACGAATACTATCTCTTCACATGACTTCAACAATAGATTTTAATCTTCTTCTAGAATAAGATTATTCTAGAAGAAGATTAAGATCTATTGTTAGATTAAGATCTATTGTTGAAGTCAAGTATTTGAGGATTTAGTACCTTGTTACTCGAGGATGTGATAGTGTATGTGAGTCCGAGTCGCTTAGACTTCCTTTCGCCATTGATGTTGATCAATTATTTAGATAGGTGTTGACGTTGTTTGTTCACTAGTTTCGATTTCGTAAAGACTGCGGTTCCACCTCAGATAGTGACTATTGCATCGTTCGGAAAATTTTGATGCATCGAGAGATTTCGATATATTGGAAGCTAGTAGTAAGAGTTGAGATATACGATAGATAGCATCATGAGTATGCTTTTTGTGTCAGGACGAGATGATTCATCTTAGAGATTAAGAATGATGGGAATTGGTGGTAGGATTCCAGAAAAGGAAATCTTGATGATGTGATTTTGTTGATAAGTTTGAGAACTATAAGAGGAGGATGCTAAGGACCGTGATGATAATTTTCTTTTGTTACAGTTTTGTTGGAGACTAAGTGTATGTCAGCTTGTAGATCTTTACCTTTTGGTCTTGTATAGAGGGATCATGGGACTATGAACTAATCGTTCGATTATGAACTAATCGTTGTCATGGGATTCTAACGGAGTTATCTATGTAGCTTAGTAGTTTGATTGCTTTAAAGATTTATGTGTGGTGAATTCTGGATATCCTCGTATGGTTATGCTTCATGTGTTTAGATGTGTCGCGAACATCTAATTTGTTAATCTCTTGTGAAACGAGAGTGGATCTTGAGATTTAGAACTTGCCATGCTAGCATAGGATAGGTTGATGTTTTAACATCATGATATGTAGCGTAAATAGAGATATTATGCTGCCCTATGTGATCTTAATAGACAACTTGTTCTTCAACCGTTATGTTTTCAAATCTTATAGAGATATAGGGTCTAAGCATAATTGGTGTCTATTCATCTTCTATCTCTTTTGTGGATGTATGTTTAGTTTGGTATTCGTATACTGAGAGGTAGCGTTTACTTGTTTCGTGTTGTCTGATCAGATATCATAACCATCACATGCATTGATTAAAGGCATCAACTCTAAGCGAAGTATTTAATGAAGTTAGGATCCCATGTTTACTCTTGTAGAAGTAATTCGATTTTAATTTTCATTAGATAATTAATTCTTAGATTGTTTATTTGTTTTATTTAGTTAATTTTAGTTAATTAAAACCCAAATTTGTTAATCGTCTTAGCAGTGAATAATAATCATACATTGTTGCATAGGTACATCTACTGAATTAAAACCATAACCAGATCTCTGTGGGAAAGAACTTGACTTATTCATATATTACTTGTGACCACGTACGCTTGCGTGATTTAGTGCAAACACTAATCTTGGTTACTTCCTACCTTGGTTAGTTCTAGATTTGGTTAACATAACAAATATCTCTTCATCTTCATCTTATCTTAGTGTGTTGGCTAAGAAAATCACATGTTATCTTCATTTTTGGTTAATACTTCCACCAATGCCCTTGGTCTTTTATTCTTACTACACTAATGTCCTTGTCTCTTGGATTACACCAAAAACCTCTCAATTAACTCATAAATCAGCTCTTGTTTATTACTTGGGCCAAAATTGGGCTTCCCCTTGTCCTTGGGCCTTTCGTTTGGGCTCCATTCAAAGTTATCTCGTCATTTGATTCGTCGAATGATTTCTGTGATCGTCTAAGTGGTTTCTCCTTTATAAATTCCTTAAATATATAATATCCTCTCCCACATCATATATTTGTGTGTTAGGGTTATTCTAATCCTCAAGTAGGTATTAAATCCAATATCCTTGGTATATTCTCTTTATCTCAGAATTTGCTCTCCCGGTTTCTCAAGTGTTCGCAAACTAGTTTGCATTCTCTTTTCTCTAGGATTATATTCTCAATCCTATTTCCCTATCATATTATATCCTCTCTTGGACTTCTAATATTTAATATCCTTAACCCATGATTCGTTCGCTTGATCCCTTAATCTCGTTATAAAAGTCTCAGCGGTTTCTAGAACGTTCGTTTCACTATCTCAGTAGTTTTCGTTCTACATTCTCAATTCAAATCTATACTATTATATAAAAGCCGAAACATTAAAAGTTTGGTTGGTCGGTCGGTACGGTACCTGTTGATTTTACTTATTTACCCTTACTCAATTACAGATTTACTAACTAATCAATTTCCTTTTTCGGGTTACACATATTATCTTTTTCTATTTTTCAAGAACTAAATAATTTCCTTTTTCAAGTAAAGTACAATATCTTTTATATTTTATCTAAATAAAATTTCTCATTTATTAATCAATTTCCTTTTTCAGGTTAAACATATTATCTTTTCTATTTTTCAATAACTAAATAATTTCCTTTTTTAGGTAAAATAGAATATTTTTTACATTTTATCTAACTAAAATTTCTCCTTTTTAAAAATATTACGAGCAATTTTATTTAATAAAATAACATAATTATATTATTATTACAATTAACTAATCAATTACCTTTTCCAGTCAAAACATGTTACCTTTTCTCTTTTCTCTAACTAAAATATCTCTTTTTACAATTATATCATTGACGATTACCTTTTTCAGCCAAAGCACGTTACCTTTTTTCTTTCTTTTACTAAAACCTCCATTTTTCCAATTATATCACGGGCGATTCTATTTAATAAAAATAAAATAATAATATTATAATACTAATAATTAACCGATTATCATTTCAGCTAAAATATATCATCTTTTCTATTTTTTCTAATTAAATCCCTTTTTTTCCAGAAACATAATGGGCAACATTAATTTCTCATTCTCTAAAAACTATGAACAATTTTATTTAGTAAAATAACATAATTAAATTATAATTACTATAAATTAATCAATTACCTTTTTCACATAAATCATGTCATCTTCACGTTACCTTTCTATTTTCTCTAACTAAAATCTTTCTTTTTCCAATTATATCACGGATGGTTCTATTTAATAAAATAAACTAATAATATTATAATATTATTAATTAATCGATTACCTTTTTCAGCAAAAACGTAGCATCTTTTCTATATTTTCTAACTAGAATACCTCTTTTAATAGAAATATTAGAAATATCACGGACAATATTAATTTTTCCTTTTCTAAAAATATTACGAGCAATTGTATTTAGTAATAACATAATTAAATTATAATTATTATAAACTAATCAATTACCTTTTTCACCTAGAACATATTACCTTTTTAATTTTCTCTAACTAAATTTTTTATTTTTCTAATCATATCACGGGAATTATATTTAATAAAATGAAGTAATAATTTTATAAAATGAAGTAATAATTAATGGATTACTCTTTTTAACTAAAACCTATCATCTTTTCTATATTTTATAACTAAAATCCCTCCTTTTCTAGAAATATCACGGATAACATTTATATAATTATTATCAAATCATCTCATATAAAAATGTAAGCCTCCAAAATTCATGTTTTTAAAAAATTAATTGAGATTAATGAATTTTTTTTATATAATATTAAAAAAATCCGTGCCAAAACATTAAAAGTTTGGTTGGTACGATATCTATTGATTTTACTTATTTACCCTTACTTAATTACATATAAAATCCCTCTTACTAACTAATCAATTTTCTTTTCGGGTTAAACATAATACCTTTCCTATTTTTCACTAACTAATTAATTTCCTTTTTCACTAACTAATTAATTTTCTTTTTCAGGTAAAACACAATATCTTTTACTCGCTCCGTCCGGTGGAATTCTTATCATTTGTTTTTTGCATGGAGACCAAGATAGTGGGTGTAATATTGTTAAAATAAATGAAGTAGTGGGTGTAATAGTGATTTTATTGTTAAAATAAGTGAAGTAGTGGATGTAATAGTGTAAAGTGTTGAAAAAGTGGAGTGAAGTAGTGGATGTAATAATGTATTTTATTGTTAAAAGTTACTATTTTTAGTAATGTAAAGAAATGGAAGGGACGACCCAAAATAGAAACTGTAAAGAAATGAAAAGGACGGAGGGAGTATATTTTATCTAACTAAAATTTCTCATTTCTTAAAAACCACTACAAGCAATTTTGTTTAATAAAATAACATAATTATATTATAATTATAATTACTATTAACTAATCAATTACCCTTTTCAACCAAAACACGTTACCTTTTCTCTTTTCTGCAACTAATATATCTCTTTTTTCAATTATATCACGAGTGGTTCTATTTAATAAAATAAAAGAGTAATATTATAATACTAATAATTACCGGTTACTTTTTTCAGTTAAAACGTATCATTTTTTCCATATTTCATGATTAAAATTCCTTTTTTCTACAAATATCACAGACAACATTAATTTCTCACTTTCCAAAGACACTACGATCACTTTAATTTAGTGAAATAACATAAATTAAATTATAATTACTATAAACTAAACAATTACTTTTTCACCTAAAACATGTCACCCTTTTAATTTTTACATTACCTTTTTTATTTTCTCTAAATAAAATCTCTCTTTTTACGTGCATCGCACGGGTTTTAAGCTAGTATAATAAAATTCCAAAATATTTAATTCTCAAAATTACTATTCATTTAGGCACTGTAGCATTCTAAAAGTTAGGGTTATTACAAGAAAGGTTGTATTAGAATTGATTTTTTTTATTAGCATTAATAAAAATTCATATTTACTATTTGGACTCTATTTTGAGATCTAGAAATCAGATTTGGATGATTTTATAATACACGCAAACCTATAAAATTATCTTTAATTTATTGATGATTTAATATTATAATTCAAATGGAAACACTCAGAATCTCAATAGAAAATATAATTATGAATTTTTACATTAATCTTATTCAATGTAAAAGTCTAACATTTATAATTCTATTCAATGTAAAAAACCTAATTATATATGATTTAAGTCATTAACATATACATTTTCGTATTTCGATATAAATAAACTTTTTAGTTTATAACATATTAAAATATAAAATATTTTTCTATGGCAGATCGGTTTTCATCTATTTATTTTAAGATCTCTGTCGTACGGAGGACCGGACTACCGATTATCAAAGTTTTGGACAAAATCCCTATTACATTTATTATTAAAATTATATTTGGTCGTGAGTAGATTATCTTCAAATAATTATAAGGGTATTTTGATAATCAAAACGAAATATAAGTAGAATTCATAAATTAAATAGAATTTTCAACGTAAAAAATCATCAATTTCTTCTCTTTTTTGTTTCTGCGTAGATTTAATTAGGAAAAAAATTATTAAATCATCACTAAATTAAAGATTATTTTGTTAATTGCACGTGGACTGTTATCGTCCAAATCAAATTTTAAGAATTCAAGATAAAATACTATTATTAAATTGAACGTGTAAAATCTTTTATATATATATATATATATATATCAATTTTTTAACAACAATTTGATATGTGAATTAGTTACATATAAAATTTTAAAAAATTAATATAATCATAGATATTAAAAAAAAAAAATGGAACCGTGCGTTGCACAGATTATAATTATAAGCTATATATTAAGTAGTTCTAAAAGTTCTAATTTTAGGTAGTTCTACGTAGAACCTGACCCTATTATTTTATATTATATAATTAAACGGATCGGATCGTGGATTGGCAGATTGAATCAGTTTAAATCCATATTCAATCTATTTATCATTCTAATCATCTTCATTTAAATCAGATTGGATCGAATATCTGATCGATTAGCCTAGGCTTATATATCTTATAATGAGTATCTGTTATCAAAAATCATGGAATAAACAAGAATCGAATGGATAACCTGGGACGACAAGAGATGAACTTTTTACTTGTAATTAAACTACTCAAATACATATACCTGGGGATAATATATAAGTAAGCTATATCTATATATTATAAATTAGTGGATAGCCCATTTCTAAGATATACATATTTAGGTTCATATTACATTTTTAACTTTAAATTGATTCATGGACGATTCATTTTTAGATTTGATATCCATATTTTAGTTCGTATAAGATAAATCTTTTTATTTGACCCAATCTAATTAGTATTTGAACCATTTGTTATTAATGTACTTTAAATATCATTTAATGTAATTTATAATATTTATGAAAAAATTATTAATAAAAGTTTACATCCATCTTTTAATTTTGATAAACTCATTAATACATATTATCACATAACATATATAATATATACAATAAAATATTTTATTAAATTAATTTAAAAATTAATTTATTGTAATATAGAAAAATAACGTACTTATTATATTAATATAAGTTCTTTCAAATTTTATTATTCATTCATAAATATTAAATTCTTTATTTTATTATTATTTTTAAATATTTTTAAAAATATTCGTATATGTAATTGATTAAATTACTTATAAGCAACGTGTTGAGTCAATAGAAAACGAGAAATCACAATTTTATGACCTTGCTGAGAATGAGATCATTACTTATTTAAAATTCGACCCATTCGATTTTCGACTTTTAGTCAATACTAGCATAAAGCCCGTGCGAGGCACGGGTCATTTCTAATATTGTTGAACATCGCGAAAATGTGTATTATTTGAATAATTTGATGATATTTTTATACATTAGAAATATATGAAACAAATTTGGAACTTGTATGTAAGGAATGCACGATCACCAAAAGTATGGGTGAATACCGTTGTGGCTTCTGATACCAAAACAACTTCTTCCTCGACCTTCAATACTCGACCTTCAATAGGCAAATATGTCATTGCAAGCATTTAAAAGGAAATAACTAATCAACAAATAATTGAATGCTTTCATGTTTGAAATTTTAGACATTTTACAATACATTTAAAGATTACAAGACCTTAATTATTGTAACATACAATATCTTACTTATTAAGTTAAGGGGGTGTTTGGTTAGGAGTATTTAACAAAGGGAAAGGGAAATAATTATATTCATTCTGTTTGTTGTTGTTTGTTTTAAAAAAAAAATCATTCCATTTATCCATTTTAATTTTTGGGTTTACCCAATACAACTCAATCCTCATTCCCCGCTACCCACTAGGTTTTTCTATTCTCTTTCCCCTCATCATTACTATCCATTTCCCCGTATCATCAACTACCCATTTTCCCGTGTCATCATCGACAGTTGTTTCATCTTTTCTTTTGCTTGATTTGCTATCGGCTATTGTCGTTGGAAACCATTTTTCAGCAAGTTTTCAACTTTTCTGAACTGATGTTCTTTCATCTTTTTTTGGTTTCAATTTTGAAGAGCTTTTCCAGAAGACCTGCTATAAAGCCTTGATCTATCTTTTTTTTCTTCATTTGTTTCTAGCTTAATTTGTTCCATTAATCTGCTTGTAGTAGAACTTTGAGAAATAATCATGAATAAATAACACATTATATATAATGAATTGACAAATGTACAAAATAACTATATTAAATAAATGGTACATCCTATCTTTCTATTAAAAATGTTATTTATTTTCTGTAGTGAGTACTGGGGGTAGGATTTATTCTTAGGTGGTTATAATGTTATTCAATTGTGTTGGCACAATTATTTATAATTTAAGCTTGCAGTTTTTTGTTTTTGGTTCCAACATTACTAAAAAAAATTATTTTTTTTGATAGAAAAATTTTATTTTCTTTATTAAACTTATTACAAATCACTAAATTATATTAATAATATACTTATTTAAAATATAATATAAAATCACCTAACTATATCAATAGTATATTGATTTAAAATAAAAAAATTATATTAAAATAAATTCATTTTTTATGAAATTAAAAAAGTTCACAAGTTGATTCCCTAGTTTGATCGAACCAAACAGGCATAAAGGTAATCAGTAAAATGTTCATTCCGTTTCTGGATCAGAACCAAACAGGTAAAGCAATTCAGTATCATTTCTTTCCTTTCTGCTTGTTTCACTTTCTGAATTCCATTCCGTTTTCCCATTATGAACCAAATGCCCCCTAAATTCTGAGGTACTCCCTTTGTTCTCCGATTATATATAGAAGAAGATGCACTGTTATATAGCATTATATACATAATTTTAATTATAGTATCGTCTCATAACTCAATGATATATATTTAGTTATTTAAACTGATAACCGACATGGAGTACAAATCTCTCTCTCTCTCTCTCTCTCACACACACACACACACACAGATATATATATAGGGTGTGGCTCAAAAGAGAACTCTTTTTTTGAAGAAAACTAAGGTACTAATCCTAACCATTGGATGTATTATAATCAATGGCCCCGCCAGGAACACCCACACACTAATCAAATACACCCTCACACACACAATCCCACCTAATCCCCTCCGTTTTTAATTTGATTTTTCCCTTCAATCGGTGATATTTTTTTAAAATCTAATTTCACCACATTTTTCTCCATCTCCCAACGATCAGTTTGAATACCATATGTGCTATATTTTAATTTAGTTTTCTAAGTTCTCCTTTTAAAGGGGTTTTCTCTAGATCCCTATATGTTTCAAATTTCCTTTCAAAACTTCACATTTTTCTTATTTCGCTAATTAAATTGCTATATTTTATATATCATACAGTCTTATAAATAAACTATATATTATATATAATTATTAACCAATAATCAATATGTAATCCAAATCGTATTTATATATTTTTTTATAAATTTTCTTAAAATTCATATTTTTAGTATGCCTATAGTTTAATTGATTCTAATTTGACCAACCAATTTTAATTTAGTTCATTTTTTATTAAATTTCACAACAAAATTAACTACGAGCACTTCATATGTGGTGTTGTTAAAAACATATTGGGAAATTCTCAATGGTACCACATTACCACTGTACTTTTGGCTTTTGCCAATGGTACCATTATTTTTTTGACTCCTCTAAACGGTACCCTTAACAAATTGACTTCTTAAAAGAAATACCATTATATTTGAAAAATGTTATAGAAACGTTAAGTTGGGTTTGGGGCCAATATTCAACCTAATTTCTTATTGCATACCGTAGCGTAATTTTTTCAACAGGTTTGGGGCCAACCAGTATTCTTCAAATATATTTTAAGGAAATTCTCAATGGTATCACCGTGCTTTTGGTTTTTGCTAGTGGTACCATGTTCTTTTTACCCTACTTAACGTTTCTATAACGTTTTTCTAACATAATGGTATTTCTGGTAGAAAGTCAATTTGTTAAGGGTACCGTTAAGAGGAGTAAAAAATGTAATGGTACCACTGGCAAAAGCCAAAAGTACAGTGGTACCATTGAGAATTTCCCAAATATATTTGATCTCAAATAATAATTATTTTATCTATGCATTTCATATATGAGATTATGAACAAAACAATTTATCTCAAAATAAATACTATTTTCTCCAATTTAAAAATATAAGAAAATTTTCTATAAAATTTATTTAGATGGGTAGGTCTATATTATAAAAAAACAATGTGCAGAAGTTGTAATATAAGTAATCTTATCTTAAATGAATAGTTTAATATATTAAACATAATATAACCCAAAAAGTATTTGTGTATGTAGTTAATGAATTCCATTGTAAGTATAAATGTTCATCTAACTAAATTGGTTGGTGAGTTTAGTTTCATTATGAGAGGTCATAGGTTCAATTCCTTGGAACAACATATTTTTTTAATATTATAATTGAGTTTGGTTCGGAGTTAATTTATTTGCTCAGGATGCAGGTTTGACAAGTACCCAATTGCCCAAAATGCCCGTTTTTTAAAACATCGCCCAAAATACCCACGGGTCACACCCATGGGTGAGGCGTGACCGGAACCACTGTAGCAACCTCCGTCGGCGTCAAAGCTCGATTTGGGCGTTTCCAATCCGACGAACCAAACGTTACAAAACTGGTATGGATGTGTAGAGAGTGAAGAGACGATTCCAATGGTATGTATAACATGCCTGACAAAACACGGGAAGGGGGAGAACGGAGGGATATAAAATTGAATCGCCGGACTCGCGATTTTGAATGTATGTCGCGAGATCTCGATTTCTGGCAAATGAAATGGTATTAAACTTGTATAGGATTGTAGAGGAGACGAAGGCGATTCATTTGGTGTGTAGGTCATGACTGGACGGCCAAGGAAATGGGTGAACGAAGCGAATAAGAAAAGTAACCGGCGAGTGCAAAATCGCCAGAGCTCTGTAAATGAAGGAGACGATGGATACACATTCGCAAGATGCGTATCATGCGATGCGTCGTTCAGAATAGCGTATCTCAGCTTACTGCGCCTTTGTTATTAGCGTGGCTGATAAGTTACTCCGACACTATAGGCGTAACTGCAGAGTTACTCCGATCCCATAGGCGTATTCGAGGATACTCCTTCATCAGAGGCGTATTCAATGGGCATTTTGGGCGGTACTTCCCGAATCTGGGTATTTTGGTGAGAGAAACTAAAATAGTGGGTAGAAAGGGCACTCACCCGATAAATAATTGAGATGAGATGTAACAAATTCCACTGATTTATTCTTGAATTGGAAAATATATATTGAAATTAATTCTATTAATATTTTTTGTAATTATTCATCTCTTTTTTTGTTTGTTTTTTATATCATATTTTTTAAATGAAAATTTTGGGTGGGACTAGTATTAAATTTTCATTAGGTTTTATTTGTTCTTTCTAAATTTGGGGATATGAATGTAAATATAAATTTCCTTTAAAAAAAAGAAATTATTTGTTCTTTCTAAATTTGGGGATATGAATACAAATGTATGACAATTCCAACAACACCCCTTATATGAATTCCTAATCATTATTATAGTATAAAATTAGAATTCCCTAAAAAATATATAATTAGAATTCCAATTACTTTTACGTCATTAAAAGAAAGGAAGAAATAAAGAAAGTAAATATTTTATTCATTAAAATAATATAATGGATGATTCAAGGTATGAAGGTACCTTAAAGATAAGAGCAAGTCCATGTAACCTGGTTTAAAAACAAATAAACAGACTAAATAAATAGTCCCATTGTTTCCAGATCGTTTAACACATAGAATCTGAATACAAAGATTCTTGGAAATAAAAATGACTTTGAAGGCCGCCCGAACAATCCAGCCTACATCATTCCTGAAAATAGTAACTTCACAATTGACCTTCACAATAATTCCGTGGATAGTGCAATGTTCAGAAAACAAAGTCCTCAATTTATGAACAACTATTTTTTGTGAACGGTGAGCACATGCGATTTTTGCTACAATTCCAGACGTACCCCAGCTATCTACTTGCCAAAAACCAGCTATAAACTTGCCAAAAGTGCCATTGACGCAGGAAATCCAGATCCCCAAAACCACCAACCAAATCATTCTCAGGGGTATTAAACAACAACTAACGACTAACATACTAATACAAAGCCAAAACGCCAGACCAAGCCAAAAAAGCTAGACGAAACACCAAAAATTCAAAGTCATCGGAATTACCCCAAATATTAGTATGAAGCAAAGGAGGATAAATTGAATCCAAGGATAATTTTTATTTTCGAAATCGAGAACAAAACCGAAGTATATCTTAGAATTAAGTTGAAGAACAAGGTTCGTTTTTTTGGGCTAGATCTCGATTTTTATTGGGAAAAAAAATGGGGATTTAGAATGGTGGGTGAAGGGTCAGAGGGGGATTGATGGGAGGAAGGGGAATTGAAATAGAGAAGAAGAATGGATCGAACGGAGTAGGCGGTGGCTTCTCTAAAAATATAATAAGATAAAGATTTCTAGTAATTTAAGGATTTTATTTGTCATTGAACTCCAACAATCATCCATATATATTCATCTCTTACTATTACTATAATAATAAATTTAAGTGTATAAGAGAAAACTAGCGTAAAAGCCCGTGCAAGGCACGGGCACTAAAATAAATTCTCGTCTGAAAATGTATACATATATTGAGATAATTTAGTAATTAAAAATATGATAAAATCTAAAATTTCGATTTTATCTCATATGTTTATAATTACCTGGTAATATTGCATACCAATTTCTTGAACCATATATTTTAAAATTTCATTAGATTTTGGATAAATATCAATACGATAATATTCGCATGAATACTTATAATTGTTAAATTATTAATTTAGTTTTCAATGACGTGAAATGAACTTTTTTAAATTGAACATTTGGTTATAACATAAATAAAGATTTTAGTAAAATTGTCCGTATATAACATAGGCGTCTATTAACTCATTTGATTTTGTTGTAAATAATTGATCGTATATGTAAGACTATACCTTAAGACATATTATAAAATTTCTTAATATTGAGTAAAAGTCATCATTGTGGTTGTCTCAATCAATTTTTTGTAATATATATATTTATACATTATAAACTCAAATATTTAGTTTTAGTCTAATGTTTATTATACAATTTCGAAGTTGAATTAAAAATTGGGTGAATTGAAACATGTTTTATATTATAATTTCAAATAATTTTTTTAAACTCAACTTTAAATTTTTCCAAATTTTTTAATCGATGTAAAATATGATTAGACGACTTTAATGACCCGTGCATCTATATGAAATCTAAAATTAATTTCTTGATTTCATTGTATAATAATCTAAGTATATGTTATAATTTAACCATTATATATAATATTGATCAATTTACTATATTATATAAAAATTCATATGTATCATATTTTATACTTTATAGTCGAGTTATCATATTTTTAGAGTTCTCATCTTTTTAACAAAATTTCAATTATTTTTCTTATATGTTTAAATTCTTATGTTTTTAGACCAATCATACATTTAAATCGTTGAAAGCCTAAATAGTTGGTCGACAAAAATCGTGTAATATAACTCAGATGTTTAAAATTTTATGTATCTAAAAGTTATTTGATGCAATTATTCATTATGTACGATTTGATAACTAAAATTTACATATTTCTTAAAACCAAATCTTTTTTTAAAATAATTTAATATCGACATAGAATTGAATGTAAATAAATCCCCTTTTTTTTACTCGGTTACATTTATATATAATCTAAAATTTTATTTTTTACATCAATCATTTAGAATGACAAAAGAGAATTGTCAAGTATGCTCAATCGATTAGAATATTTTTTTTTATAACTTTATATCATCCAGTTTTCTAGAAATAATATAAACCAACATTTCATTTACTCAAAAATAAAAAATAGAAAAGGATGTGACACGAAGAGAAAATGTGGTTTATCTTATAGGATTTTTAAACAAAACTCAAAACTAAGTGTAGCATAGTTGGTTATGTCATAAGTTTGATGGGAGAAGGTCAGTGCTTCAATTCCCAACACTAACTTAATTTCACTATTTTTACATAATTATTAAAGGATGACATTTTTGTAATTTTTAAAAATATAGGGATAAAATAGTAACTTCACAACCATTAAAATGGTAATATTTGCCCTTGTGTTGAAGTTTAATGCAAGGCACGGGCACTCAACTAATTTCTCTTTTGTAATTAAAAATATGATAAAAGTTAAGATTTCGATCTATCAAATATTTTTATAGTTATTTTGTAATATTGCATACCAATTTTTTGAACCAAATATTTTATAATTTGATTAAATTTCATAAAATTTGGATAAATAATGTAAGAATAGATTTTGAGACATATTACAAATCTCTTAATATTTAATAAAAGTCATCCTTACCTTTTGCTTGTCTCAATCATTTTTTCTAAACATATAAATTTATACATTTTTAAACTTAAATGTTTAGTTTTAGTCTAATATTTATTACACTATATAGAAGTTCAATAAAAAATTGGGTAAATTCAATTATTTTTTATATTATAATTTTGAATTGTTTTTTTAGATCAATTTTAATTTTTTTTAAATATTTCAATCGATAAAAAATATGACAACCTTAATGACCCGTGCATATGAAATCTAAAATCTAAATATATGTTATAACTCAACCATTATATATTATATTATATAAAATTCATATGTATGTACCAACTTTATAGTCGAGTTATAATCTAATTGATCATTTTAAATAATTATTGTACTTTTGTAATATTTATGATTCAAAAATTTATATCTTTTTTAATTTAATGTGAATGTTAATTATATTATTTTATATATATAACATAGATCATCTTTTTAGAGTTTTCACCTTTTTTTTACAACATAATTTCAATTATTTTCTGTATATATTTAAATATTTATGTATTTAGACCAATCATATATTTAAATCGTTGAAAGAATAGTTGGTCGACCAAAACTCTCTAATATGAGTCACATATTTAAAATTTTATATACGTAAAAGTTATGTGATGCAATTATTAATTATGTATGATGGAACGTATGTAAATAAATCTTTTTTCTTTTTGGACTCGGTTACATTATGTATAATCTAGTTTTTTTCTGTATCAATTATTTAAAATGATAAAAGAGAATTATAGAGTATTCTCAGTCGATTAAAATATTTTTTATAATTTTATCTATCCAATATTTTAGAATTAATATGAACAACATTTCATTTACTAAAAAAAGGATGAGATAAAAAGAGAAGAGAGGTGGTTTATGTTATATGATTTTTAAACAAAGCTCAAAATTATTCGTAGCACAATTGGTTAAGGCATGAGTTTGAGATTGAATAGGTTAGTGGTTCGAATCCCAACAAAAGCATAATTTTTTTAGTTTTTACATAATTATTAAAGGATGGCATGTGGTTTATGTTATAGGATTTTTAAACAAAGCTCAGAATCAATCATAGCACAATTGGTTAATGCATGAGTTTGAGAGTGAATAGGTTAGTGGTTCGAATCTCAACACAAGCATAATTTCATTAATTTTTACATAATTATTAAAGGATGGCATTTTTGTAATTTTTAAAAAAATAAGGGTAAAATTGTAATTTCACACCCATTAAAATGGCAAATTTTGCCCTTGTGTTGTCCTATTATATATAGTAATAGATAGAAGTACAAAATTAAAAGGAATTGAATTTTTAATTGATAAAAATGGAGTTAAGGATGATTAGACATTGCTCAAAAGTAGGGAATGACTAGTGGTTCTAATATTTTAGGGAAGCACTAAGCCAGTGTTATAATGATATTTTATGCTAAATTTTCTAAATTTTAATTTTGAAATTCAAATAGTAAAATTGTTAGACTTGCTACAAGAAAGATTGATTAGCTCTTAATTTTTTAATGTGCAATTAAGAATTTGTTGGAGCAAATTTTTTTTACTCATTCTTTATATTTCATCTTTAGCAGTGTTGTAAAAAGCGGAAATCGGACTTAATCGGTGGAGGCACCGTCCAGGGATTAATCGGGTAATCGGGGATTAATCGGATCATTAATCGGAACTAATTTAATATTATTTTTAAATATAATTATTATTAATATACATAATTATTTTATTATTTTGATTATACATGAATAATTATCATATATTTATACAAATATATTTAAAATACATAGCATTATTAAAGTAAATATAAATTTTAAGATCTAAGTTTTGAATTGGGGTCAATATAAGAGAAAAAATTGATAAAATTCATTATTTAACCGTTTAAAATATTAATTTCGTATATGAGAATAATAGTTTTCTTAAAATTTATTCAATTTATTAATTTTTGAATTTTTTAAATTTTTCTACTTATTTTTCAATTTTTTATCAATAATGCCGATTTTTGACCGATTAATCCGATTTTTGACCGATTAATCCCGATTTTTTGAAAAAACGATTTTTTGGCCAATTTTTGTAAAATCAGTTCGGTTCCTTACCGAACAGCGATTAATCGGCGATTAATCCCGATTAATCGCCGACTTTTAGAACAGAGATCTTTAGGGTCATATAAATAATATTTTTTTTTACTCGATCTTTAATTCGTTATATTTCATCTTAAGAGTCATGTAAATAATCTATTGAACTTGTTCTTATATTTCTATTTTGTTTCAAGTGCATTTTCGGGAGTAGGATGTTAACTGTTACTCCTTCCGTTACTATTTAGTAGTTCATTTTGAGAAAAAAATTTGTCCCTAAATATTGTTTCTTTTCATATTTCAATGTATGTTTTTCAAGTTTTTCCAAATTATCCATACACTTTTATTTCCAATGTTTGACTTTATAATTAACGAATTTTCTAGTGTGTGCCCAAGGGCACATGCTAAGAATCCGTGCTAGCTTAGTTGTCGAATTTCGATTGATTGAGATTTTATTAATAATGATGGTCCCCCTGCATTCACATAAATATTCACCAATCAAAATTTGACAACTCATCAAATAATAATTCTTAGCATGTGTCCTTGGGCACACACTAGACAAATCCTATAATTAATTACACATTCAAAAGTTTATTATTTATTATTTAATGTAATAAATAGGGGCAACTATGGAAACAAAATATGATATTAAATATTTCTTAAAATGTGTGTTTTTTTCAAAATGGATTACTAATTAGTACTGACTGAGGAAAACCTACTTAATGCTTTAGACAAATATCAGTGGGAGAGGAATGGGTAAACCTAACCCAATTTAATTGAAGGCTAAGTGGGTCCAAACCAATTTAATGGAAAGACGTGGGTTGTCAAAACTTATAAAGGCAAAAACTTTATTGATAGGATTGGTTGATCAGAAAGTTTAAGCATGATAATTACTACTGATTACATGTTATTAATCAACTTACTAAATTAGCTTAATGATGGATCAAGAGATAGAAACGTGCAAATGAACAATAAGTGTAAAAGCCCTTTTTGATCACTTTACTATTAATCTTCTCGTAATGGAAAAATAGTGGCCAGCATTCCAAAAGAGACTTTTAATTTGTTATTCCATGACCATCGCATGTTTGTCATGATCTAGTAATACTTTTGGAATGCTTTATCAATTGAATTGCATGGCATGAGTGTGTATAATTGTAAAGAGAGATCGAGAAGTGAAGTAAAAGCATACTATTATGAGTACATTTTTTGGAGAAAAACAAGATATGCATGGTCGCTGTGGACGGAGGAAAAGGAAAAAGCTTAAGAGGCATGAATGTCTGTTCAATTCAACTTTTATTTCATGCATTTGTATGGTTCTCACTTTTTAACTGTACGTTTCCTCCTGTTGTGTAATTTACTCAAAACTATGTTGAAGAAGGGTAGTTTAACTCCTATTTGTATAAATTTATCATTTTGTAAAATCGTTTCATTTAAAAATATATGGATGCGATGTATTTTGTAAAATCGTATCAGAAAATCGTTAAGAAATTCGGTATATATTGTGTCACTCTTTTACGTGACATCAAAAATTGTATCAAGAAATCGTTAAGAAATTCAATATATATTATGTCATTTTCTTGCGTGACATGAAAACATGCATGTTAATATATTTAAATGTTAAGATGAAGACATGCATGTTAATATGTTTAAACGTTACGTTTAAATTGTGCTTTCGGTTTTTGCAGATAACTGCTTAAAAGAAAACGAATCAGCTTTTAACACCAGCGTAGTAATGCACCTAAATCTAAAATGGTGTGTGAATGTATAGTCAGTTAGTGTGTTACTTTTTCATTTTCTTTTTCCAGAAGCCATTGAAAAATTGGTTACACTTTATTCCCTAAAGTTAGAAGCGTGTACCTAAATCATTCGACGACTTGACCTCAACAACATTACAAATTGTCTATTTCAAATTTAGTACTCTGTCCCACTGAAAATTTATGCATGGGTTTTTTTTCTCAATCTAAATTTTCATCAAGATATTTGTTTGTACAATAATTTTTTTCTTTTTAGTGAGCCAAGTATTTCACGAAGTGACGAGATATTGTTCCGTCGTATAGTGACAAAGATCGAGATCTTGTATATATTACATTGCCTATTATTATTAATCCTTTTTTTTTATGAAAAATGCTAGAAGTATTAAAATGGGGTACCAAAAAATTATTACCAAATGATGTGTTATTTTTTAATTGGTTATAGTTGCAATGGGCCCGCCAGGGCTATCCAATAAAAATAATTCAAAATGACAACTAACTAGTGTCATGTCATTTGGTACCCAATTTTAGTACCTAATTTGGTACCTGTAGCATTACTTTTTTTTATTCCTCGACTACTTGTAATACTTATTATTTGTAATTAATTTTGTACTTCATGAATAAGAACAGGAACAATGTATATTACGGCCTTTACTAGTAATTAGGAACTCCACCTTGCAAAATCATTTAAAATTAGAGAGTAGTGCTAGAGACACCAAAATTTGGTACAAAAAATTGTCACCAAATGATATGGCATGGCTGATGTGCCAGTATGGATCTTTTTGATTGGTGTTGTTGGTGTGAATACATGGGGCCCATTTATTATTACAACAAATCAGAATTGGCCACATGTATTTGGGAAAAATTTTGGGGACTAAATTTGGTGCCCCTAGCATTATTCTTAAAATTAAGCACTACTGTACGATTACAGAATTGACTTGAAACTTGCCAAAATACAAAAAAGAAAAGAACTTTTGAGATATGGATTGAAAATCAAGGCCCGATTTCTATATATTGATAAATGATGGACTGGATCAAAAATGACAACCCAGCTTATACATGAAATTGGCGTTTATAATTGCTCATATTGCTTCGTTGTTAGCCCATGGAAAATAGGTTTGATGGAAAGCGTATTTGAATGAGTTTTTTTCTTTTTCTTTTCTTTCTAATAATGGATTTAACTTAACTAATACTTGAAAATCTATTAATTAAATATATACTACACCAATAAGAGGTTTCACTCAACCAATTTAATTCTTCATTAGCATCTATATAATATAATTATTTTATTTAATTAATATTCTAATTATTATAATAAATAATTATTATAATAAAATATTTATTCAATCTAATTAATACTCTCATTAATATCCACAAATATTTATTTTATCTATATCTCACATTAATATCTATTAATAGTTACTGTTGTGGAATAAAAATTAGGGTTTATGCGTAATTAATGCCAGGGTGGTTGAGCTTCGAGCTTTAATGGCTGTTTCCGTGTTTCGAGACTAATCGGTCCTCACAGAGTGCCTACGTATCTCGTTATTGAGAATCAAGCCAAGACGTAGTTCTGAGAATGAGGGGTCAGACCCTTTATATAGGCTGAGAAGCCTTAGAATTATGGTAGGATTCAGATACTTGGTGGGCAAGTCACCGCCTTGAGGAAGGTTCTAGACTCCTTCCTTGTAGGAGTCTGTTTCCTTATTGAATTGGATGCCTTGGAGGCTAAGTCAGGCAGGAGTAATATCCTTATTTGACTCTTTTTGCTGAGCTGGTTATTACCCTTAATATTAATTACGAAATGAATATCATAAATAGGGTTTGGGCCCATCTGGTGGGCCCCATGTTTGGACCATGATGGGTCTAATTAATGCCACATTAAATGTATCTTTAGGGCTTACTTTTAGCCCATATCATTTGCCCCCCAACTTCTAGGAAAACTGATCAGGTTTTCCTTGAAGTTTTAACGGCCTTTTTCGAGACTCGGGCTTGTCTTAATGTAAAGCGTGGAGCGACCGACGCATTTACGACAATGTTAATTCAATGCTAATCGGCACTAATCAGCCTTAAACGACGTTGAAACGATGTTAAACGACACTAAACTGCGTTAAACGATGCTACACGGCACTAAATGACGCTAAACGGCGCTAAACAGCCTTAAACGACGTTTAAACGATGCTAAACGGCGTTAAACGGTGCTACACTGTACTAAACGATGCTAAACGGCGCTAAACAGCCTTAAACGACGTTTAAACGATGTTAAACGA
The DNA here is from genome assembly GCA_037693485.1 of Kitagawia praeruptora. Lineage (NCBI taxonomy): Eukaryota > Viridiplantae > Streptophyta > Magnoliopsida > Apiales > Apiaceae > Kitagawia > Kitagawia praeruptora. The sequence continues at coordinate 152,231,973 of CM075344.1, read as the reverse complement.
CGCTAAACGACACTAAACGGTGCTAAACGGCACTAAACGACGCTAAACAACATAAAACAGCACTAACGGCGCTAATCGGCACTAATCGGTGCAATTCTCAATTTCAACTTTCACTTGATTATTTTGTTCAAAAACAATCTCAATAGTGATCTTCTTGATCATCGAGGTGGAGAAACAAAAACAAAAATGTGAAAACCCGACTCGACCACCACTGTCAGTCAGCCAAACCAAATCTGCATGCTGACCATCGATGTGGGTCGGCCGAGGGGTCTCCGGTGAGCCGGTCGGCCGGGACCTCGGTCGGTCAAAATTTTTTTCATACCGATAACCGACGTCGGTCGGCCAAAACGCCCCCGGTGAGCCGGTCGGCCAAAATTTTTCTCATACCGACAACCAACGTTGGTCGTCCAATCCAAAATCTCGCACCGACAGTCGACGCCGGTCGGCCAAAGCTTGCCCGGAGAGTCCCCGATCGGCCAAAAAAATTTTTTCGCATTTTTTTTTTGAGCGGAGCAAAATCTCGACTCGAGGCTCCGTACCGGTCGGCCGAGACGCTTACGAAGGGCCAGTCGGCCAAAGAGCCAGTCGGCTAAGTTGAAAACCCACACCAACGACCGATGTCGGTCGGCCAGGGCATCTTGTAGGCCTCGATCGGTTGTTTTGCGGTCGGCTGAGGCGTCTTGCACGCTGTGGTCGGCCGTGTCGCGGTCGGCTAGGGCTCCGGGAGTGCGCCAGTCGGCTGGTACTCTCGTGGTTCAGTGACTTTGATTTTTACATACCGACATTGATCATCAATATGGAATCTTAACATCAATATCGACTTTCACTACTTGAAAATCAACAACTTGGTCATTCATGACTTTTATGTAAGGCTTCTCCTAATTTCTTGATTAGCTTCAATCTCCTTTTAAGAGTTTCATGCTTGCCTGATCTTAAATGGAAATTACTTCGAATCTTTCAATCACCATGTTGGAATGTTAATTCAATGGCTCATTCTTGAACTATTCTTGAATTTCTTGATCCAAGGTTGACTTTAGTAGATTTGTTGGCCTTCAATGGCTTCATCTTAGCTTTCATATTCAAAACGACATCAGGATCAACTTTCGACATCGAAACGATGTCGGGACTCTCGACATAGAAACGAAGACCGGTCGGCTACAGCTTCCCGGGTATCCCGGTCGGCCGGTTGTCGGTCGACCGAACAAAACCTCGTGTTGACGATCAATGTCAGTCGGCTGGAGCCTTTCGTTGGAGCCCGGTCGGCTGGCTGAGCGAAACCTCATGTTGACGATCAAGATCAGTCGGCCGGAGTGCCCCCGGTGCCTTAGTCAGCCTTTTCTCGGTCCTTGAACTTCAACGTCAATACTCGAACGTCAATATTTGGACCTCAATGTCAGTATTCGAACGTCGATATCATTATTTAAAGTCGATGACCAAACAGACATCCTTGACTTCAAATTGGCTTTCATAACTTTCGTGACCTTCTAGGCCTTAACTCGCTTGTTGAATCCTTAGTTTTAAACCTTGAATCCATTTATAGTTGTCGTTATAACAAACCCTTCATTCTCATTCTAACATGTGGATCTTGTGGTGAAGCTTTTTAGTTCTTGCCCCCCTTACTTCGTGTGGTGAAGGTCTTGCTTCTCGATTGATCGTTCAAGAAGTTCATTTGCCACTCAGCACTTGACTTCAAGTCTGGTGTGCCTTGGCTAGTTGTCACTCCTCTATCTTGACTCTATGATTTCAACCTTATTCTTATACTCATATAACCTTGCTTATGTTTCAACTTGACTAATGACTCTTGATTCGAGCCCTTAAACTCAAACGACAAGCTCGATTGGAGGCAGACAGCCTTGTTGGCCATCAATGCTTAATTTTTGTGTCGGGATTTGAGATTCAAGATTTTAAGTATGGAATGACAAAGGACCTCTTATCTCAACACTCTCTCACTAACAGTTTCTATGCCTTCAAGGCATTATCAGGGAGCCAACCAGTCTCAAGAGGAGCTTTGATAGGGTCTATCCTTCAGCTTCCTTCATCAATCGGTGCTGCCAACTTAGAGTTGATGGTCGGGGCCTTCAAGACCTGGAAGTAAACACTCCTTGCCTAATTCTCTATCTTAGAAGAAGCGAATTTAGACAGGGCATCGGCCTTAACGTTCTCATTTCTTGGAATATGCTCCACATAGCACTCATCAAACCGAGTCATAACGGCTTTCACAACTCGCAAATACTTTGCTATAATTTCATGCTTGGCCTCAAATTCACCATTCACTTGCGATACTACTAGTCTTGAATCCCCACAAACTTTGAGATTCTTGACCCTCATGATTCTAGCCAAGCCCAACCCGGTTATCAAGGCTTCATACTCAGCTTCGTTATTGGTTGTCGGAAAATCCAACTTCAAGGCATATTCAACTGTGAACCCATCGGGGCTTTGCAAGAATAAACCTGCACCGCTAGATTTTGTTATTGATGCTCCATCAAAATAGAGCACCCAATATTCTTGTTATTGATGCTCCATCAAAATAGAGCACCAAATATTCCTTCTGATCAGGTACAAGCTCCTCATCTTTTTCTTCACTCCCAGGGGTGGTTATTAAATCCTGCCCCCAACTTCTTGGTTGTTAATGGTACATTCAACCATGAAGTCAGCTAATGCCTGAGCCTTGATGGCTGTTCGAGGCTTATACATAATGTCAAATTCTTCAATTTCAATTGCCCACTTAATCAACCTTCCACTGACCTTCGGGTTATGTAATATGTTCCTCAATTGCTGGTCTCGTAGCTTCCTCGAGGCTGTTATCAATGCCAAAGCAAACTTTTCGATGGTTGAGTAATTCAACTCAGCTCCATGCAACACCTTGCTAACATAGTAAATGGGTTTCTGAACCTTTTTCTCTTCTCGAATGAGGACGACGCTCAACGCTTGCTCAGATACCGCCAGGTATAGATAAAGAGTCTCCCCGGGACTAGGTTTGGCCAACAACGGGGCTTCTGCCATGTACCTCTTCAATTGCTCAAAGGCCTCTTGGCTCCCAGTAGTCCACTCAAAAATTTTCACTTTTTTCAATGCTTGAAAGATTGGCAAGCATTTGTCACCAGACTTGGAGATAAATCTCCCCAGGGCTGCAACTCGGCCGGTTAACTTCTGTACTTCTCGTATAAAGTGAGGTGGTTCCATGTCCAAGATCGCTTTGACCTTATCAGGGTTGGCCTCTACGTCTCTCTTCGAAACCATTAATCCCAAAAAATTTCCTGATCCAACGCCAAAAGCACACTTGGCTGGGTTCAACATCATCTTGTGGTGCCTCAGCACTCCGAATGCCTCTCTGAGGTGATTGATGTGGTCTGCCTTGAAAAGGTTCTTGACTAACATGTCATCAACATAGACCTCCATGGTTTTTCCAATCAGATGGGCGAATATCTTATTCACCAGTCGTTGGTAAGTATCGCCTGAATTCTTTAGACAAAAAGCCATAACAAGATAGCAGAAAACACCAAAGTCAGTTATGAAAGATACCTTTGGGATGTCATCCTTATGCATCTTAATCTGATTATAGCCGTTGAACCCGTCCATGAAGCTCAACATCTCATGTCTAGCTGTGGCATCTATCAATGTGTCTATCCTCGACAGGGGAAAACAATTCTTTGGACATGCATCATTCAAATCGGTGAAGTCTATACACATCCTCCACTTCCCATTAGCCTTCTTGACCATCACAGGGTTAGCCAACCATTCGGGGAACTGAATCTCTTCTATAAAACCAGCTTCCAAGAGCTTTTCAACCTCTTGCTTAATGGCCTCTCGCCTCTCAGGAGCAAAATTCCTCTTTTTCTGCTTTATTGTATTTCGCTTGGGATCGACATTCAATTTGTGAGTTAAGAGTTGGGGATCAATCCCTGGCATATTAGTTGACGTCCAAGCAAACACATCACCGTTCTCTTGTTAGAATGTTGTCAACTTGCCCTTCAAGGGTTTTTATTTATGCATTTCTTTGTTTCCCTTCGCGTATTCTCTTATTTTCGGTACTTGGGTCATCTTTGACTTACACACATCAGGTGCTTGGTACATAAATAAAATCACATAATCAATGAATGGAAAACAAACTTGCATTAATAACTTGAAGTGGGTTCAACCCTTACATAGAGTACTACTATCCTACTCGGAGCAACATGATCTGCAATGATTTCAATGAACCTTATTTCTACTTCTACTAGATAAATATGAAGCTAAGTTCTACTAGGATAACTTGAGCCCATCGGGGCTTTGCAAGACTAGGCCTGCACCAGATTTTGTTTTTGATGCTCCATCAAAGTAGAGCACCCACCACTCATTCTGGTCTCCTCCTTATTATTCCGAGGTTCACTTCCTGCTTGGGGTATTACCTCCTGCCCCCCGACTTCTTGGTTGCCAATGGTACATTCAACCACGAAGTCAGTTAACGCCTTAGCCTCAATGGCTGTCCGAGGCTTTTGTGTGATGTCCTCTGACGGCCTTTCTTGACGTTTCTTACTAATGCGGACATCCATGTCTTCAATCGGAAGGACCTACCCCCCGACTCCACCAGGCCTTAACGAGGCTACATAACAGCTTCGTGCCATCTTTTGATCACCTTTATGTTCTCCAACACCATTCCTGATCGGGAACTTGATCTTCATATGATAAGTTGAGGCAACAGCCTTGAATGCATGAAGTCCAGTCCTTCCGAGGATAGCGTTGTACGTTGAAACTGCCTTGATTACCAGGAAGTTCAGCATCTGAGTGGCCTTCTTGGGATCCTGTCCAATAGTCACAGGCAATTGAATAGTCCCTTCAACTTTGGATCTTATTCCATTAAATCCATATATAGGCATGTTATTGGGGGTCAACTGAGAATCGTTGTACCCCATCTTCACAAATGCATCATGAAACAGAATGTCAACGGAAGCTCCATTGTCTATCAAGACTCACTTCACCTCTGAGTTTCCAATCACAGAAGTTATGACCAACGGGTCATCATGGGGGAACTTCACCCCTTCCAAGTCTAAGTCATCAAAACCAACCACTACTTCAGTTTTTGCACGCTTCAGGGCCTCTCCCACGATGTGCATCACTTCTCTAGCATAAGCCTTCCGAGAATTCCTTGTTGTGCCGACCGCAGTCGGGCCTCCTGAGATCATGTTGATTACTGGCCCTCGGGGCTGTGGGTTGCGATCTTGATCGTCATCCCTCCTATCATACTCTCTTCTTCGATTACCACGGTCGTCACCCTTAGTGAAGTGGCTCAGTTTCCCTTTACGAATCAAAAACTCGATCTCATCTTTGAGTTGCTTGCAATCATCAGTGTCATGCCCCACATCTTTGTGGAATCTGCAATACTGATTCTTGTTTCTCTTTGCGGGATCACCCCTGAGTGGCTTCGGCCATCGGAAATCCTTATCCTTCTCAATGTCCAACAAGATTCGACTCTTAAGAGTATTCAACCTTGCATACTTGGTGAACCTCGGTCCTTGGTTCTTCTTAGGGGCATAGTCGGAGTCCTCGCTAGTTCGGGGATACTGGTCCCTAGCATCATACTCCTGGTCATCATACTCATGGTCTTGCTTTCGCTTCTTGGAGTCGTTGTTACTTTCTCCTCCACTTACTGTGGCTTCTTTCTTCATGCTATCTTCAGCTTTAATGTACTTGTCAGCCCTTCGTTGGAGCTCGGCCATGTTTTTAGGAGGGTGCTTTGCTAATGACCTTTTAAAGAATAGATTAGTGGTTCCGTGTTCCAGGGCTACCATGGCCACCTTATTTTCCAAGTCAGTGATGTTCAATGTCTCCTTTGTGAACCTCTTGAGGTAATCTCTCAAGTTTTCATTATTCCCTTGCACCATATACATGAGAGATGCGGAACTTTTTTCATGAACTCTCCCGCTGATGAATTTGCTAACAAAAGCGGCGCTTAGCTCCTTAAAAGAGCCAATCGAATTCGCAGGTAGGCGGCTATACCATCTTTGAGCCATGCCCGACATGGTTTGCGGGATCACCCGTTCCATCATAAGCCTTAATAGTCGGCATCTTGAACTTCTTTGAGATACGAGCATTCATCACCTCCTCAGTAAATGGGGGTGTGGGATCATCAGGATCCTTAAGTGGCATCAGATCCTTGGGGTTGCTCCTAGGGGTTTCCACCCTTGTTGTTCTTCCAGTTGGGGTATCAGCCCTTCTCTGCCTTCTTGAAGACCTCTCCAGATCTATAATGGGAATCGGTCCTGAGGTTGGAGGAGGTTGAGTTTGATTCAACCTAGCTTGTTCTCTCGCAATATCTTCCTTTATCCTTAAAATTTCGGCCTCATGAGCCTTGATTCTCTCAGCAGCTGTCAAAGGGGGTCCATCATGGATAGTTTGTGTTCTCCTTCTTGGTTCTCTGCTAGCTAGCACGTCGCCTCCTTGGGGCTTCATCACGATCATCATCATCAGATGATGAATCATCAGTATATAGGCCAGAGTAGTCAACATACTCTCGATCTCGGATATGCAAGGCGTGGCCACTTGGTCCAGGACCTTGAGTAATTAGAGGGTAGTTAGGCAGACCATACACCGGGTTGGTATTCATGGGGAGATCCGTAGTATGGATCTGTATCCCCGGTGGTAACGGGTGGTTAGGATTAACCAGATGAGAAACCATCATCTGAAGAGAGCTTGTTTCTTGACTTGGGTGAACGACCATGGGTAACGTTCTCTCAACATGGGGATCCGTCCCTGGAGGTTGAGAAACCTGAGTTTGAGTGATCGCCCCTGTTGTTGGGGGTATTTGCTCAGTTGCAGGCGGAGCAGAGCTTAGAGGCAAGGCCTCAATAGAGGTTGTTGTTGTTCTTCGTGTGTTCACCATGGTTGATGTTGTCTTCCCACAGACGGCGCCAAATGTTGTGGAATAAAAATTAGGGTTTATGCGTAATTAATGCTAGGGTGGTTGAGCTTCGAGCTTTAATGGCTGTTTCCGTGTTTCGAGACTAATCGGTCCTCACAGAGTGCCTACGTATCTCGTTATTGAGAATCAAGCCAAGACGTAGTTCTGAGAATGAGGGGTCAGGCCCTTTATATAGGCTGAGAAGCCTTAGAATTATGGTAGGATTCGGATACTTGGTGGGCAAGTCACCGCCTTGAGGAAGGTTCTAGACTCCTTCCTTGTAGGAGTCTGTTTCCTTATTAAATTGGATGTCTTGGAGGCTAAGTCAGGCAGGAGTAATATCCTTATTTGACTCTTATTGCTGAGCTGGTTATTACCCTTAATATTAATTACGAAATTAATATCATAAATAGGGTTTGGGCCCATCTGGTGGGCCCCATGTTTTGACCATGCTAGGTCTAATTAATGCCACATTAAATATATCTTTAGGGCTTACTTTTAGCCCATATCAGTTACATTAATACTAACTTATACTAATATCTACCAGTCACATTAACTTATAATTATAAAATAATAAATTTTAATTGATCATACATAAAATATTAGTTTAATCAATGTTTTTCCATTATAATTTAATAATAATTAAATAATGAATCATTATAAATATTTGTAATCTATTATAATTATATTTTCATTAAAAAATGTGAATTGGAATGAGAGGGTTTTGGGCACAATAGTCCCAAGCAGCCACCTAGTTCCCATTATTCAGTAAAAATATTTCTATTAAATGAAATTAGCGAGAAAGTAGATATTTTTTTAAATTGTACAATAACATAAAATTTAATTTACTCCTATTTCTCAAATAATACCTTCATGCTAAATTTTGAATTTGATGAGTACGATACAGTTTAAATTACCTTATCTTTTATTGGGCACTATATGCGTATAGATTATACTCCTTATTCTTGTTATATATAAGGATTTATCATGACAAAACGATGATTATATACATAAGTATATCATTTTCGATGTGGGCACTATAACTATGAAATTATGATATGTAATTATTTTCGAAAATTTGTATTTGAGAATACTGATTCACCAAAACATAGAAAAAATTACTAGAACAAAAAGAAGTAGCAAATAAGAGTCGAAATATATTTAAATATTAAAATTATTAGAATTAAATTTGACTTAATTAAAATAAAAAAAAATAATCTCATATCATTTTTTTTCTTACTCCAAGAAAGCCTATCGATAAAAAGGCTTGAAATGTTCGCATTACTGATTTATTGGGCTTGAAATGTTGATCTACAACTTTCATTTGAAATGAACAGTAAACAAATATTACATATATAATACATCAAAGAGGATTTCATTCGGCAAATTTAATCATAAATATCTTCATTAATAGAAAGAATACCCAAAATATCCATTTTTTTTTACTACCCACTTACCAAAATACCTGTATTCAAAAACATTGCCCAAAATACTCACGGGATACGCCGTTGGAAACGGCGTATCCGAAGTTACTGTAACTGCAAAAAAATCAATCCACTCGCCAGAAAATTTAGAGCTTCGTGATCGGCGACTTCGACGCTTTTGAGCTTCTCGACGATTCCCCAGCCTTTCCTCGTCTCCCACCCTCCAAATCATGGCCACAGGACCAGGTAGTCATTGCGTTCGTCGTCCGACTATATGTTTCTCTCAGCTGGCCCCGCAAGGGCGTGAAAAGCTCTCGCCGGAAAGCTCGAATCGGAAAATATCTTGATTTGGGTGTTTTCAATCCGTTAAAATAAACGATAAAAAATTGGTATAGGATTGTAGAGGATTGAAAGACGAATTGAATGGTGTGTAGAACGTAACTGGAAAGTTACGCCTGAGAGAGAATGAAAAAATCAAAATTTTCAATCGGAATCGCCATTGTCGCGACTTGTGGAGACGATGAAGATGACGTCAGATACGCATCTTCAAGATGCGTATCTCTTGATGCGCATGTTGAAGATGCGTATCTGACGTCACTGATGATGCCAGATACGCCTTTGTAAGATGCGTATCAGAGGTCGCCTGTGTCAAATGCGTATGTTGTTCAAAATTCGTTGACTCCAGAGGCGTATGCGGCAGCTACGTTGATTGTATAGGCATGATATAGTTTACGCCTCTTACAAAGGCGCATGTGCTGGGCATTTTAGGCAGCCCTTTCGCGCGGTGGGTATTTTGGTTATGAATTATTAAAAAGTGGGTATTTAGGACACTCACCCTCATTAATATTTATATAATATATTTACTTTATCTAATTAATACTCTAACTATAATCAATAAAATATCTAATTCAATCTAATTAATACTCTCATTAATATCTACAAATAATTAATTTATCTGTCTCTTACATTAATATCTACTAACTTAAAACCCGTGCGATACACGAATGTTTTTTAATATAATAAAATCTTTTTTTAATGTGAATTAAAAATTTTAAGACATGAATTTTGTATATTTAAAATTTAAATGAGACTATCTTAAAACCCGTGCGATGCACGGATTTCTTTTACTATTATATGATTTTTTTTATTAATTTAATTTACTTTTTATAAAATATGAATGTTTGAGACTTAAATCTTTAAATGAGATGATTTGATAATAATTATATAATGTTATCCGTGATATTTCTAGGAAAAGAGGAATTTTAGTTAGAAAATATTGAAAAGATGATAAATTTTAGTTGAAAAAGGTAATCGATTAATTATAAGTATTTATAAAATTATTATTTAATTTTTTCAAATAGAATCTCGTGATTTAATTGGAAAAGAGAGGTCTTAACTAGAAAAAAATAAAAAGGAAAAATGTTTTAGGTGAAAGAGGTAATTGATTAGTTTATACTTATTATAATTCAATTATGTTATTTTACTAAATAAAATTGCTCGTAATGTTTTTATAAAAGGAAAAATTAATGTTGCTCGCGATATTTTTGGAAAAAGAGAGTTTTTAGTTATAAAATATTGAAAAGATGATACATTTTAGTTGAAAAACTTAATCGGTTAATTATTAATATTATAATATTGTTATTTTACTTTATTATAATTGAAAAAAAATAGATTTTAGTTAGAAAAAATAGAAAAGGTAATGCGAAAAAAAGATGACATGTTTTAGGTGAAAAAGATAATTGATTAGTTTATAGTAATTATAATTTAATTTATGTTATTTTACTAAATTAAATTGCTCGTAGTGTCTTTAGATAGTGAAAAATTAATGTTGCCCATGATATTTCTAGAAAAAATGAATTTAATTATGAAATTTGGAAAAGATAATACGTTTTAGCTGAAAAAGGTAATCAGTATTTATTAGTATTATAATATTATTATTTTTATTATTAAATAGAACCACCCGTGATATAATTGGAAAAAGATTTATTTTAGTTACAAAATAGAGATCTTATCCATAATTTTAGTTTGATCTTTTGGTTTGGTCATTGTTCTACCAAAATAATTTCAACCGCCGAATCTCAACCAAAAAAGAAAATTATAATCTAAAAAGGATAAAATTTAAAAAGTTTGTATAAAAATTGAATTAAAAAAATTATAATATGAAAAAGGTATAATTAAAAAAGGATACAATTGATTTTATTTATTTTTTTATTAAAATTAAAAAAAAGTTCATATTTACTATTTGGACTATATCTTGAGATCTAGAAATCAAATTTGGATGATTTTACGGCCCACGCGAAACTCACAAAATTATCTTCAATTTAGTGATGATTTAATAATTATTATCGAAAAGGAAACACTCAGAATATCAAGAGAAAATATAATTACCAATTTTTACATTAATGCTATTCAGTGTTGTTGTGGAACGAAAAGTAGGGTGTATTTATTGCGTATTGAATGCTAGGGTTAAAGGAAGATTCGAGCTTTGATGGCTGATCAAGTGTTTCGTGACTTAACTCGGGTCCTCACAAGATGCCTACGTATCTTGCAAATATCAAGAATCAAGCCAATAAAAACGTAGTTCTAGTTGTGTGGAATCAGATCCTTATATAGGCCTTGGGGGCCTTGGAATTAGGGTTTGGTATCTTGCTGGGCAAGATACCTATTTTAGATAGACTTCTGGATCCTTCCATGAGGAGAGCCAATCCGTGTTGGACTCATATGACTTGGGGATTACTCCTTAAAGAATTCGGGTCCTCATTGGACTCAATGACGGAGTCCTTTATTTGGCTGATTTAACAGCTACGAAATTATTATCATAATTAGGGCTCTGGGCCTTATCAATGGGCTTTGACCCTGGTCCATCCTAGGTTCATTTAATGTATCATTAAATGTATTTCTAGGGCTTACTTTCAACCCATATCATTTGCCCCCCAACTTCTAAGAAAACTGATCAAGTTTTCATTGAAGTTAAAAGGTTCATGTACACTATTGTTTCACAGATATCGTCTTGAATACAAAGTGTGGAGCGACCTACACATTTACGACGATTGGCCTTATTCGAGACTAAATTACGGCATTTGTGTCTCACAGAAAATTTAAAAAAATTTCTTGCACTTTTCTTATACTCACAGGTATTTTCTACTATCTTGGAATTTATTTATTGATCATATCACTCTTGTGCATAATTTCTACAATTTTCTCAAAAAATATCATTTTTGTTGTAAAAACCAGCAAAAATACTGGAAATTTTCGACCAGGATTCCTGGTCGAATTTTCGACTAGGATTCTGGTCGGCTTAAGCCATTTTTTACAGTCTAGTCGATGGGATTTCGACGAGGATTCCTGGTCGAAATTTCGATCAGGATCCTGATCGACTACATCTCTTTTCGTCACTCTGGTCGACGACACTTCGACGAGGATTCCTGGTCGACACTTCGATCGGGATCCTGGTCGACTAAACTTCATTTCGATGCTCTGGTCGACAATGCTCCGACGAGGATTCCTGGTCAACATTTCGATTAGAATCCTGGTCTACTAAACTTCATTTCGACGCTCTGGTCGACAATACTCGACGAGGATTCCTGGTCGACATTTCGATTAGGATCCTGGTCGACTAAACTTCATTTCGACGCTCTGGTCGACAACACTTCGACGAGGATTCCTGGTCGACATTTCGATCAGGATCCTGATCGACTAAACTTCATTTCGATGCTCTGGTCGACAACACTTCGATCAGGATCCTGGTCGACTAAACTTCATTTCGACGCTCTGGTCGACAATACTTCGACGAGGATTCCTGGTCGACATTTCGATCAGGATCCTGGTCGAAAGATTCCTGGTCGAACATCTTTGGGCTTATAAATTGGGTCTGCAAACCTGCTCGGGCCTTAAATGATAGATTTTGGGCTAGGCCTCTGGCCAAAAGTTTGGAGAATTTGTTAGAACTATGGTCGTCTTACTGGGCCTACTAGGCCTATTGGACCTTAACCCATTTTCTTTCAATTGCATTATTGGATTAATTAATCCATATACTATTTTAATTAACACCTTACTCTGGGACCTCCTAGACCTTCTAGAACCTTCTAGGTCCTTCCTTTACTTGGGCCTATGGGCCTCGCAATGGGCCTTAACCTGCTATGACCGGCTACTTGGAATTTTAACATGCTATTAGCGAGTTACAAAATTTTTATAAAAGAGTGGAGTGAGATTCATTTCTCACTTCACTCTTATACACTCTACTTTCCTCTAAAATTTCTCTTAAGCATTTCTCTCAAGTTAAGGCGATTCCTGGTGATTTTTTCCGGCAACTCCTTCAACTTTCGATGAATTTCTTACCGGTTTCTGGGTTTCTTTGAAGATTTTCTGGGTTTCTTTGAAGATTTTCTGGGTTTTACTCAATCTCCATCTTCTACATTAAAATTTCTGGGCTAGAACATTCATCCTTTGAAGATCAATGGCGGACAAGGCAGCTCAGCGTCTAGCAAAGATGAACTCGGCTTCAAAAAGAGGTAACGATATCAAAATTCGTTCCTCATATATGAGTTTAACTGAAATAATCAATCTCCGTGGGGACGATTATCCATCCTTAGCGGATTTAGATGCTTTTAACTACTGTAACAAATTTCATGATGATGATATAATTAAGGGCTATAACAAAACTTATGAAATTAAAACCCCGTACAGACTGGTCAAGGCTGGGCCTGGTGACAGGCCTTGCCATTGGAGGCCCAATGGGCTCTGTGTTTTCAGAGACGCCCTCATAGCCGGGCTTAGGTTCCCTTTTCATGATTTCATTCCCAAGCTTTTAGCTGATGTCCAAATAAGTCCATGTCAACTTCCTCCAAATGCATGGCGATCTATTTTATGTTTCATGGTTTTATGTTTAAAAAACAACTTTCCCCTTTCCATGACTTTATTTAGAAAAATATTTCAGTTTTATAATAGCTCTTCTGTTCAACCGGGGTGGGTCTATGTTAGACAGCGCCCTAAAATTCCACACATTTTTAATGGCCACTCGGTTGTTGACAACAACCCTAAGTGGAAAGAGGAATTTATGTATTTGGTTTGGAAAGGGGTGATTGGGGCACCCTTTTCCGAAGCTCTTTTGGTAAGGTGGCCGACGACAACCCTAACAAAATAGTTCTCAACACGGAAGAGCAAGCGGCCTATGAAAAACTTATCAAAGATAATGGAGAAACTCTGTGTTGGGACCTCATTAATGAGGAATCTTTAAGGGCCGTGGGCCTTTCTACTATTTCAGACTTGGGTAACTTCCATTCCTTTGTGAATTTATTTCAATTCTAGATAAGCTTATACCAACGTTTTAATTTCTTGTTTATGCAGCTGGTATGAAAATAATGCAAGCTACTGATCCTGGTGAGGAGGAAACTGCCCGTATGAGGAGGGCAAAGAGGGCCCTTGACACAAGGGGCAAGGCTACAGAACCCTCTTTTCTGCGCCCACAAAAGGTGCAAAAATAGGATTTGGTCACTGTAGATAAAGAAGACGGGCCTGTGCAAGTGAATGTCCAATCTACAGTGTATAGGGCTCCATGGGGCTTCAGAAAGCAGATTTCTGTGGTGGTAGGATCCACAAAACATTCGATGGATTGGTCTTTAAACTCTATAACTCCTTGTCACTACAAGAACTTCATATCGGATGGAAACATGGATGAGGCTGAGCATCTAGGAGCCCAGGCCTTGGCATCTGTATGTTACCCTTTACCACTTTTTCTTTTCTTAACACTGTTTTAATATAGTAGTTTCCAGAGCATGACCCACCAAGCTAAGGCTTGGAAAAACAAGGCCATGTCGTTCGAGACCAAGTTTCAAAAGGAGAAGATAAGATGTGGAGAGGTCGAAGAAAAGTTGAAGAGGAAGACAGAGGATTTGGAGGCTGCCCAAGCTGAGTTGGTGGACTTACGGGCCAAAAAGGAGGACCTCATCGATGAGTATATGGATTCTCAGAATTTTCAGGCTTTGATGGAGAGGCACGATGAGGTTCTTTATCCAGTCTAGTATACTGATGGCTGGAATGATGCTTTGGAGGCGGTGCTCAAAAAGCACCCTGGATTGTTTTCTCCTGCAGACTTCCCGAGTCCACACCCTCCTCCTGTTTCCCCTGCTGAGGAAGAAGAAGGCGAGGATGAGAGTATGGAAGATAGGAGGATTCTTGATCCCGAGGCTTCCCCTCTCCGAAGGGCCTCAGATACCACTAAGACTTCCCCTTCTCGTTCTGTAGGGGCTTCGAAGATCCAGGGTAACGAGGAGGAGTCTGCTTCATCTCAAGCTCCTAAGACTTAGCTTATTTTCTCTTGGCCCTGCGTGGCATACATTTTTATGATTTCATCATTCTTGTTTTGTAACTTTAACTTATAGCCTTCGGGCTTATTTATTTACGCACTTTCGATCTTTCCTTTCTTATTTAATCATTTTGTCATTTGTATTTGGCCTTTACAAGCTTGCAATTTAATTATGCACTGATACATACTAGACATAAAATATGAGCATAAAGGAAAATGAAAATCAAACTTTATGATTGCATAAACGAATCTTGAAATGGGTCCAGCCCTTACATATGTACTCTACTTCCTACTCGGAGTTAGGAAAACTCTGAAAATGGTTTCGTCGACCTTATTTCTACTTTCTTACTAGATATAAGCTATGTCCTATACAGGACAATCAAACATAATAGACTTTGAGATTCGATGCGTGCCAAGTGCGAGGCACCTCGTTTCCTTCCAAAGTCTCCAACTTGTATGATCCACGACCTAATGTTCCTTTGACGCGATATGGACCTTCCAAATTTGGTGCCAGCTTTCCTTTCTGTCCAACTCCGGATGCTTCAATCTTTCTGAGTACTAAGTCCCCCTGACGGAAGAACCTTTCTTTCACCCTTAGGTTGTAGTAAAAGGAAGCTTTCTTCTAATGTTCAGTATTCCTAGCATGGGCTTCATCCCTTACCTCATCGATCAAGTCGAGGGCTAGTCTCATTCCTTCCTCGTTAGTGTCAGGTTCAAAGGCCTCCACCCATAGAGATGCATGCATGATTTCTACTGGTACAACAACTTCAGCTCCGTAAGCTAACATGAATGTGGTTGCCCCAGTGGTTACCTTGCAGGTGGTTCGATATGCCCAAAGTATGGGTAATAATTCATCCACCAAAGTGTTCCTTGAGCGTTCCACTCTTTTCTTAAGTCCATCTAGGATAATTCTATTAGCAACCTCAGCTTGCCCATTGGCTTGAGGGTGGGCAACTAAGGTAAACCGAAGCTCAATTCCATTCTCATCATAATAGTCCCTAAATTCTTTGTTGTTGAATTGTAGCCCATTGTCCGTAGCCATAATTCGTGGTATTCCATACCTACACATGATGTTCTTCCAGAAGAACTGCATAACTTGTTTAGTTGTGATTTTAGCCAAAGGTTTGGCCTCAATCGACTTCGTGAAGTAATCAATATCTACAACCAAGAACTTCCTTTGAGCAGTGGCCATAGGAAAGGGCCCAAGTATATCCATCCCCTACATAGCAAAAGGAATTGGGGAACTAATGGACGTCAACATCTCTGGTGGTTGTGCGTGCTTCTGGCACCAATCACACTTTTTCACATACTCCTTGACATTGACCATCATCTCAGGCCAATAGAATCCGAGTCTGACTATCTTGTGAGCTAGGGCCCTGCCCCCCAAGTGTTGTCCACAAATTCCCCCATGGGCCTCCTCAATAGCTGATTTGGCCTCTTCGGGCCTTAAACACTTTAGATACGGAATCACAAAAGACTTCTTGTAGAGTATCCCTTCAATCAGCGCATACCGCAACTCCCTCACAGATAATTTTCGTGCCTCCATGGCATTAGTTGGGAGCCAACCAGTCTCGAGGTGTGCTTTTATGGGATCCATCCAACACTCCCTGACCCCGATAGGTGCTAACAACTTCGAAGCAATGGTAGGGGCTCTCAGAACTTGAAAGTAGACACTTCCAGAATAATTCTCTATCTTGGAGGAGGCAAACTTTGATAAGTCATCAGCCTTGATGTTCACCTCCCTCGGAATGTGCTCAATGTAGCACTCATCAAATTGAGTCATTACTGCCTTCACAAGCCTTAAGTACTTTGCCATGGTTTCATCCCTTGCCTCAAACTCTCCATTGACCTGGGCCACAACTAGCCTTGAATTTCCACAAACTTTGAGATTTTTGACCCTTAGTGCTCCTGCCAATCCAAGCCCAGCAATCAAAGCTTCATACTCTGCCTCATTATTGGTTGTTGGGAAGTCCAACTTCAGGGCGTATTTAATCATGAATCCATCGGGACTTTGTAAGACAAGACCTGCACCACTTGTTTTTGTTTTTGATGCCCCATCAAAATAGAGCATCCAGAATTCCTTCTCCTCAATCACGGGATTCTTGTCTTCCTTGTTGCCTTCCTGAGGTATCTCCTGCCCCCCGACTTCTTGGTTGTCAATGGTGCATTCAACCACGAAGTCAGCAAGTGCCTGAGCTTTTTTTGGCCGTCCTTGGCTTGTACTTGATATCGAATTCTCCCAACTCAATTACCCACTTGATTAGCATACCGCTAACTTTAGGGCTGTGCAAAATATTCCTCAATGGTTGTTCTGTAAGGACTTCAATCTTGTGTGCCTGAAAATAGGGCCGTAGCTTCCTAGAGGCGGTTACCAATGCTAAGGCAAACTTCTCAATAGTGGAATAGTTCAACTCAGCTCCGTGTAGAACCTTGCTCACATAGTTTACGAGTTTCTGAACCTTCTCTTCCTCTTTTATCAGCACCGCACTCACAGCTTGGTCCAAAATCGCCAAGTAAAGATAAAGGATTTCTCCCATACTTGGCTTGGCCAACAGTGGGGCTTCAGCCATATACCTCTTCACCTGCTCAAAGGCCTATTGGCTTTCTTGTGTCCATTCAAAATTTTTTACTTTCTTCAAGGTTTTAAAAAATGGCAAACACTTGTCCCCGAATTTGGAGACAAATCTACCCAATGTAGCAATCCTCCCGGTCAACTTTTGTACGTCCCTTATGGAATGAGGTGGTTCCATATCCAGAATAGCTTTGATCTTGTCGGGGTTAGCCTCAATTCCCCGTTTCGAGACCACGAGACCCAAGAACTTTCCTGACCCAACACCGAAAGCACACTTGGCCGGGTTCAACATCATCTTATGGTGTCTCAACACTTCAAATGCCTCACGTAGGTGTTCAATATGATCTGCCTTGTGTAGGCTTTTCACTAACATGTCATCCACATAAACTTCCAAAGTCTTTCCAATGAGATGGGCAAAGATCTTGTTTACCAACCTTTGGTAAGTAGCTCCTGCGTTCTTCAGTCCAAAGGCCATGACCAGGTAACAATACACCAAAGTCGGTGATGAATGATACCTTAGGGATGTCATCCTTGTGCATCTTAATTTGGTTGTAGCCACTGAAGCCATCCATGAAACTCAGCATCTCGTGCCCAACCGTGGCATCTATCAACATATCGATCCTTGGTAAGGGGAAACAGTCCTTTGGGCATGCATCATTTAGATCAGTAAAGTCTATGCACATCCTCCACTTTCCATTGGCCTTTTTGACCATTACAAGATTAGCCAACCATTCCGGGAACTGAATTTCCTCAATGAACCCTGCTTCTAGGAGTTTGTCAATCTCCTGTTTTATGGCTTCTTGTCTCTCAGGTGCAAAATTTCTCTTCTTTTATTTCATCGCCTTTTGGTCTGGATCCACATTCAAGTTGTGTGTTATCAGTTGGGGATCTATCCCTGGAATATCTGCTGTTGTCCATGCAAAGACGTCACTATTGTCTTGCAAAAAGGCAATCAACTTTTCTTATCAAGGGGTCTTTCAGAGATGCCCCGATATGAGTAACCCTCTCAGAATCTCCCAACTCCAAAGGTATGGAAACCAAGTCCTCTACTGGTTTTCCTCTTCGCTTATCATCCTCACGGATGTCCATATCCTCGATCGGGAGGACCTGCCCCCCAGTTCCATCCGGCCTCAGTACGGCCACATAGCAACTCCTCGCCATTTTTTGATCTCCTTTCTCTTCTCCCACACCATTTCTGGTTGGAAACTTAATCTTCAAATGATAGGTAGAGGCAACCGTCTTAAAAGCATGAAGTCCCGTCCTACCCAATATAGCATTGTAGGTGGATGTGGGTTTGATAACCAAGAAGTTTAACATCTTAGTTGTCTCCCGTGGCTCCTACCCTACAGTCATGGGTAGCTGAATTATCCCCTCAACTTTCGACTCTACTCCGTTGAATCCGTATATGGGCATGTTTGACGGTGTCAACTGAGACTCAGTATATCCAATCTTTAAAAAGGCATCATAGAACAGAATGTCCACTGATGCTCCATTGTCTATCAAGACTCTCTTCACTTGGGAGTTGCCGATCATTGGAAAAATTACCTGCGGATCATCATGGGGGAACTTAACCCCTTCAAAGTCTGAATCATCAAATCCAATTGAGACTTCCGTCTTTGCACACTTTGGTGCTTCTCCAACAATGTGCATTACTTCTCAGGCATACGCCTTTCGAGAATTTCTACTTGTCCCGGCCGCTGTTGGGCCACCAAAAATCATATTATTACCGGCCCCCGGGGCTGTGGATTGCGATTGCGATCATCATCTTTCCTCTCGTAATCTTGTCTTGGGTTTCCTTGATTCCCATATTTGCAAAACTTACTCAATCTTCCCCTTCGAATAAGGAACTCAATCTCGTCTTTCAATTGTCTACAGTCATCGGTATCATGTCCCATGTCTTTGTGAAATCGGCAATACTGGTTCTTGTTTCTCTTCTCAGGATCCGTCCTAAGTGGCTTCGGCCATCTCACGTCCTTATCCTTCTCTATGTCCATCAGGATTTGGCTCATTGGAGCATTCAACCTTGCATAATCCGTAAACCTTTGTCCTGGACTCCCCTTTCTAGGGGCCGAATCAGAATCTCTGCCCGTACGTGGGTACTTGTCTCTAGCATTATATTCCTGTTCCGACTTCCGCTTCTTAGAATTGTCACCGTTCCCGGTGTTTCCCGTTCCTGACTCTTTCTTTAAACTATTTTCAGCTTTGATGTACTTGCTTGCCCTTTGTTAAAGCTCAATCATGTTTTCAGGGGGATGCTTGGCCAATGACATTTTGAAATAAACATTTGAAGTTCCATTCTGCAAAGCTACCATAACCACTTTGTTTTCCAAATCAGTAATGTTGAGAATCTCCTTGGTGAACCGTTTGAGGTAATCTCTCAAATTCTCATTCTTCCCTTGTATCAATGTCATGAGGGATGCAGAATCTTTCTCATGAATCCGTCCTCCAATGAATTGGCTAACGAAAGCGATGCTCAGCTCCTTGAAGGAGGTGATGGAATTTGGTGGGATGAGGCTATACCACCGTTGCGCCATGCCCGCTAGAGTTTGGGGAAATACCCTACACTTTAGAGCGTCACTGGCAGGTTGTAGTAGTAGTGCATTAGAGAACGTTCTTACATGATTAGTGGGATCTCCCGTTCCATCATAAGCCTTTATGGTGGGCATCTTGAACTTCCGTGATATGTGTGCATTCATCACCTCCTCAGTAAATGGAGGGGTCGGATCATCAGGATCTCCGAGTTGCATCAGGTCTTTAGGGTTGCCCCTGGGGGTTTCGACCCTCGTGTTTCCACTTCTAGGGACCTCAGCCCTTCTCTCTCTCCTTGGGGTTCCTTCCAAATCAACAAAAGGAATTTCTCCTCCCGTCGTTGGTGGAGGTCGGTTCTGATTCTTTCTCTGTCGCTCCCTTTCTATATCTTCCTTCAGTTTCTGGATTTTGGCTTCATGAGCCTTAATCTTTTCAGCAGCTGTTAGGGGGGGTCTATCATGGATCCTTCGGTGAGATTGTCCAATAGGTTCCTTACTTGGACGATGCCTCCTAGGGGGTATATCCTCATCTTCCCAGGATGAATCATCAGAATACGGACCAGAGTAATCTTGATATTGTTGGCCTTGATTGGGTCCTAAACCCCTTATGTAAGGTGGGATGTACATATAACGTATCTGGAGGGCATGACCGCTTGGTCCAGCCTGGTACGGGGGATAATTTGGCAACCCACACATCGGGTTTGTACTTGCGGGAATCACAGCAGTTGAGATCTGAGCGGTGGGGGGAATGGATTGGCCTCCAAGAGGGGAGACTATCATCTGCAGGGGATTCGTCCCTTGAGTAGAGGGATTCGTCACCGAGGGTAACGTCCCATGAGTTTGTGTTTCGGTCCCTTGAGGCTGAGTAACTTGCGTCTGGGAATCCGTCCCTGGGGGCACCTGTTCCCCAATCGAGGGTGAGGTGGTGCTGGTTTCAGAAAGTGCTGGTGTTCTCCTGGTGGTAACCATGGTTGATATTCGTTTCCCACAGACGGCGCCAAATGTTGTGAAACGAAAAGTAAGGTGTATTTATTACGTATTGAATGCTAGGGTTTAAGGAAGCTTCGAGCTTTGATGGCTGATCAAGTGTTTCGTGACTTAACTCGGGTCCTCACAAGATGCCTACGTATCTTGCAAATATCAAGAATAAAGCCAATAAAAACGTAGTTCTAGTTGTGTGGAATCAAATCCTTATATAGGCCTTGGGGGCCTTGGAATTAGGGTTTGGTATCTTGCTGGGCAAGATACCTATTTGAGATAGACTTCTGGATCCTTCCATGAGGAGAGTCAATCCGTGTTGGACTCATATGACTTGGGGATTACTCCTTAAAGAATTCGGGTCCTCATTGGACTCAATGACGGAGTCCTTTATTTGGCTGATTTAACAGCTACGAAATTATTATCATAATTAGGGCTTTGGGCCTCATCAATGGGCTTTGACCCTGGTCCATCCTAGGTTCATTTAATGTATCATTAAATGTATTTGTAGGGCTTACTTTCAGCCCATATCAAGTGTAGAAGACCTACATTGATAATTCTATTCAATGTATAACACCAAATTATATGATTTAAATTATTGATATACGCTTTTTTATATTTCAATATAAATACAATTTTTGTATTTCAATATAAATACATGTTGAATTTAATATAAATACATGCAATAACATCAGGAAATTTAAAAAACAATCATAACAAAATATTGCACAACAATACCAAAGTATAAAGAAATTTAAAATTATTTCATACATAATTAGCATATGACCAGGGCGGGGGGAAATATGGGAAACAAATCAATTTTTAAGTAATATGACATGTTTTGAAGAACAAGATTGAATAACAGAACACGATTTGTTTACAAAACAAAACTCAAATTGAATAACCATTCAACCCGACTATACAAGCTGCATACATTGGTAAAAAATAACATTATGATGTATAATAAATAACATCGCGAGTGCAGATCTTGGTACCATCAAAGTACCATCAAATTACGAATTCAAGCTAGAACAATTTCGCACAAAACATAGTAGTGCAAATGAATTGAGACATAATACAAACCGTGTATTACAAGTAATTTTGCAATATTAAAAAGAAAAAAAAATGACAAATTAGGATGTAACTTCTTATAATCTAATTACATGCTTATTACGTTTTCTATAAGTCTTATAATCAACAACATACATACATGAACAAGAAATGAAGAAACATAACATGTTCTGTATGAAATATAGATGAAGTAATTGTCAAAACTAACACCACTTCAAATACGAAAAATATCCTACACAAACTAAAACCAGATATCACAGAACACCGTTGTATTCATCATCGAAACAAGTGTAACTAAACAGATAGATCAAAATTGAATGAGTTTATGTGTATATTCGTAGTAGTTTATTACCTTTATCTGCTTCCATGTTTGGATACTTCAGTTGGAGTAAAAACAAGATTGAGATATAAAAACAAAAATAGAAATCAAACTTTGAGAATGTATAATATGGAAATAAGTTGTTAACGAAGAAGAACATGAAACTAGGAACCGCTCAGCATGTACGTAAACAACTATATATCAGGATGTGATATTGGTTCATGAAAAGACTAAAATATCCCCACGAGTTAAATACGATGTAAAACACTTTAAATCTCAACCATTGATGGGAAAGTAATCGAAGGGTCTATAAAAAGTTACCAAGTTACTCAAATAAAAAAGTTTCTATTTGAACCAACGCATATATATATATATATATATATATATATATATATATATATATATAGGGCTATTCCAATACAAACCTTCTTAGAATACAAACCTAAAAACCAAATTTCAAGCTAATCTAATGACCAAATTAGGGATACTCCAATACAAAAAATGTATAATAATCTACCCTATATTCAGTAAAAAAAATTTAAAAAATCATTGTTTACTGTGCTGACATGGCAGTGACGTCAGCGTGAACATTGATATTTTTTTTTTGGACGTTGGTGAGTTAATTTAGGACTTTTTTTGTGAAGGTGCCCCTGACGGGACCCTTAGAATAGATGAAATTTAAATATTTAGTGTTGGTTTGTAGTTCTCATTTTAAGAGTGGTTTGTATTTGAGCAAAAGCCTATATATATATATAACAACAGTTTGATATGTAAATTAATAATATATAAATATTTAAAAAATTAATATAATTATAAATATTAAAAAAGGAGCCGAGTGTTGCACGGGTTATAAGCTAGTACTTATAAAAA
Organism: Kitagawia praeruptora; assembly: GCA_037693485.1. NCBI lineage: Eukaryota > Viridiplantae > Streptophyta > Magnoliopsida > Apiales > Apiaceae > Kitagawia > Kitagawia praeruptora. Next base: position 152,209,030 of record CM075344.1, on the reverse strand, counting down.
AAAATAGAGGTTATCATTAATGTATAGTTAGTGATTTATAATATGATATCTTTGTTTAAAGAGATTTTCGTTTTTAGTATATACAAACCAAAACCATATGATGTCATTATATTTTGTAAGACAGTAACTTATATTGTAAATATTTATGTATTTAAAGTTAATAAGTATTTTCCAGTATCATGTTTTAAATATTAAATTTACAATACAAATAAGTTTAAATTTACAAAAAAATGACTAAACATAAAGCTTAATAAATTGAAAAATCATTAGCATCTAATTAGATACATATTTTTACTAACATTTATTATCGTCTAATTCAACCATTTATCATACATATAATTAGTACGACAAATGTATTGCGCGGGTTTAAAAGCTACTTTCAGTATAATATCTTTACTTATGGATTGAATTTTAAAAAAGAAAATTACTGTAATAATTTTAGATGGTTAAAAATCTGGTAAATTCGTACATGAAACCCATCCTTGGAGACCTTATTTTCATACCGGTATTATAAATGGGTTCCGTTAATGAATTCCAGACCAAAATGTTGGCACTTAAACCAAGCTCATCTAATGGGCTTTGAACGGGTAAAACCCGAAATTATCAGACATTTTTTGGGGCTGGAATGTAACTCAAAACAATAGATACAGAGCATCTGTATGTAATGTAATTTGTGAATGGCGGCTTCTAACGAAACATTAGCACTGTCCAAATGGGGAGTAATTTCTATTACACTAACCTTAGCTACTCTCTCTGTCTCCACTGCAATCTCAGGTAACTATTATCATCACTTTGTACTGTACTTGTGTTAATCGTATGTTTATTTTCTGTAATAAAATTGTGTGTTATTTATTTATTTGTTTTGTTACAGTTTATTTTTGGGCAAAAAAATCAAGACAAGTTGAATTAGAGCTTAAACAACTTAAGTTGTCTTTAAAAGTGTCAGAAGATAAGTGTGCTGCCGAGAGGCAAGGTCGTATTAGGGCTCAACAGGTACTCAATCCTTTTCCGCTATCCTTAATTTTTATATAAGGGTCGCACTCTATGGAGAACACGAACACATTTTGTTAGACACTTTTTCGAGAGTGCAGAACAATTGTTTTCATTGTTGGGTATAGAATGTTCTCAGCTGAATCACTCCGTGTATATGTTATGTTACATGTAAATGAAGGTGTATGAACAATCACATACTTATGTGAATGAATTTATTTAAGTTGTTCCTTTGTATATGTATATGATTATTAGGATTGAGGACTGATCAGTTTTCACTGAATTTTCGATATTGGATTGATAAAAGTAGGCGACTTATTGCATTTTAATTAGCTCTCTTAATCTCTTTTGTAATTCTTTGAATGTGAATGTGTTTTGAGTACTGATATATTTTTCAAGCAGGAACGGAATATTTTGATGCAGATGCTGTTGTTTTCGAGTGTGCTGTATGTCTTACATTTCTTATTTAATTGTTGTAGGATTTAAGAAAGGCACTGCTTAATTCTAGGTCAGAAAAATCGGAGTTGGCGTCTTATCCAATGTCACCTATTGCTACTATCCGGTCATGCTTCTCGACAAGGTAACTAGCAGTATACATCGATGTGATATCAGTTATTTACCGAAGAATATAATCAATTACTCATATTTAGTTATACTTATAATAGTTCCTTTCAAATGACATAAGGTGACATATCATAAGCCGAAGGGACCAAGTCACTAGGTAGTGATATTACACATGTAATGCGTCTTATTCAGATGCAGACCCACAATTTACATTCAATGGGGTTTAGTAGAAAACAAAAGGAGAGTGAAATATAGTAAAATTTTAAAAATTGAAGATAAATATAAATATCAATACAAGTTTCTATGACATACAGTAACATATTAATACGTTAGACTAATAAACGATTTAACTTTAGCAAGATTTAAACCCAAATCAACCTAATGGTTTAAGTTTTACTTTCCAGATGAGGTATAAGGTGAGATAAATACAAACAAGTTAGATATATAATTAGCATCATAAAAGCTTAAAATTTTGGTTTGAGGCACTAGTCAAACATAGGTTCGCTTCTGATCTTATAGAAAATGCCGTAAGAGGTGGTGGCATTAACCATATAAAACCTTTTAGATTTTCTTAATCTTTTGACAATAGTAACCATAAAAGAAACAGGTTGTTTCAGCGTCTTAACTGTTCATGATTTGGGTGCATATTTAGTTGAATTCCCTGCTTTTCTCACAAATGCTAATGTTTGAAACCTGAATAATATTCAAGCAAGCTATCAAGAAGCAATTTTTATTAGCTTGGAATACCATCCTTAATAATATATAGTTCAACACTGGACCACTCTATGTTTTTGCTTTTGCATGTGGATGTTTGATACAAAAAGAGTTGAAGATATGTATGTTGTTTTTGTAGGAATGGCACACCTAGGCAACCCTTACTAGTGCCTCTTGCTAGGGCTACCTTGATATTTGATTCAGCTCAGGCTCCTCCAGCATCTCTTGAGGGTCTCGAGGAGTATTCTCACTGTTGGATTCTATACGTCTTTCATCTAAATACAGATCTTGAAAAGTTATGGAAGCATCCATCTAGGTCTAAATTCAAGGCAAAGGTACATTACTATCTGTGCTAATAATTGTCTAATTGGTTATATTGTAGCGAACCCCCGACACAGTCGGACTACCTGTAACAGGTAAGAGTGCCAAGGCTGAAAGGTGAAAAGAAGGGAGTCTTTGCTACAAGATCTCCGCATCGCCCGTGCCCTATTGGACTTACTGTGGCAAAGGTCTAGTACTGTGTTTGTATCCTAATTTCCTCATAGCTTCACCCGAGTCATTTGTGTATGTTATCTCTCATCTCTTCCCCAGACCCCCCCTCCCCCACACACACAATACAAACCCAGAGACAACCAAAATTAATAATGAAGTGCAACTGGATATACAAGGAAACATTGGGTTATCCTAAATTTGAAGTACCCACATAGTGTGATCTTTGGTAATGAAAACGCCTCATGTAGTTCATCAGACCAATGAAGTATGGAACAATTAATGAGACTTCTTTCCCTTGGAAACCGTGCTTATGCAAACAAAGGCATATTTTCTGGTTCTTTGCCAACTGAGTATTACTTTCATGTTATGATTTATGTTCCAATTCCAACCGCCTTCAGTGTGTAGACAATTTTTTTTTCTTAAATATCATAAGTTCGTCGGGATCATGTAATTCTTGTTGCAGTATATGATACCATGATTATAAATCAAGTATGTAGAATTGCACATAATATGATTGTGACTAAATGAGTTACTGTCTCATATAGTTTCCTTGTATTATAGGTGGAGGCAGTGAAGGGGAATATAGTTCAACTTTCTGGTGTAGATCTGGTTGACGGGACGGTAAGTTGATGTGTTATGGTAGGTCACACCCATCCACCTAGAACTAGAAGATCTTAAATTTGATTGCTTGCTATGTCAAAAACCTATACAACAGAATATTTTTTTTTGGTCATGAAATGAGTAAAATGGAATAATGGAAGTGCATGTGGCACTTGACTACTGCCTTTGGGTAATGTGCCTTCGTATATATTGCAGCCTGTCTTGGACATCAAACCATATCTACCATACTGTGACAGCATAGAAGGAGCAAAAGTGCCGACGTGGGTAGAGGTAACATCTCAACTGCTTCTAGATTATTAGGAACTTTATTCGACTTTTTACTTAGGCAAGAGCAACATATTGGATGATAAAGATAATTTAATGCTGTCTTCGAGATTATATCTATATTACTGCTTTATTACATTCTTTATTATCTTGTTATATTTTGCGAATGTTGGTTATTACCTCCCTAAATATTTTAAAGTATATGTGTGCAGGTCGATGATCTATTAGCTGTAGCATCTGTAAACTTTGCCAATGGATTTTCCACCAGCCTCGCTGAGTGTTGGACAGCCATAGTAAGATTATATATATACATATGCTTCTAATTGTTAAGTTGATTAAAATAGTTTGCTAAGCATCTTCCTGTAGGCCATTCTGTCTCTATCCCTGTGGTTTACAGTTGCTAAAACCATTGTTTAGAAGCTGAAAACTCTCTTTAAACCAAAGGTTCCTTCAAGTCTGTTTCTCATATTATTATAACTACCTTGAGTATGCTCTTTTTTTATGGCATCGTACTTAATTTTGCAAGTTCTTTCCTTCCAAGGCTTAATTGCATTATTGATGCATGACCAAGGTAAAAAATCCACCATCCCTAGGCTGACTCAACCGCAAAAGAAGTGCTATCTCTAGAATTTATCAATTACATATGAGAGTTGTTTCTATGGATCGCAATCCTTAAGATGAGGAAAATCGTAATCCAATAATCAATAATAATCTTGAATATTGGAGAACCCTAAAACTAATTATTATAGGATGAAAATTATTGTCATCAATATATGTTTCTTTAGACTAATTAAATAATATAATTGAAAAAAAAATCTTTTGTTACTTTACTACAATAATTAATTAATTACTATAGTTCTAGTAATCTACTTACATTAATTGAATAAACTTCATAATGAATCACAATTAGCTACATTCTTAATAATAACATTAATAATTAAATACAAGTTACTCTTATTATTCATATTTTCTCATATCTCATACATGCTTTAGTTTGTATGACCATTTTTTTTTCTTTTAGTGTTAGTGATATGTATCCCAAAATAAAAATTTCTGAATGGCCACCTCCTTTTCCTTTTTCAGGAAAAGAAGTCCCTATATGGTTCCCCAAATGAGTTTAAAACCTTAATCAGCCAGGTGCTCTCATGGGATATACGATCAGTTTCACAAAGAAATGCACCTCAGGATTCTCCGTTTATACAACAAAACTGTAGAACAGTTAATGATAGTGATGTTAGCAACCACCAAGAGGAAGAAACTGATGAGAACAACATGGATCTTTCATCAAACGATGATACTATTTATCACCTGATTCTTGAAGGCCTGGATGTTGCTTACAATATTGACCGTGAGAGCAATGTTCATGTTCACACGGTTGCATCCTCTTCAATCCGGTAAAGAGATGTCTGATCCCATATTATATGTAATTCAACACTAGGTAATGAGAATCACAAAAATGAAAGAGTAGATTGCATTACTGTACTTTGACTATAGACAAATTGCATTTTGTGTACCTCATATTCCATGCGTGTACTATCAGTTCCTAAACTTATATTACGAGACAATATTGGCTTCAACTTGCTAAATTAGGACAACAATTTTCAGCATGCTTTTTTAGTAGTATAATCGGAACAGATTGTCCCGCACAGTCGGTTCGGTTAAAGCAAACTTTCCCAAATTTCTAGAATTGTTCAAGTTTCTGGCATAACGAAAACAAACTCTAATTGCCTCATCTTAGTCATTAACAATAGATACTACTCTAATTCCCTCATCTTAGTCATTAGCAATAGGATACTGCATACAAATTCGTAGTAGTTCCATGTGATAACCCGGAAAAACATCCTGCATAATTTTACACAACACATTCATTGAATAAACAGTCAATTAATAGAATACGACTTTAAAATAGATCAGACTGGAATTTTTATTTCATCTGAGTGGTTCCCCGATTTCATCCATCACCGTTTGAGTAACAACCGACATTTTGAGCTCAAGTGATAATTCTTCAGTTTCATCGCAAGCTTTTTGAAAGCAGCTTGTTTGCATTGCGTAGAGACTAGTCGACCTATTTTTGCAATTTAATAAAAAAAAAGGAACACACAACTGTTAAAGGCGTGCATTTTAACCCACCTTCTACGAGGCTACAAGTTACCATTCTTAAACCGTTTTTGTAATATTTACCTCCACTCCACATACTTAGATCATTAGAAAACAAAATCTGAAAAATAATGGTTAAGCTAATTTTTAAGTTGTATATACCGTACATGTTCATACTAAATGCCATCTTACGTGTATCCAGTGAATTATACACAATAAACAAGGTGTCTAATGTTTACTATTCAGGTAAATAGTATTTTCTTGTGTATACATGAACTTGATTATCCACCACCATGATATATATCAATATTTGCTGGTTCTTGTACTTGTTGGTTGCTTTCTTCTTGGCCTGGAATTTCAACCTCGAAAACTTTTTGGTCAATTTCAGAGGGAACATCGCGAGTCATTTCAACAGAATGAACTCTGGAACTATTGGTAACCTTATGGCTGTGACATCTTGAAATAGCAAACGAGCATTCGGAAGAACCTAATGCAAGTAGTGTTAGGAATGCTGTGATGGTGAAAAGGCCAGCAAAGCTATATGAAGTCAAACTCGGACCATCTCGTGATATATCTTCGTCATGATATTGAGAGGTATAACCGACCCCAAAATATCTCTTCTCAATGTCTTGAATTGTTCCTTTTTCCATTACATCCAATACTGCCTTCGAAACAGGCTTAGTTAAAGGAGACCCATCCGGAAATGCCTATTTATTAATAATACAAGCATCAATTAGTATTGTGTACTCCCAAGTCAAGCATGTATGTCTGCAAGTATTGATATTGACAAATGATAAGTGATCTCTTTGTTTTTATTGTTGCATTGCAACTTGTACATTTGCATAGCAGCTTCTATATATATTTTTATTGATAGTACTGCTATATTTTTCATTATGAATAGATGTATATTTTTTATTGATAGTAGTGCTATATTTGCATATATATATATATATATATATATATATATATATATATATATATATATATATATATATATATATATATATATATATATATATATATGGGTTTTGCTCAAATGAGAACCCCCAACTAAAATGAGAACCGAGATCTAATCTCAGCCCTCTATTTTTTACTAAATTTTTAATCTGAGCCTTTACTTTTATCAGACACACAACACATACCCACTTCACACAGAGACACCAGACGTACAAACATAAGTATACACACACTGTCCACCCCCCTCCCCCCCTCCCTCCCTCCCTCCCTCCCTCCCTCCCTCCCTCCCCGACGTCGCCGCTCCCTCCCCGACCTCCCCGACGTCGCCGCCGGTCCCCGACGTCGCCGCTCCCTCCCCGACCTCCCCGACGTCGCCGCCGGTCCACCACCACCCATTCCGACCCACACGCACTACAAACGAAAAACGAACAAAATGAGTAATTTGAAGCTCTATCACTCGATTTTCCTATACTTCTTATACTTGAGCTATTAAAACTCGTTGAATCATCGATTGAAGAAGCGAACAAATTGAAATAAGGCGATTTGGTGAAATTAGGGTATGGATTTGGGGAAAATCAAGGAATTGTCGATTGAGATTCGTTTTATGTAGAGATCGAAAATTGAATATGAGTTTGGGCCACCGACGGGGAGTAGGAAGTGATGAAAATGATAGTTGGATTGAATATGAGCTGTTGTAATTTGTTTTAGTTAAATGGAGTTTTGTGGTGTCGAGGTGCATTACTTTGATTTGTTGGATTTTGTGGTGATTTTCGGTTGTTATCGGTGATGTGGTGGTGGTGGTCGGAGGTAGGGGTGGTAATGTGGTGGTTTGGGATGGTTTTGGTCGCGGTGATTTTTGTTTTTAGTTGGTGATTTTTGGTGGTGGTGGCGGCAGTGTGGTGGTCAGAGGTGGCGAAATGCGATGATTTTCTGTTTAAAAAGTGGTGATTTTTGTGTTTCTGGTGGTGATTTCTGGTTTGGCAGTGGTGATTTTATGTTTCCGGTGGTGATTTTTGTGTTTCTGGTGGTGATTTCTGGTTTGGGGGTGGTGATTTTATGTTTCCGGTGGTGATTTTCTGGTGGTCACCGGAGGTGGTGGTGGATGCCGGTGGTGCTTGCCGGTGGTGGTGGGTGGTTGAATTAGAAAGAAGATGGTGAAATTTCAAATATAAAATATTAAAATATTAAATGAATGGTAAGAGATGAATATAATGTATTTAAATGGGTGGATAGGATTAGATCTCATATCTCACCATAAGTGGTGGTTCTCACCTGACCAAGACCCTATATATATATATATATATATATATATATATATATATATATATATATATATATATATATATATATATATATATACAGGGTTCTAAAAATCGGTAACTCGGTCCGAGTACTCGGCCGAGTACTCGTTTTGGACCCCTAAACCGATCCGAATAGTGATAAATCGGACCAAAAACCGGTTTATGGTATAACTCGGTCAAAACTCGGTTGACTCCGATTACTCGGACTCAAACTCGGGCTGCCTAAAAAATACTTTTTCATTGTTCAACTTATAACCAGCATCTCACTTTTTACATCTCGATTGAAAATTAATACCTCTCTCTCTCAGAACTCAGAAGTCAGATCAAAGATAACACCAAGAATCCAAGATTCGATACATACACCCAGATTCAATACATACACCCAGATTCAAATCGAAAGGTATGTGATTTAATATCTTCTTTAGTTCTCTTTATCAATTAAATCAAGTTCAATTTTGATTATTTGAATGTTGAATCTTTTATAGTAAACACTTTAATTAGAGCTCTGAATTAGATTTTAATTCTATACTACTACGAATTAGAGCTTTGTATACTCTGGTCTCTGTAATATGGTGGTCTCTTAGCTTCAAAATCGAATCTCAGATATGAATGTCATTCAGTTATAAATTAGATAATCCTAGACTTTTTCATCTAAGAGCGTTGCTGGGAACTGATATAGTTCTGTGACTTCTGTCTTGTACATATTGTATCTCGATTGGTCCCTAGTTATAGCTTAAGTCTTGCATAAATTTACATTTCTTGGAAGAAATAAGTAAACAGGACAGTTTAATCAACAAATATTTGCTACTCTACAGAATCAACAGGACAGTTTTTATGCAGAATCAAAAATTTGTGATTTAATCTTTATAATAGTGAATTGTGTTATTATCTGTGTTATGGTCTTATGCTATTGCTTATTTAGTTATTTATGGATTGTGAATTTGTGATATAGGATGGAAACACCTGCAAATGTTAGTTCTTCCGCAGCATCAAATTCAGAGTCTGTAGAAACAATAGCTGCATCAGGCAA